>VDFB02281492.1:864559539-864697808 GCA_007258455.2 Sequoia sempervirens | reverse complement strand
TTGAATCTCTCCAACACAAAGTTCACATACTTTCTCTAGCTTAACCAAAGCTTTTTGTTATATCTATCTCTTTTGATCTCAATCCCCATAATATACCTCACTACACCTAGATATTTCATCTTGAACTATGCTGAAAACTAAGACTTCAAATCTAAAATCATAATTTTAACATTCCCAATAAACAACATATCATCCACATATAGGACAATAATGAGAATGTGACCATTATTAGTCTTGTATAGACACAATGGTCATATTTGAATCTCAAAAATCCTAAGGAAAACACATAGGTTTCAAACTTCTGGTACCACATCCTAGGAGATTGTTTCAAACCATATAAAGATTTTCTTAACTTGTACACTAGGTTCTCTTTCCCTTTCACAATGAAATGATTTGGTTGTGATATATAAATTTCCAAATTTCCTCCTCTAAATCACCATGAAGGGAAGTTGTCTTCACATCAATTTGCTTGAATTCAAAGTCATAATTTGTTGCAAGTGATAACAAGAATCAAATGGATGCCAACTTAGCAACAAGAGATAAATTCTCCCCATAATCTATTCCCTCCACCTAAGAATATCCCTTGGTGACCAACCTTGCTTTATGCTTCTCAACATTACCATTAGGACCCATTTTCTTGTTGAAAACTCATCTGTAACCTACAGGTTTGCGTCCTTCAAGCTAAGGTACTAGATCCCATGTGACATTCTTTTTCAATGTCGCCATCTCTTCATTCATTTATTCCATCTAGGAATCTACATCATGCATACCCATAGCCTTTATAATAGTCCTAGGCTCATCAGTGTTAGCAATCAAAGAAAAGATGCAATTGGAGTCTAACATAGAATACCCAAATCTATAAAGTTGTCACGTTTCTTGTGTAGACCTCCTCAACGGATGAGGTTGAGGTTCTGGCTATTTTTCAGAGCTCTTAGAGTTGCTAGAGCTCTCCTCATCATCAGGTACACTAGGAGTGCATAGTTCATCCTTTTTAGGAGTAGGTGGAATTTGAACTACCTCCTTCTTTTTATCTTCCTTCTCTAGTTGTAGATCAACTGTGGAAGGTTTCAGCTCACAAAATATTACACTTCTACTATAGAGCACATTCTCTGCAACTAGATCCCAAAGCTTATACCCTTTCGCACAAACACCATAGTCGATGAAGATACACTTCACTGAAATTTTCTCCAACTTAGATATCTTCACATTAGGCACATGAGCATATGTCTCACAACCAAATACTTTGAGATGTCTCATTGAGGGATTCCTGCCAAACCATGCCTCAATAGGTGTCTTTTCAACAAGAGTCAAAGTAGTAGACCTGTCAATTAGGTAACTTGTAGTAGCAATAGCTTCAACCCATAAATTATGTTCAAGTCCAACACCACTTAATATACTCCTATCCCTCTCCATTAGTGTTCTATTCATCCTCTCTGCAACTCCATTATGTTGTGGGATGTATGGAGTTGTCTTGTGTCTCTCGATCCTATGGTCCTTACAGAACCAATCAAATTTTGTGAAATAAAACTCACCACCATTATCCATCCTCAATAATTTGATTTTTCTTCTAGTTTTGTTTTCAACCAAGGATTTGAACTCTTTAAACCGACTAAAAACTTTAGATTTACTTATGAGGAAATACACAAATATCCTACTAGAATAGTCATCTATGAAAGAGACAAAGTACACAGATATAGACAATGAAGGAACATTAACTGGATCAAACACATCATAATGTACATAATCCAAAACCCCAGAAGATTTGTGAGAACTAGAATAAAAAGAAACATGATGTTGTTTTTCATATATGCAATGTTCACAAAAATTGAACTCGAGATTACAATCATCAAGGCCTTCAATAAGGCTCTTATTTTTAAAGGCTCTAAGACCCTTCTCACCAATATGGCCAAGCCTTTGGTGCCACAACATTGTTTTCTCAGCAGGAAGTTTCATTTCCAAAGAATTAGCACCCGTAGGTACCTAGAAAGCACGACCATCAGATGTAGACACCACAATCTTATTTTCTGCTCAATTTGATGGTGAGGATGAAGAATCCAAAGCCCTTTTCTTGGACTTCATAGAAGCATTATTACACTGAACTGTGCATGTATCCAGCTTATACAAGGTGCCAATATGAACAACCTTATCAAACACCATATCACCTTTGGTCATCTTGCATCTGCTATTCAAGAAAACAACTTGCACTCTTGCATCACCCAACTTACTCACTGAGAGTAGGTTTAATGCCAAACAAAGGATGTGCAGAAGAATCGCCCTGACTCTGCCATTAGGGAATTGAATCCTAAATCTATTTGTGTCAAGATACCCATAAATTATAACGAGGGTGATTGAATGATCTACTCAAACTATTCATGCTTACATCTAGTTTCTCACAATCCTTTATTGTCATAAATGAAAACTCCACTAAAGTCTACAACCTTATCTTATTAATCTATGTTATCATTATTATAGCCTATGTTCCATCCTATTCATGATTAATCCATGTGTTTTATATCCTCTTTACCATCCTTTCTGCCAACCAATTGATATAGGCATTAACTGTCAACCCTCGTCATGTGCAACCTATCTTTTTTTGCTTAAAACTTGCTTGTCAACCTTTTCTAACCATCCTCCATTCATCCCCAATGAGTTATTTATTATTTTTGTGCTTCCTTTACTACCCAATCATCCCTTGCTATTATTTTACTACCAAAAAATGGTCATCCCTTTGGACCTAAAAATTCCATAACTCAAACCTCTTTGGACTTCTATTTTTACCCCTTTATCCATCTTTTTCTAGTTTCGCCTAGTTTTGAAACTCATTGTGATCCATGTGGGGTAATAAGACATGACATTATTTAATGATTTGATTATATTTAGTATAGTTGTGCATCTTGTATTAAACTTATAATGCTAAATTCAAAGAATATTGTTGGATGTATACAATTTGATTAGAAGAGGGATATTCCCTGTTTGACTTGCATTCACATTAGTTGCTCTCTATTTTTCTTGATCTAATCATATTGTGCAAGTACAATCGATGTGTTAATTGAGGCTGCAAATAGTTTTGTAACTCATTGCGATCCATGTGGGGTAATAAGACATGATATTTATTTAACCATTTTTCCCTATTTGAATCATTCATGATTCAAGATCCCTATCTATGAAAAATAATAAGTGCATATTAATGTGTTATTTTAATTAGTTTGTATCATGAATTTATGTTTCCTATGAGTTGTAAATGCATTAAGGCCTAAGGGAATGATAAAAATGAACTTGAAATAACAAGGGTGTCATTTAGATTTACTTTGGTGAACTTTAGCATGATAGAAAATATCATTTTTACTTTATTTATGCCAAAATAGAAGGGTTTATGTGCATACATGAGTTGGGGGTACTTTTTTATTTATTAAAAAGAATAAATGACTTGTTTTAGCAATTTATAAGGGTTTTAGGGTAGTCATAAGTTCATTAGGACAACCATAGGTTCATTAGAGCAGTCATAAATTCATTAGGACTACCATAAATTCATTAGGGAATTCATAGCTTGATATTATGATGGTTATAGGTTCATTAGGACTATCATAAATTCATTAGAATTATCTAAGGTTCATTAGGATAGTCATAAATTCATTAGGAATGTCATAAATTTATTAGAATAGTCATAACTTTAAATTTAATGTGTCATGGGGCCAAACTAACAATTCCAACATGTCTAGATGAGTGGGTTTATGATATAAAAGGTCCTATTTCATACCCCATCTTTCCCAAAAATTGTAGGCTACATTGTGTCCACACTTTCTCTCAAGAGCCCTAAGTGCCAAAAAATGGAAAACTTTGGCAGACTATTTCTCAAAAACCATGGCATCTACAAACATTTAGTCTGAAGGTACAAGGTCATGTAGGTTCCCTCCATAATAACCTTTCTCAAATTTTGAAATCTCCAATCCACTTGACCATGGTGATAATTTTTCAAATGTTACAAAAAGCGTCAAATGTGTTTAGTAAAAACTTGTCAAGAGCCATACTTTTCATTTTGTTCGTCATGTGACTAAACTGACAGTGCCAATATGTCTAAGTGGGTGGGTTTATGTTAGGAAAGGTCTTGTTTTGCACCCCAGCATGCTAGATCATTACAGTTTACATTGTGTCACTGCTTTCTCTGAAGAGCCCTAAGTGCCAAAAAGTGTTGAAATTTGATGAGCTATTTCTCAAAAACCGTGACACTTAAAAATGTTTTTAAAAGCTATAGGGTCATGTAGGGTCCCTCTACAAGAAACTCCCAACTTTTCATATCTCCAATCAATTTGGCTATGGCGACAAGTTTTCACACATTGAAAAAAGTGTCAAATATATTGAAGAGAAAGTTGCAAGGTAGCATAATTTTGTTTTGTTCATCATGCTTCCAAATTGAAAGTTCAACATATCCGAGTGGGTAGGTTTATGTTAGGAAAGGTCCTATTTTTTACCCCATCATGTCATATCATTCTTGGCTACATTGTGTTGGCTCGTTCTTTTAAGATCCCTAAGTGCCAAAAGGTGGTAAAATTTGATGAGCTATTTCTTGAAAATTGTGGCACTTACAATGTTTTTTTTGAAGGTATAAGGTCATTTAGGGTCCCTCTACAATAATCTCTCTTAGTTTTCCACATCTCCAATCCATTTGGCTATGGTGATAATCTTTCACATATTGAAAAAAATGCCAAATGCATTGAAGAGAAAGTTACAAGGTAGCATAATTTTTATTTTTTTCATTGTGTGGCCAAACCAATAGTTCTAACAAATCTAAGTTGGTGGTTTTATGATAGGAAAGGTCATGTTTCACACCCCAACATGTTGGATTGTTCTAGGATACATTGTCTTGGTGATTTCTCTTAAGAGCCCTAAGTGCCACAAAGTGGAAAAAATTGATGAGTTGTTTCTCAAAAATTGTGGCACTTAGAAGTGTTTTGTTTGAAGGAATATGATCACATAGGGTCCCTCTACAATAAACTCTTATTTTTTCATATATCCAATCAATTTGGATGTGGTGACAAGTTTTTGCACGTTGAAAAAAGCATCAAATGCATTGAAGAGAAAGTTGCAAGGTGGCAAAGTTTTTGTTTTCTCCATCATGTGTCCAAATTGACAATGCCAACACATATGGGTGGGTGGGTTTTGTTGTGAATTTTTCACACATGATCCATCAGGATGGGGACTCCCTCTTTTGGTTTCGCTTTAGGTTACCCCTGTTCCCCTTAAGGGATAGGCCCTTCAAATTTTGATGGTGTCACTTTTACAAGCTTGAGAAGACTATTCAAATTGAAAAGTGAGTGAGGTTTGCAACAATAGCTTCCAGAGGTTTAAGAGTTTGAAGATCATCACTTAAGGAGTCTCATGTTAAACTTGTCCTAGGTCTGGATATTTATTATCTCTTTGAATTCCCTGACAAATTTGAGTCCATGGATTTCTTACCTTGCCAAAATCCCTGATGTCCTATTTATTGCAGATTTCTTGTCACCTTGAAATCCCCGATGGATTGTTTTATTGTGTATTTCTTTGAGCATTGAATTCCCCAGCTACCTTCCCTCTTTCATGGATTTCGTGATAGCATGAAATCTTTGACAATATGTTTTATCATAGATTCCATGACATATTGGATTCCCCAAAAAATTGGATCATCACGTGTTTCACAAAGGGATGAAATCCCCAATGCTACATAAAAGGTCATGTTGAGTGTTTATTTCACTCTGTGATACAAATTTTTCTCATTAATGGTGATGTATTGTATGATTTTAAACACAATATTTAGGTAATTTCTTCACTTCATTATTGGCATTGTAATATGTGACTTTGAGCATTCGAGTTATGCATCCAAAGGCGATTGAAGACTAGGGTTTAATAGATTGTTGCATGATGATCTCCATTGGAAATAGAGGCTTGTCAACTGGTTTGTTTTTTCATCATTTCTTCCATCTTGCGGATTCAAAGGTTGGTTTGACTCTTTCCTCACCTATTATGATTAATTTTTTCATCATCTTCATTCATATATTTGTATTTATTTGTATCTCATGGAAAAATCTTCTAAGCTTTGAGTTAATAAGGATAATTTTGGTCCTAGGGTTACCCTCTACAAACACACGACAGTTCAAAGTGGATTTCATTAGCGTGTAACCTAATTTATCAAATATTTAGCAATATATTTGTGAATCAATCGATACCTGTGTCTTAGGTGAGTTAATGGAGGGTAAAACTAGAAAATGAGTTGAAACTAGGGTTCTGAGTTGCATTTTTATGATCCAATCCTCATATGGTTCTATTTTCAAATAGAGATTTTATCCTTGGTTGATGGTGATTTAGGAAAGACTAGTATATGTGTGCATACCTTAAAACCCTAGGGTGTTTAAGCAATCAAAATATATGATTAATGAACATAGGACAACTGAGGGGGGGTGAATCAGTTGTCACACAAAGTTAAACTTAAAACTTTATCACTTATCAAATCTTCAACCACACTATTCTATTATTGAATATGAGCATGAAACATAAATAACAAAAAGTAAATCAACACAATGTACACCAAATTTTTATGTGGAAAACCCAATAAGGGACAAACCATGGTGAGGGTTAACTCACAATATAAAGATTATAAACTAAATACAAAGGCTCACTTCCAAGGGCTCACCGCCCAAAAGAGGACTCACTATCCAAGTACAAAGGCTCACTACCTACAAAGGACTCAATGTCCAACAGGGAGGCTCATCGCCTATAGATACAAAACAGAACAAAAGATCCACCACTACAATTGAAATGCATTCATAGGCTTATAGAAACCTTTAGTTCACTGCCTTCAACACACTGAAAAATAGCTGTCACAACTCACTCACACACACTTCTTCTCTTATGATTTGTGGCACACTTTCATGACTTTGCATCAAAATGTCATACATATCTTCACAATTCGTCTTGATTTTATACTATTCTCAACCTTAGAAACATTTACCAAGGTTGGCCACAAAAAAATGTTTCATAAATTTAAAATAGGTCGGCAACTGAAAATTCCCACGGTGGAAAGTGTTGGAATAGTGTGCCTCAATCTCACAGGCTGAAACCTCTGAAAGAGAAAAGTCGGTGTGAAATCCTTATTGTTTGGCTGACTAACAGTTGTGCAACCTTGTGGAATTCTCATGTCGCCAAGATCTTGTTGTTGTCTTGCCGACTAGAGCTATCGCTGTGACTTATTGTGTTCATTGTACCCTCTGCCGAGTGGGTTGGTTTGGCTGATGGTTTGATTCCTAGTGGATGTCGGGGAGAGTCATGGTGACTGATGTTATTAGGGAGACTCTTTGCTGAAAGGTTTTCTTTCAGTATGAAGTCTTAGTGATGTGAGATGTCTCACCAACAATGTTACACTCGGAGTCATCGGGGATAGACTTGAACACTCGGTAAGAGCTCTTGGCAATGGGTGTTTGTCTCGCCGATGCTTTGGCTGTTGTCGGTATGACTCATGGCGAAAGGTGGTCTTGGGGTAACATGGAAGCCTCAGTAAGAACTCTTTCCGATAGTTGGTTCTCTCGCCGATGGGTATGAACATCGGTGTGACCTCTTGGCGAAAGCAGTAAGTCTCGCCGATGGTGGGACATTTCAGAGTAACATGGTTGTTTCGGTATGTTCTCTTAGCGAATAGCGATTGTCTCGCCGATGGGAATGCTGGTGTCTATTTGACCTTTTGAACATCAGTATGACCTCTCACCGAATAGCGATAGTCTTGCCGAATAGCACTACATGTGGTGGATGTTGGTATGATGTCTTGGCAACAAGGGGAAGTCTGAGTGACTCTTTCTGAACTTGGTGTAACCTCTTGCTGAAGGTGGTGACTCTTGGCGATATTGACGGTTCGACTTTGTGGCATCGGGGAGACATGGCTAGTGTCTCACCGACATGCGAATCCTGTTTGAATGCCTTTGATCGAGTGAAAGACTATCATACGTGGTTTGTCTTCGACCAATCAGAGAATCAGAATGGGAACCGCTAGCAGTTGGACTATTGCAGCCATTACTAAGAGGAAGATCAACAGACCAGGGACGACATGGATATACTTGAAGATCGATGGTGGTGTTCAGTTGGAAAATTAGTGGGATGAACAGTTCGATGAACAATTGAGTAATCAGTGTGAATTCAATGCTGAGAGCATTGTAACTTGAATGTTCTATACAAGATTGATCAAGGATTTATGCTATTGTAAATTGACATCAGAGAGTGAAGCCCGTACTCTATATGTAATTTCATTACTGTAATACAAAGGGGTTTTTCTTGGTGTGGTGGGTTTTTCTCCCATAAGGTTTTTCCCACGTAAATCTGGTGTTCATTTCTTTGTTTCTACTATTTCTTTCAAGTGTATCTTAATTGGACTGTAATTGAAAATTTAAAAGCACCTCTGCATTCTTCCTTGAGGTTTTGACGTTAGGAGAGTTAGTTCCGCACCTTAGCTTTCCTTACAAAAATGAATAAGAGTGGACCAATAAAAAATATTTTCTTGAATCTTCTACACTCTTCCTCAATTTAAATTTTATTCTTCGAATGAAGTGTAAACACTAGGTTGGCCAAACCTAATGAAAACATAGATAAACATTGATGCACATGCTTCCCAACAAGAAGATGACACACAGATGTTGCAACATGCTTCATTATGCACTAAAATACATCTCAGAACCTTCTAGATACATCCACAACAAAAACAACAACCTTCAATCACTGAATTTCTTTCACCAGTCTATCCAGACTGTGCAAACTCATACTGAAATACTGAAACATGACTTCCTGATTACTAAACTCCAAACCTCTATGCCAAAGCATAGGAAATACCTTTGCAAGACATATCCCAAATCCGAACGATCTAAATCAAAACATCAGAGGATTGCAAAGTAGAAACATTTCTCCTAGTCCATAGAAGATCAAACTTTCCAGACAGTTCACATACCAATGAACGCAACTTACATGTGCCATCTCACCAGAAGTTGAAACTCAACATATATCACCATCAAATCACCGTAATAAAAACTTTACAACCGCACAGGCATAGGATCAACACAGGAGAAATGCAGAGCACATACTAGAGCACGTTCTGAACACATTCAACACTTTGAATTCTCTTCTTTATTAATTTTCTCAAAATCACTTGGAAACTCATCAAAAAAACACATCTGCAACACCATAAAGATAGCTCCATGTACTCACAACATCTCAGAAGCATCTCAGCTATACATGTACAATTCTGCAACATATTGAATTGTGTTGACATCAACGACAACATCAACGACAACACCACCAAACTAGCTCATACTTGCAACAATCTCCCCCTTTGTCATTGATGGAAACACATAACCTTTTCTCCCCCTTTGAAATCAATGGCAAAGATCAACAACACTGATTACTCCCCCTTAGGAGTACACCCATACTGCAACAATGAAACCACTTCTACTCCCCCTGTGGAGTAGACCCATTTATCAATCCAAATAAATGAAGAATTTGTGAATTTACTGGACTAATGCACCTTTATGTGCACCTAGTTAGGAGGGCCAATGACCTCCAACATCTCCCTAAGATGCTCAAAATTATCCTTCAGAAGAGCCTTAGTAAAGATGTTTGCAATTTGTTCCTTTGTAGTCACATATTCCAATTTGACTTCATTTTCCAGCACTTTTTCTCTTAGGAAATGGTATTTGATAGATATGTGCTTCATTCTTGAATGCATAACCGGGTTCTTCAAAATGTTTATTGCACTTTTATTGTCACATAAAAATGGAATAGGCTCATCACATGTCACTAATGTCTTTCAGAGTTTGTTTCATCCACAAAACTTGTGTACAACAAGATGCTGCAACAATATATTATGCTTCTACAGTGGATAAAGAAACTGAGTCTTGCTTCTTACTCAACCATGAAACCAATCTTTCACCAAGAAGGAAAGCACCACCACTGGTACTATTTCGGTCATCTACACATTCAACCCAATCAACATCTGTATAAGCACTCAGGGTGAAATCATTACTCTTAGGGTACGATAGTCCATAATTCAATGTGCCTTTAAGATATCTAAATATCCTTTTTACAATCATAAGATGTGCTTCTCTAGGATCTGCTTGAAATATAGCAACTAAACACACTGCATGCATAATATCTGGTCTAGTAGCAGTGAGATACAACAATCTTCCAATCATGGATCTATATTTGCTCTAATCAATCTTAGCGGATTCATCATCCTTGCTCAGTTTACATCCGGTTACCATAGGAGTACAAACCGGTTTAGAATCTTCCATCCCAAAAAATTTCAACAACTCTTTTACATACTTAGATTGGGAAATGAATATCCCTTTATTATTTTGATTCACTTGTAGACCAAGGAAGAAATTCAATTCACCAATCATAGAAATCTCAAATTCTTTCTACATTTCCTCAGCAAACTTTTTACACATGCCATCATTTCCACCAAAAATGATATCATCAACATAAAAAACTACAATCAACATCTTATTACCTTGGGTTTTGAAGTAGAGGTTGTTGTCAACAAAACCTTTTCTAAATCCTTGCTTTGTCAGATATCTATCCAGTCTTGCATACCAAGCTCTGGGAGCTTGCTTTAGTCCATACAATGATTTCTTCAATTTACACACCATATCTAGTTTGTTAGACAACTGAAACCCTTCAGGTTGCTCCATGTACACTTCTTCCTCCAACTCACCATTCAGAAAAGTTGACTTAACATCCATCTGATATACCTTAAAGTCCTTGTGGGAAGAGAATGCCAAAAACATTCTAATAGCTTCCATTTTGGCCATAGGGGAAAATTTTTCTTCAAAATATATACCTTCAACTTGTGAATATCCTTTGCATACCAGTCTTGCCTTATTCCTTACTACTCCATTTTCATTCAGTTTGTTTTGGAACACCCATTTTGAGCCAATCACATTTTTGTTCATAGGTCTAGGGACTATTTCCCATGTCTGATTCTTTTCTATTTACTGCAGTTCCTCTTTCATAGCTCTCATCCAATTTTCATCTTCACATGCTTCTTTTACAGATTTAGGTTCTATTTTAGAGAGTAAACACAAATTTACCTCAACTGTAACTATCCTTCTTGTCTTCACACCTTCACTTTTGTTTCCAATTATTTCATCTTCCAGATGATTCTTCTGTACAAATTTAGGAGTGCTAGTAGCAGGTTCTGGTTCATTCTCTTCTTCTTCTTCTTCCTTCTCCTTATTTTGTTTAGGTATATGTCCACAAATAGGATCATCAGGTTCAACTTCACTTATCTCAATAGGTATGTGTATGTCTTCATCAACTTTCACATTAGCACTTTCAATTATTTTTCTCAACCTTTTGTTAAAGCATCTGTATGCCTTGCTAGTAGTAGAATACCCAAGAAATATTCCTTCATCACATCTAGCATCAAAATTTTCAAGATTTTCATCATCTCTTTTAATATAGCATCTGCTTCCAAATACCTTAAAATATTTCATAGTAGGAGTCTTACCATTCCATAACTCAAAGGGTGTCTTTGTGCTGTTGTGTCTAATCTAAACTCTATTAAGAACATAAACAATAGTATGTATCACTTCTCTCCAATACACATCTAGTACATTGGACCCTTTCATCATAGTTCTAGCAACTTCTTGTACTATCTTGTTTTTCCTTTCAACTACTCCATTCTGCTGAGTTCTTGGAGTAGAAAACTGTCTTTTTACGCCATGCTTCTCACAGAATGCATTAAATTCACCAGAAGTGAATTCGCCACCTATTAGATCTCAAACACTTGATTTTCATATTTACTTCATTTTCCACTCTTGCTTTGAATACCTTAAACCTATCCAGGGCCTGATTCTTTTCTCTAAGAAAAGCAACCCATGTCATTCAAGTATAATCATCAACAAGCAACATAAAGTACCTATCTCCATTCAGGCTTCTGGTCCTGGTCGGACCATAGAGTTCAATGTGAATCAACTCCAACATTCCAGTAGTAGAATGTTCTTTTCCCTTAAAGCTACATCTTGTCTTCTTCCCCAATTGACAACTTCTGCAAATAGCATTAGCAGGTCTTGTGATTCTAGGCAGTCCTCGAACAATTTCCTTAGCACTAATCTTGACTAGGTTATCAAAGTTCACATGTCCCATTCTTCAGTACCATAACCAAATTTCACTGATTTGAGATACAAGGAAATGGCCATCAACTCCCTTTAGTTGATAGATGTTTCCATGACTTCTTCCAGCAACAATCATATCTCCATTTCTGGATCCTTTTTTTATTTCAAAGGTATTATTCTGAAACACAAGTTTAAAGCCATTGCTACACATTTGACCAACACTCAAAATAATATGTCTCAAACCCTTCACATAATATACATCATTAGTATTATGCACTCCATCAAAACTGATTGAAACTTTACCACAGATCTTAGCTCCTGAATCATCACTGAACATGACTAAATCAACATCATATTTTTCAAGTTTAGTGAACTTACTCTTATCTCTAGTCATGTGATTAGAACATCCACTATCAATTACCTAGTAGTCTTCATCCTGTCTTGCATGAAAAGTGGTAACCAAGGTACCTTCCCTCATATTCTTCTTAACCTCTGGAGCCTTCTTACTTATACATTTTCTAGAGTTAGTGGATACATATTTACTTTCCAAAGCTAAGAATAAGCATTCACTATCATCAACCTCATTGTCAGGTTCATCATCAGAAATACCTGCCTCTTCCTTAACATAGTACAACTTCTTATACTTCATATCCTTCATATCCTTATCCTTATAATCCTTGTTCTTCTTATGTGTAGCCGTATTCGGACATCTCAAAGCATAATGACCAATGTTACCACAACTAAAGAATTTAAAGGGTAACATACCTTTATATTTTTCGGTGCCTTTCTTCAATTTCCTGGTGAAATTTTCTTCCAACACTTCATCATTGCTATCCGGTTCTTCAATCTTCAAAGCCTTAAATTCCATTTCTATCTTCTCTTCTGTCTTTTTGTCTTTCTATAACTTTCTTATCTCAAATGATTGCAAGGTGCCAAACAACTCTTCTAGAGTGTACTTCTTAGGATCATATATTTCTTCAATAATAGAGATCTTGTCACCGTAACATTCTGGTAAAGTGATCAGGATCTTCTTGATTATATCTTCATCTGCTAGTTTTCCTCCTTTATTTCTAACTTCATTTGTTGCCAGTTCAACTCTCTGAAAGAAGCTTGTAAATTCTTCACCATCTTCCATCTTTAGGTTCACAAATCTACACTTTTTCTCCAGCCTCTGTCAATTTCACATTTTCATTTCCTTCATACATGTATTCCGGCTTCTTCCAGACTTCATATGCAATACCTAGAGAATTAACCTTGACTTGCTCATTTTTAGATAAACAACTGCAAATTGCATACTTCACTTTCTCATTTTATTCATAAGTAGAGATCTCATCTACAAAATTAACACCACTGGATGGAGGTGTATATTTATTCTCAATAGCCTTCTAGGTCTTAAAACCAAGAGAGATAATGTATCCTCTCATCTATCCCTTCCAGTCATTGTAGTCAGTTCCATCAAACATAGGGATCACCAATTTGTGCATCATCGGATCTTCCTTAAGCAGTTAAGCTCTACACAAGGAACCCCAAGCTCTGATACCAATTGTTAAACAGGTGCAAGACAACTGAGAGGGGGGGTGAATCAGTTGTCACACAAAGTTAAACTTAAAACTTTATCACTTATCAAATCTTCAACCACACCATTCTCTTGTTGAATATAAGCATGAAACATAAATAATAGAAAGTAAATCAACACAATGGACACCAAATTTTTACGTGGAAAACCCAATAAGGGAAAAACCATAGTGAGGGTTAACTCACAATATAAAGATTATAAACTGAATACAAAGGATCATTGCCCAAAAGAGGATTCACTGTCCAATTACAAAGGCTCACTTCCTTCAAAGGACTCACTATCCAATAGGGAGGCTCACTGCCTACAGATACAAAAGAGAACAAAAGATCCACCACTGTAATTAAAGTGCATTCGTAGGATTATATAAACCTTCAGTTCACTACCTTCAACACACTAAAAAATTATTGTCACAACTCACTCACACACACTTCTGCTCTTATGATTTGTGGCACACTTTCATCACTTACATCACACTATCATAGATCTCTTCACAATTTGACTTGCTTTTATACTATTCTCAACCTTAGAAAAATTTACCAAGGTCGGCCACAAAACATCATTTCATAAATTCAAATTAGGTCAGCAACTCAAAATTCCCATAGTGGAAAGGAATAAGAGTGGACCGATAAAAATTATTTTTTGAATTTTCTACACGCTTCCTCAATTTAAATTTTATTCTTCGAATGAAGTGTAAACACCAGGTCGGCCAAACCTAATGAAAAAATAGATAAACATTGATGCACACACTTCCCAACAAGAAGATGACACACGGATGCCACAACATGCTTCATTATGCACTAGAATACATCTTAGAACATTCCAGATACATCTGTAGCAAAAACAACAACCTTCAATCACCGAATTTCTTTCACCACTCTATCCAGACTGTGCAAACTCATACTGAAATATTGAAACATGAATTCCTAATTTCCAAAATCCAAACCTCTTTTCTAGAGCATAGGAAAGACCTTCACAAGACATATCCCAGATCCGCATGATCTAAATCAAAACAGTGGACTGCAGAGGAGAAAAATTTCTCCTAGTCCACAGAAGATCAAACTTGCCAGATAGTTCACATACTGGTGAATGCAACTTACATGTACCATCTCACTAGAAGCTGAAACTCAACATATATCACCATCAAATCATCGTAATAAAAAATTCACAACCACACAGGCATAGGATCAACATAGGAGAAATGTGGAGCACATATCAGAGTACGTTTTGAACACATTCAACACTCTGACTTCTCTTCTTTATTAATTTTCTCAAAAACACTTGGAAAATCATCAAACCAACACATCTACAACACCATAAAGATAGATCCGTGTACTCACAACATCTCAGAAGCATCTCAGCTATACATGTACAATTCTGCAACATACTGAACTATGTTGACATCAATGACAACATCAATGACAACACCACCAAACTAGCTCATACTTGCAACATAATGGTCACTACTAAAATGGTGTTTTGATCTTCTCTGAATGTGAAAGGCTTGTTTCGTCATGATATCACCCTCATGCATTTCATGCATCCTCAAAATCTCAGATGAGCCGGTGCAGTCAAATGTTGTGGAACTTAGTCAATTTTAGGGTTGTAAGTTGCTCGTCATGGATTTCCTTTAACTTCAAAATCCCTGACCTTTCCATCATCGTTAATTTCATGTACCCTTGAAATCCCTGGGCTTGGCCTTTATCACTAAATTCTTAGTCCTATGAAATGCTTGAAAGTCACTATCGCTAATTTCATGGAGTTTTGAAATACCCAATTTAACCTTATCACAAATTTCTCCATTGATTGAAAATTTCTATGAAATCTCCATCACAAATTTCACAAGACCATGAAAAACCCGACAAGTATTACCTCGTGGATTTTGTGCCTTTGTGGAATCCTCGATGGATATGTCTATCATAGAATCCTCATGCCCCTCAAATCTTTGGTGAACTGCCTACTGTGGGTTATGTGACCTACTAAAAAGCTCGATGTACCTCCTTGTTGTTGAATTCCAATCTCCTTGAAATCCCAGACAACTTTGTTTGTCATGGATTTCTCCTCTTGAAGAATTCCTTGAACCTGTTCATTGCTCATTTCCTCAATGTCTAGATTCTCTGAGGCATTGTAAGTGGTGATGGTTTATGCTTATAAGATCTGATTTCTCTGACACAAAAGTATTCTTGGATATGAATTGTCAAAATTTCCCACACATATGATGGGCCAAAAATGATGTGTTGCTAACTTTCTCCCTTGCATCATAGATTTCTTGTCATTTTGAAATCCTCAATGACTTTCCTCTCATGTATTTGTTGAGTTGGTCAAATCCACGTATTTCTTGCAAGGGTGAAATCTCTAGATTTCTTGTGTGGTTCTAAAACTTGATGACTGTTATGAGACTACATTTAAGGGTTATGAGCTTAATCTCTTAGGCATGATTATTGATAGTATGAATTTATATGTTTTCCTATTGAAGTATTTGGATTATACTAACCCTATTTCTTTGATGCTCTAAATATTTTAGCATTTCAAGTGATTATGTTTTTTGGCTAACAGATGTAGGCAGAATATAGCAAGACTAAGGTAGGAAAAGTAAAGAAGACTCTAGCACTAGAAAAGGAGGAGATTTCAAGGTCCAACATAATGAAGTATGATTTCAAGGGTGTCCTCCCAGAATCAAAGATTACTATCATAATGGGGAGAGGTTGGAGATACTAACCTAGGACACATTGATTTGGAGGATTTCAAGAAGAGGATGTATTTCCCAGCCCCTACTGAGTTGGATACAAGGTTGGTTAAAACTGGATTGGAACAAGCTGTAGGTTTCTCTCCTTCTATTCAATGCCCTAAGTTGATAGTGGAGTGTTCAAAACACTATGAATTGGATAGAAGAATGATAATTGGTCCTTAGGGGAGGATAATGGCCAACATCACTGAGGAATCTTTGGCTGAGGCTTTTGGGATCCCTTCAAATCATAAATTGGTCAATTTCAAGATAAACACAATAAAAAAATTCTACACTGATAATCTTGAGAAGGCTCTTGAGATTATGAATGCCACATCGATTGACAAGCCAAGGAAACACTTCTCCAAGTTTCCCAAGATACTGCATAGGAGTGACTTTAAAGTGGAGTATAATGACATGATCACTCTCCTCAGCAGAGTGATGGGATTGGAGAAGGCCTTTGTGTTTGAAGATTGCATGTTTTATGTCATAGCTGAAATTGTTAAAGGGACTTGTGGATTGAAAATCCCTTAAGCTCCCTTTGGGTTAATAACATTGTTTTGCTTAGCCCTGGCCTGTACCTCATATGCTTATATATCTCTGGGCACCTTTTGAAGAGTTTCACCCATTGCATCCATGTGTCTGTTGTGCACTCCTTACAAAAATTTCTTCCCTTGTTGCTCTATCGAGCCCCGCCATGCCTCCATGTGTCAGCAGTGCGAGCCTTTGTGAGCCTACTCCCCTTTGCTTCTCTACAGAGCTCTGCCTATGTGCCATGTAGCATCATTTTGCGGGTACCTTTTTGTAGGAACACAATCAACGCTTGATACAAAGACTCCTCCACGTGTCTTCACCATGGGAAGTTTCATCACAAGGAAGGGAAGAATGAACAATGAGCCCCGTCCTGTTGCCACGTGTCCTAACCAACTATGTGGGTGAGTTACACGTGTATGCAAGGGAATTTTTCTACTTCCACACTAGGACCACAACCATCATTCGCAGGGGGATGCATCTAGTTAGAAGGTGACTGCATTCTATGATTCATAATCTTTTTCTGTTGCAATGACCATGGGAAATCATTGCGATGGACATCATTGCTTATGATAGGGAATCTTTTTCTATTACTGGTGTATACGAGTAAATTTGCAGCCCACGTGCAAATCCCATTTTTTCCTTTATTCACCTTAGAAGGCCAAGTTCAAAGGCTTAATTCCACCTAAGCTTGCTGCTTGTATCCCACTTGGTACCTATTTTGAACGTCGATGGAGGTGTTTCTGTCAGGGACGCCTGCATGGCGCATAGACGTCCACGAGGCACACTTACTTCCTTGGTAGATTCTTGCGGCCAAACCTGCAAAGGCGTTACACTTCTCATTGGGAGTCAAGTTGTAATGCCCCCTTCGGCTGACCGACTTGAATATGGCTATTTTTCTCCATCCCTTCTTCAAATTCACCCCTTCAACAAGCATTTCATCTTCTTCCAAGCATTGAGCTCACTCTTCACAACTTCAAGCATTCAATCCAACACTTCTAGCAGCATTCCAAGCATTCCATTGCAGCCAAAGAAATACTCCATCACTTCAGTAGAGCAAGTTTGGGACCACAGCATTGCAACAGAGGCTTGAGTACTCTCATTTTCTCCCCCAAGCAGCCTTGAGTGCTCTTGGTGGAGGTGATAAGCTTCCCTTTCCTCTCCTCTATCACTTGGTTGAGTTAGCACTTTATTGTTGTGTAGTGCTTTTATGCTCTTCATTATAGTATTCTCTTTATCTCACTTTCTTGGCTGTCCATGGAGGTGGAAACACCTAAACAGGGGTCTGACTAAGGCAAACCCCTATATAGCCAACCAAAATTTTCCTCTCTTTTTGTGTGTGGGAGTACATGCTTTCGAGGAGCCAGCTGGTGGCCGGATTTCTTGGTGAGATCATTCTTTCCCTTTTCACTCTTGCATTTCTGCTTTATAATATTAGAGAATACTTTATTTACTTAATCACATCATTTTGTCCCTTTAGTTAGTTAGCTGGGCCGTTGGCTAGTTTTTCTAGGTTTGACCTCGTCTTCACTACTTTTTGGCCGTACGGATGGCAATGCACTTTAGAGACTTCAGCGTGCTGCACTATTGTCTAGAGACTACACTTTTGTCCTTGGGCAGAGAGCTTCCTGAGGCATAGTGTTGGACCTAAAATCCGGCTCGCCTAGCCCTTGCCTACATTTTAGATCTGTAGAGTGACTGAGAGGCCTCATTGTCCTTGTTACTCTCACCTTGCATTTCCTAACACTACACTTAGCTAAGGTAAGTTAGGGAAACCTCTCACATCTTGGCCCTCCGTGACTTGGGGTCTTGCATGCGGTGGTCCCCCTCTCTTACATTTTTGGTGAACTCAATGTGAACCAATGTTTCTTCATCTGTTGGTGTTGATATCTCTCTCATGTACCTCATGTCCATTGCGTGCCTGAGTGTTGTGAAGATTTATGAACATCACAACCCAGTCTACAAATTTTGGGTTTATATTTAGGAGAAGTATATGACACCTCTTAATGGAAAGGATGAAGGTCTTGATTGGTCTCTCTATGAGCCTTTTCTCTAGTCCCACCGTTAGTGTGGTTGCACAGGAGCATTTTTCAAGGAATGAGATGGGATTTGCTGACGAAACCGATCATGTTCCCACTCTCCTTGTGTCTCCCATGCCATCATCGATGGAAAAGTATGAGGCCATTCAAATCCCTAAAAAATGCATTTCCGCCCTCACTAAGGGATTAGGCAACTTAGAAAATCACTTGGAAAGAAATCTGAAGATGGCTAGAGCCACTCAGGTCATCAGTGAGTTAAAGCATATGATGAGTAAAGATCGAACATGCATAAAAATTCTGACTAGCCTCCTTGGTCTCGCTGAAGCATGTGCTCCTTCGAATAACTCTAGATTCACACAAGGGGTCACTTTCAAAGAGTGTGAAAGATAGTTAGGAGTATCGATGCCTACCACATTTGTCTATATGGTTGACACGGTCCCTTCTATCAATATCCCTTCGTCCTCTAAACAACCTGAAAATATCAAAGTTAATAGGGTACCCTTGGGATTTAGCTTCACCCCTCCAGTCACCTCTAGCAGTGGAGGCTTTGGTGGGATGAGTGGTGGAGGCTTTGGTAGTGGTGTAGGATTTAGTAATGGAGGCGGTGTTGTAGAGGCGGCTTCAGTGGAGGTCATGGTGGTGGTTCCGGTGAAGGCCCTACTAGCGGCGATGGCTCTAGTAGTGGTTCTGGCAGGAGTCACACTAGTGGCAGCTTTGTAGGTGGCCTTGGTGGTGGTTCTAGAGGAGGTTCCTTTGGCCCTCTATATTCTAATGACCTTATTGTAAACACTCTTCTTTAGAATATGGGTAAGATGCAGACCCAGTTGGTGAATATTTCCCAAGGCTTTACCTATCCTATCTTCTAGCCCTTCTTCTGACATAGCCCATTGTCGGTTGCAATCTTAAACACTCCCTTCCCCCAAGGAATGGAGATACCTAAATTTGAGAAGTATGGTGGTAAGGGAGATCCAAAAACACATGTGTCTGCCTTTAATGCCTTGTGCACAAACTTCTTCCATCACAATGCGTTGATGGCTAAACTGTTTCCTCAATCTCTTAAGGATACAATGCTCGAGTGGTACTGTTCCTTTCCTGACAACTCTATTTTCTCATTTGATCAACTCATAAACCAATTCCTCAGAAAGTTTCAAGCAAACATCGGGCCGAAGATGACCTTTTCAGATCACATCTGGTGTAAACAAGGAGATAATGAAGAAATTACTGATTTCATAGTGTGCTACCAAGTGCTCCTTTCACAAATCTCATATCAGCTGCTCGATTCTAATGTGCATAAGGTATTCATAGGGGACTTACAAAGACCTTGGAAAGAGAAGTTCACCCTTGTGAAATACCCTTTTTTTGCGCACCTGTGTGCAACCTTACAAGAGTACCAACAAACAGTTGTTCAATTTGGGGAATCCTCCTTGCACTCCCATTCTAAGGGAAAGTCTATTGTATCAATCTCTAGGAAAGGTAATGCCATTCTAAATGTAGTAGCCGCTGTTGATGACAATAGCCTCAAACATAACCAAAAGTTCACAAAGTTATCAAAATCTTATACTTCCATCTTACAAAAGTTGTCGAAGGATAAGACTGTAACTTTACCGACTCCTAAGCCTGTTAAAGAACCTACCCTAATTGGTATGATGGGAGCACTTATTTCTAGTACCATCGTGTTAATGGACATGATACTAAATGTTGTATTCGGCTGTTTCATGAGATACAAGATTGCATCGAGGATGGTACCATTCATCTCAATGGGAATAAACAAAATGATAACAAATCAGTGGTGAAAGCTAATAGTGAACTGCAGATATACACGAACCCATTTTTGTCACTCTGCTAACATGATTATCATTCCCATTGATTCTATTACCCAACCTGAGGCCTATGTCAATATGGTCACGGCGACTTCCACTGTTCCACTCACACCTAGTTTTCTAGACATTACATTCACATCACAAGATTGACCTCTAAACAACAAACCCTTGCCTCTCTACATTCTCGCTCGTGTCAATGGTAACATTGTGACAGGAGTCTTGATAAAACCCATGAGTAGCGTGAATGTAATCACTAAGGAGACATTAGTATTAAATTCATTGCAAAGGGAAAAATATGAAGAAACAAAATCTACCATCCATACACATGATGGTATGTGTCTTAAACCTTACGGCTCGATAACTTTATCCATCCTGGTGGGATCTAGGGCTATTGACACAGTTTTTGATGTTATCCCGTAGTTAGATCTGTTCAAGCTAAAGCTAGGCATACCCTAGCTCACCTCCATGAATGGAATCACCTCCGTTATTCACAAATTTTTAAAATTCTCCCATGAAGGTGCCGTGCATGTGGTGCATGACACTAGATACCAACCCTTGGTGTCCCATGGTGGATATCCGTTGGATCAATTTTGGCCCTTCCCGGTCAGTCTACTTCCTCCAAGAATGAACCTGCTTTACAAAAATTATGTAAAGTATAAAATTGGGGGCAAAGGGGAGCCAAATCTGACCGTTCCCATAATAGAACAATCGGTCACCTCGTCTTCCCGAGAGGAGAAGGAGAATCCTGCACCAACTACTCTCCCTTCCTAGAAAGGGAAGGAGAAGTCCACATCAGCTCCCTCTCCTTCCCATAAAGGTAAAGATAAGGCTACCTCCTCCTAAACTACCTCATCCTCTCCCCCTTCTTGGGAAGAGTATTGGATGGGCTAGCCTGGTGGCTACCCACTGAGTCTAATGATTCCTCCTTAGCGTAGGCCCAAGCTCAGGATCACGAACCTCCCTAATGAATACCCTGGACCATGGTATTATTTATACGGTAGGAAGAAAGGTTCTCAAAGAGAATTTGATCCATGACCTCCTACCACCCCTGCTTCTAAGGTAGTGAATGGAAAGAGGCCCGCTATTGAGGCTCTCAAGTCAACTCCTCCTACTGCTCCTCATCTTTTTCCTCTTGCTCCCATGCAAGAACCTGTCTCTTCGCCTAAAATAGCCGTAGTGGATGTTCCTATGGTTGAGTAGGAGCCTTATGTTCCTTCACAACCTCTGGCCTCCAACTCCAAGAGTCATAGAAACCACCTTGCACATGAGCACAAGCACTGTTAGAAGGCTCTCTTGGCTGAGTAGGCCTCCTTGCAAAGGAAGGAGGAAGAAACAACCACCCCTGCTTGAGGGCCTCCTACATTGTCTTCTTCCTCCCTTCCTTCTGCATCCCTTCAGTCTGGTCTCGTACTACTCCCAACTTCCATTGTGAGTACGAATATGCCTAACCCTAAATGGGTACAGGTGTTCATCACTCCTTTGGTGGAGCTGCCTTTACTGATGTCTGTTCTGGATATCCAACCTTTCCTGAAACCTATGGATATGATCAATACCTTGGTTGTATCCATTGTGGTTCTTTCCTCCTCTTCTTTCACGCCTCTAGCCTCATCTATGGGGAGTTCATCTCCTCCAGGAAAAAACAAGATGTGGAGTGTGGTCCTTCTAGAAATGAAGGACATAAGAAGAGTCTACCTTCTTTGTAAGGTGGCCCCGCGTTGACTTGTTCTGTCTTGGTGACGGAACCAGTCCCAACTTCCCCTGAGTTTTTCACCATTCCTGAATCATTCGGCGAGGCTAGCGGTCAACCTTAGGTGCAACCTATCCAATCCACTAAAGTTAGACATGACGCTCCTGTGGGGTGCCTGTTTAACTATGTGGATGAAGTTCTAGCCTTGTCAGCGATCTTTGCGAAATCACTAACCTTAACTCGATAAGAGCTCAGTGAAGAAGACCTTGCGGGGGCTTCTTCCTTAGCCCTTGTTGTGGGAAGGCTAGATGCTCCTCCTCTTAACATCCCCCCATTGCAGGCTCATCCTCCTTCCCCTTATGAAGATTTAGAATGGGAAGTGGATGACCTCTTGGCCGATCAATGTTAGGAGGAGGCCCTTTCTTGATCTTGTGTGTGTGTGTGTTTTGTGATGTGTTCCCCCGTTCTCATGCTATGTGTTCCTGGATAACCCTCATCACCCCTGTTGGTGCTTGGATACAAGCATGGTTTTTGTGTCATAAACCTTCTTCTATTTGTATCATCATTCTTGTATGTTTGTGCTTGACTTTTGATAAATTAGGGATGATGCAAAGCGTTGGGAGAATTTAGGCTTTCCTTCCGTGTTGACCCAATTTTTATTATTTTTAATTTGTCTTCTCATGCATTATTCACATGGACTAATATAGTATGGGGTTGATGATAGTTCATTTATACACTATTACTATACATACATACATGCATACATACATACATACATACATATATGAGCAGTTCTGACCTCAAAACATCAGGCTACCCTTGCCCCCTTTATTTGTGTTTTCTCTTTTTTTGCTTTATCTTTTCTTCTTTGCTTGAGTTGTCCCTCTCATGTGTGAGAACGACTTTCTTTAACATTTCAATTTTCAAAAAATGCATTTGTTTCCAATGAATCTTTTCTCGAAAGTCTTCATAAACTTTTCTCCAAAATCACATTCTCATCTTTGGAACCCTAACATAACATGTTTCCTTCATGATAGGTTCGTAAAGAAAGGACTTGAAAACCTTCCTCTAAAGTGGGAACAACTTTAACCTTCCCCTCACATGGGGGCATATCCTTCCTTTCAAATTCCTTGATAAAGTGAACATCTTTTGAAAGGATTCCTTGATGATGGATCACTTTGAGAAAGAAAATATACTTTCGAGCTGTGTGTCCCTTGAGTGGAATCCTCTTTTTCTTCACAGCAGATTCCCAAGGGACCCCCTTTGAAAATCCTTACCTCAAATGGACTCTTTCACGTCTAGCTTGGGGGTAGCCAAACTAGACCTATTCCATTCTCTTTTGTGTTTAGCTTGGGGGAAGCCTAACTAGACCTCATGCTTTCAAACAATGCATCCCTTGAGTGGACCCCCTCTCCTTTTGAAGGGTTCTCGAGGGACCCCTTTGAAAGACTTCTGTATCATCGACGGTTTGCGCAATTTTCCACTTACTTGCCTTTTTGGTTGCTTCTTGACTCTGCAAAGTCTGATTCCTTTGGGTTTCCTCCATGCTAGAGTTTTTGGGGGATACCTTCCTTGCAAGTCTGTGGGATTGTAAGGCGCTTACTTCATGGGGCTTCCTTCATGCGAGAAATCTTGGGGGTTTCCTCCTTGCAGGACCGCGGGCCTGTAAGATGCTTTATTTCTCCAACTTCATAGTTCTAAGCAGCTATGGAGTCCTTCACTTTCCCTGCACCTTTAGGTTCACCAGATTGCAGTCTGCTTCCTTGATAGTTTAGGTATACATTTCTAAACTTTACCTCTTTCTTGATCTACTTTACCGAGAACTCATCAATATTTGTTCTCACTAAAGTGGGGGAAAAATGTATAGGAGTAAATTTGCACCCCATGTGCAAATCCCCTTTATTCCTTTATCCACCTTAGAAGGCCAAGTTCAAAGGCTTAATTCCACCTAATCTCACTTCTTGTATCCCACTTGGTGCCTATTTTTGGGTCGGTGGAGGAATTTTTGTCGGGGACGACCACGTGCCATGCAGATGTCCACAGGACATGCTTACATTCCTGGCAGATTCCTACAGCTGAACCTGCAAAGGCGTTACATTTCTCATTGGGATTCAAGTTGTAATGCCCCCTTTGATCGACCGACCTGAATATGGCCATTTTTCTTGATCCCTTCTTCAAATTCACCCCTTGAACAAGTATTTCATCTTCTTCCAAGCATTGAGCTCAGTCTTCACAACTTCAAGCATTCAATCCAACACTTCTAGCAGCATTCCAAGCATTCCATTGCAACCAAAGCAATACTTCATCACTTTGTTAGAGAAATTTTGGGACCACACCATTGCAGTAGAGGCTTGAGTACTCTCATTTTCTCCCCCAAGCAGCCTTGAGTACTCTTGCTGGAGGTGGTTAGCTTCCCTCTCCTCTTTTCTATCACTCGGTTGAGTTAGCACTTTACTATTTTGTAGTGCTTTTGTGCTTTTTATTATAGTATTCTCTTTATCTCACTTTCTTGCTTGTCCATGGAGGTGGAAACACCTAAACGGGGGTTTGACTGAGGCAGGCCCCTATAGAACCACCTAACATTTCCCTCTCTTTCTATGTGTAGGAGTACATGCTTTCGAGGAGCGCTAGCTAGCGACCAAATTTCTTGGTGAGATCATTCTTGCCCTTTTCACTCTTGCATTTCTACTTTATAATATTAGAGAATACTTTATTTACTTAATCACATCATTTTGGCCCTTTAGTTAGTTGTTCTGTTGGCTAATTTTTCTAGGTTTGACCTCGTCTTTGCTATTGTCTAGATGTACGGATGCTAGCACACTTTAGAGACACAAGCGCGCCGCGCTGTCGTCCAAAGACCGGACTTTCATCCTTGGGTAGAGAGCTTCCCAAGGCATAGTGTTGGACCTAAAAAATGGCTTGGCTAGCCCCTACCCGCATTTTAGGTCTACAGAGTGACTGAGAGGCCTCATGGTCCTCGTTACTCTTTCCTTGCATTTCCTAACACTGCACTTAGATGAGCTAAGTTAGGAAAACCTCTCACATCTTGGCCCTCTGTGACTTGGGGTCTTGCACACGGTGGTCCCCCTCTCTTACAACTAGCTCTCAGGTGGTGGGATGATTCACTATATATACTACTTCAACTCTCTGAAAATGGGTTGAGAGTTTGGAGAATACAAAAAAAATTGTGGAAAGACACTAGGCCTTTGTATTGTTTTTAGATTATTGTATTAAGACTTGCAAACTGCATCATTGTTGTTCGGCCTTTTTGTTTCTTAGATAATTGACAAAACATTATACTGTGTTATTATTGTACTGAGTACTTTATTTGAGAAACTTCTATAATTTCAATATAAGTTTGTTGATTCAGACCATGTCTTGGACTCTTCTTTTAAGTAAATGTGTATGGAAGATATTTTATGTTATTTGATAAACTTATTAGGCTTTTCATTTATGTTATCTGTTATTTTCGGACATGCAGATTACTAAATAGGCCCTTAAATCCCATTTGAAAGGAAAGTTTATTGTTCCCACACCTACATCTTAGTGCATCGCCCTAGGTTAGATATTTATTTTATATATTTTCTTCCTTTTCCCATTCCAAACCCCCCAAGTACAGAAGGAGTTGGCTTCTTTAAAAAACCCGTAGGTCACTCAGTTTAGCGCAATTGGTCCCCCCATTAATTGAATTTCCCATAAGAGTATTGTTTGAAATTTTTAGGAATCAATAGTTTCTTTTTCTGGCATGTGGGACTTGTTTAAATGTATTTAAATATAAAGTGGGTGTATGAGCCATAGGCTTGTTACTAGATCCCAAATAGTGAATAACCCTAGCCCGCTAGTGCCACCGCTAGTAACAGTATAAACTAGAACCTGTCCAGTGAACGTTTCGATCCCTCCACCAGCCATGTTGTTGATTACTAATAGAAATTATGTGGCACGGGATGATGGAAGCCCCCTTATAGCACCAATAACACCCACCATATGGGCCCCTATCCCGACCTCTTATTTAAATGATGTACCAAAATTCACCGGGGAAGGCTCGAAAACACCATCCGAACACCTGCAAGATGTGGCATATGTGTGTTTGGTGCATGGTGTTACCGAATAGAATGTCGTGCTAAGGTTGCTCACAACCTCTTTCAAAGGAAGAGCGCTAGATGTGTATCGCACTTTGGGAGCCAATACTATCGGTACCTGGGATCAACTCAAAGATCATTTCTACAAGAGATTTTTAAATAATGGAGATCAGTCTTCACTATATTATCAGCTGATGACCATAAAGCGGGCCCCTTAGGAGGCCATGATTGACTTTAATGCCTAATTTCACATGACTTGGCAAAGGATTCAACTTGCAATCCACCCGCGTGCAAATTTGGCATTTATGTTATATCTGAAGTCTCTCAACATCGACATTTCAGTGATGGTCCAGTCCCTTGGTGGGAACAACTTTCCAAGTTCATATAGCATTGTTATTCAGGTGGAGAATAACTTGATTGATTCCAGAAAGTTACCACCTCAATGTGCTATGCTTATATTTCCAGAGTTTTCAATTCTCCCCCACAAGATAACATCTACCAGTGCGTTCGCTCCTCCCCAATCTATGTACGTATATCTGAGTGCACCACAAAGTGCTTCTTCTATGTCTAATTCTTCAAAAGATGAGATGAGCGATGTCAAGGAGTTATTGTAGAGCATCTAAAACAAAATAACAACAATCAAGTGGAACAAGTCCATGCCTTTGAATTCAACTTACCAAAATTATCAAGGCAGAAAATCTTCCTACCAGCAAAATCAGTTCCAAGGAGGCTTGCACACAAATCCATAGAATAAAACAAGTAATTAGATGGTTTCGGTACCTACTCCACTACAGAATGCTCACCCAAGCTCAAGTAGAGTGTTGATAGGGGGAAAAATAATCTCGCTGATGACATCAATCCCTAGTGCTTCCCCTGCAACGAAGCACATATGCCCCAAAATTGTCCATGCATAAATCTACAACAAAGAGTGGCAGAACAATGCAATCAAGGCATGGCGTCAGATTCAGGAGGTTATGTATATGCCTCTTTGCAAATGGAAAATGTAGTACTCATAGCGCAAATGCAAGGAATGTCCCTTGAGCAAGAGACAAACATAGCTCCAGACCACTCGCTCTTCTCGTGGATGGAAGAAGAGGAAGCAGTGTTTGCAAATAATGCCTCCACATCTAGGGCCCTGCAAGTGCAATCCAATTACAACACTCGCTCAAAGAGGAGATTCACAGGTGAACCAGTTGTCTTGCAGCTCAAAAGTACCCCTGAACAAACTCCTAGTACCTCCACAATTGCACAACGATTTCAACCGCAAAAGGAGATTTTTATAACAAGTGCTAAGGAACAAAATCCTTTGAATTTTTTTCCATTCAATGTGGTGGAACAATTCAAGAAATCCTCTACTAATGTGTCTCTGTGGGATATCTTAGCTAATCAAAAGCAGAAGTCATTGTTGCAGAAGACCCTACTCGAAGATACCAGCAAGGAGCTAGTAGAGCAACCCTCCAAAGGGAAGACCATAGATTCTCCACCTCAAGCTAAAGTCCTCACAAAAAATGCAGAGGAAGCCTCTACCTAAGTTAGAGGTGAGCCAAAACCGAAACCCTTTTTCCTAACTCTTATTGTGGGTAAGAAATTGTTGCATAATTCCATGATCGACTCTGGAGCTAGTACCACAGTCATGCCCAAGCAGATAGCTGAAGCCTTATGAATTAGTAATGAACCTTTAAAAAGGGGGCTTATGTAGCTTGATGGGAACAAGGTTGAAATCATAGGTGTCATTAAGGACCTCCCCTTGACTTTATTCTTCTGCCCTAGCATCACATTTCCACAAGATACCGTGATCATAGACGTGCCCCCCATGTTCAGTCTTTGCTTATCCCGAGAATTCACTTCCATGATAGGCAGATATATTTCCTTGGACTGGTCACACTTAATCCTCAGGACCAAGCAAGGAGCTAAAATGAAGATAGTATATGAACCTCTACATTCGAAACATGTGGAAAATGAAGCCATGATCAACTTTGAGGCCACTCATACCCTTATCACCAAAGAGGAAATGTATTGTACTGAGCTACTAGAGGATGAGAAGGTGACCAAAGACCAAATTGATCAGGAAGAGGTCCTCTTGAGAAAATATATAGAAATTGATCCTTTTGGAAATTACCATGCCACTGAATTTGGGACCTATTTCATCTATGGTGAAGATTAAGCGACTCTAAAGGTCATGAAGGAATTCAAGGGTGGTCAAGCCTCATAACTATGGATGTTGCATTTCGATGGAGCAAGATGTAAAGTTGGTGCAGGAGCCGAGATATGTTTGACATCCCCATCCAATGAAAAGACCCTCAATTCTTTCTGCTTTTAGTTCACCTATTCAAACAATGAAGTTGAATATGAGGGCCTAGTGCAAGGTCTGAGTCTTGCAGAACACATGGGTGTTAAGCAAATAATGGTGTTCAGAGACTCTGAGCTAGTGGTCAATCAAGTTCGGGGGCTCTCCGCAACCAAGAATGTTTGCATGAGATCCTATAGAGATAGAGTCTAGGACCCAATTGAAAGCTTTGAATCCTTCAATATCTAGACAGTGCCCAGAGAGTAAAATGTAGATGCAGATCGCATGGTAGCAATCAGATCTCAATTTGATCATGTTCCCAACCTAATTCATAACATACACTCTATATGAGTGATTGTATGACCGACAATCCTAGATAATTACCAGAGCTGGCAAGTGTTTGAAAGTGATGAACACATCGCCTCATTCATTTAGTAGTTAGGAGAGTTCACTGAGCAACTCCAACTGAAAATTGTCAAGGCCTATAAAGGGAAAATTATTCAGTTAAGGTCCAACAAGCTTTCAAAAGGATTGGTCACTCTTGAAAACCTATTCAATTGTGATGATGCAAGGAATGACAAGATGAAGTTTGTAGCAGACAAAAGTGACTATGCTGACCTTTAGGTCACTGACAAAAGGAAGCTCAAGGTCAGAAAAGATGTCTCATAGCATGATAAAGAAAGGCTCATTCAATTTTGTGAAAAATATGGAGTAGTGGCCTGGTCATATGATGACCTCAAGGGATATGATCCTGAAATCATCCAACATACTATAGAACTGAAAGAAGGAGCAAAACCTATCCGCCAAAAGTAGAGACAATAAATCCAAAGATTGAGGCACTGATGGCCCAGGATTTGACAAAGCTAATTCAGTCTTGGATCATCTTCTCGATCAATCACAACACATGGGTTTCCAACTTGCTTCCTGTCTGAAAGAAGAATGCAAATATCCACCTGTGTGTTGATTTCTAGTATCTAAACAAAGCATCCCTGAAGGACCACTACCCCTTGCCCTCAATGGATTCCATCTTGCAAACAGTGGTTGGATCAGAAATGTTCTCTCTGCTAGACAACTTCTCTAGTTACAACCAGATCCGGGTAAAAGAGGATGACCAACACAAAACTATGTTCACTACTAAGTGGGGAACATTTTCCTACGCAAAAATTTCTTTCATTCTCTCAAATGCGGGAGCTACCTTCCAGCGGGAAATGGATATTACTTTCAGAGAATTGATCAACAATATTATCTTAATCTACTTGGATGATCTGATTGTATTCTCTAAGTCTAAAGATCATTTTGATAATCTAGAAATGGTTTTTAAAATATGTGAGGAGTTTGAGGTATCCCTAAACCCAAAAAAATGTGTCTTCAGAGTCCTGCAAGGAAAATTATTGGGGCACATGGTGTCCAATGATGGAATTGCAATTGACCTCGAGCGGGTGAAGGCAATTAGGGAGCTTCCCTTACCAGTCAACAAGAAGGGAGTTTAGTCCTTTTTGGGGAAGGTAAATTTTGTGGGAAAATTCATTTTTTATTTTACAGGAATAATTAGACCTATTACCCTGATGCTTAAGAAGGATCAATTATTCAAATGGACAAAAGAGGCTAGAGAATCCTTTGAGAAGGTTAAGGATTCTATTTCTTCATCTCCTATGTTGGTAAATCTAGACCTATCAAAGGACTTCATAATGTATGTATTCAGTAGCAAATCCAACATTGCTATTGTTTTGACCCAAAAGGATGATGAAGGAAAGGGAGAACATCCGATAGCATTCCACTCCTAGACCTTAAAGGATTATGAAAATAATTATAACTTCGTTGAAAGGAAAGCATTCACCATTGTTAAGGGGCTCAAGAAGTTCTAAAACCTCATATCTTGCAACAAGGTGGTAGTATATGTCGCACATTTTAGTGTGTGCGAATACATTATGGAAGGAGAAATCCTGAAGAAAAGGTCCAACTAGATTACTAAGATCTTGGAATATGACATTGAGGTCAGGCCCATAAAGACCGTCCGAGGGAGAGGACTATGTGATTATTTTGCACATGATCAAGAAATGCCAACTGAGGAGGAACAACCCGAGCTTGTTCTAATGAATGAATCTGAGTCTAAAGGCTATTGGTTGGCAGATCGAATGAGATTCATGCAGACTGGGAAATACCTGACGGGCCTCCCTTCTTAGAAAAGGAGATTCTATAGATTGCAAAATAGCGGATATGCACTCATCAAAGGGGTCCTTTTCAAAAGTAACTTCAATGGCCTCCTCCTCCGGTGTGTCACCATAAAGCAAGCAAAGAAAATTCTAGACATATTCCATAGTAGTTCCATGAGCGGAAACTTCTCTACAAAGACCACCGCCATCAAAATTATGTGTGCCAAATATTTTTAGCCTACACTATTTAATGACTCACACTCTTTTGTTAATGGATGTAATGAATGCCAAGTCTTCACAGGGAGAAGAAAAAACTCAAAAATTCCCCTCAATCTGATAGTGGTTGATGAACCCTTTGCATAATGGGGCCTTGATTTTATTGGGATGATTAATCCCAACTCCAGTGTTGGACACAAATGGATCCTCATAGCTATAGACTACTTTACCAGATGGACCGATGCCATGCCCCTTGAAGAATGCAACAAAGGCGAAGATTGTGAACTTTCTCGAGGAATTGGTAACGAGATTCGGCCCACCAAAGACCATAATCTCTAACAATGCTAAGGATTTCCTAGGCTCAAATGTATGTCAATTTGCACTCAGTCATGGCATATTCTTAAAAAAATCTTCAAACTACTACCCGCACGGAAATGGTCTAGCTGAGTCGATTAATAAAAATTTAGTATGACTCATTAAAAGATTCGGGTCAGATCACCAAAAAGAGTGGCATAAGAACCTTCAGGCAGTGCTTTGGGTAGACCAGATAACTCCTAAGAAATTCTTTAAGACTTCACCGTACGAGTTGGTATACGAGAAGGAAGCGCTATTGCCCGTCTCCATGGAAATTCCCACACTATAGTTGCTCAAGTCTCTAGAGGTGGAATATAACAGAGCCATGGAGGTCTGGTTGGATAAATTGTTTGACAAGAAAACCTCCAACCAAGGTCTGAAATGTGGAGACCTAGTGCTAAAATTCAATGAAAGGGCTGAAAAGCCTAGCCTACATAGAAAGTTTGATAGCCTATGGGAAGGCCCTTTTTCACATTATTCAATGCAAGCAACATAATGCATTTGAACTAGAAAACATGGAAAAAGAAGCATTGAGGATTCCGGTTAACAAAATCCACTTTCAAATTGTTCAATTAAGCTTCACTAATCATTTTGCTAGTGTAGATATGTAATTATGTAAGTTTCCTTTGTGTTTTTGTTTTTTGTTCGATCGATCTTTCAAAACAAAACCCATAATACAAGAAGCAGAGAAAGGAACTCATAATGCAAGAAATAGAGAAAGCAAAAGAGATAGAAAATTGATTAAAAGGTTGTATATTCATTATACGGTATTATGTACTTTGGTATTACAATTTAAAAATGGCTCTTGGGCTATACTTTTTGAAGTATATATATACTATGCAATTTTTTGAGTATGTATTAAAAGCCTTTCAAGGCATATATACAAAAAATGGAAAAAGGGAGTTTGTTATTCAAGTAGGAGCATCAGCAGCATTAACAACATCTGGAACAACTTCATCAACAACCTCAGGAACAACAACATGATCATTAACGGCAGTAGGAGCGTCAACAACAACAATGGCAAGTGGTGGAGGATACACCAGGTTTCTGAAATCAGTGTCCCACTCCACAATGTAGAACAACACCATGTTGTAGCAGCGTAATAGGAAGTAGTAGGCATGAGTAAACCTCTGGCGGTGCTTTTCAAGTGTTAGAATGAGGAATCTGCTCAAGAATGACACCCACAACACCACTACATCTTCAATGTGTTTGTAGAGGTTGCTCACCGTAGGAAGACCAAGGTCATACACCGCATTTTCCACCACTTCTCCAAGGCCACAAAGGTAGTGCTTCAGGAAGATATCCAATGTGAGTCACAGGATCATTGGCTTGGGTACCTATATATCAAACAAAGATGCAATGGAATGGGAGAAAATTTTAGTATTAACCCTATACTTATCCTCATATTCTATGCAATCCCTCTCCAGTATCCACTTCATTGCTATAATTGTCAAAGAATGCTTGTTCTTCGTCATGCATTTCAAATGCCTGTTAGAAATTTCACCTAAAATGGCTGTCTACAACTTATTGTTAGCGAGCCTAATTAGAGTATTCATTGCGCCTATCTCTACCCAACTACCAAATGCTAATTCTTCCCAATTACCAAGTGTAATTATGTTGTTGTCTTTAGGTCTATTTATAGAAATAGACAAGGTACATGTGTGCAATAAGCATGATGTTGGTCAGGTATTAACTTGAAAATCCCATCAAAAGCCAACTTGAAACTCGAGAATCCATCCTAGTTTCACTTGCTATGTACGAATTGCTACATGTAAAGTTAAGAAGAAGTAATTAATTAGCTAAAACCGGTGGCAATCCCAAGTGATCATCCACACGGTCAAGTGCTAATGTGTCACGTTGTGGGCATTTTGATTTCTCCAAGGATGAACTCAAATCCTTTTATGTTCTCATTACACTTTTGACTTAATCATTCTTTTTAGGTTATTAGTTGCAAAGCATGCGAAAGGTTTTGTATTCCTTCAATCACCGACTCAATTTCCTAGTAAATGGCACCATAGGACATAATGACTAATTGTCATTATGAATTATTGTCTTTTCAAAGGGCAAGGAATTCATTTCGCATGGAGAGTTGGCGATACATGCCTATTTTATTGCAAAAATGCAACCATTGTCTACAAATTTAAGTCGAGAGAAGACTGAGTGTTGCATGAGAAGGAACGACACTATGAAGAGTTCTCTAAGTATGATGTTCAGTGTGAAGAGCTTTGAGTGCAAAATTTTCTAAAAAACCCAAGTGAATTGCAGAGAGTTTAAGTGTTGCTAAGGTCCACAAATTCCTGAAATGGCCCAGAATTTTCAGATGGAAGCACAAGGAGAGGTGACTCAAAGATTATTTGATGCCATGTGTGCGGCACTAATGGCCAAATTTTTTTATAACATCTCTTACGCTTCACCTGGGATGCTAGAGAAGTCAAAGTGGGTCCACACGTGGGCCGTGGACAAGTGTTGGCAACACAAGGGAAGACAACTGAGAGGGGGGGAATCAGTTGTCACAGAAATTTAAACTTATTAAAATTATTCTTAGATTTGATTAATAACCATGAAAGCATAAATCATTACCACATCAGAAACACACATAACACCGAGATTTTTATGTGGAAACCCTGTTAGGGGAAAAACCACGGTGAAGGTTACTCCACAAGATTATACCCTATTAAAAGTATAAAAGAATAAATAAGGAATGCACATGCATTGAGGCACACTACCTAGAGGTCACTGCTCAAATACAATAAGGCTTACATCCCAAAGGAAGACACATTGTCTTACAGAAAGATTCAGATTACATCCACAAGATTGAACTGAGAAAATAGATTCTGCTCATGCCTGATTATAGTTCCAGCTAAGCACATAAACTCTACTCACTCTTATTCACACTTAACTTCTACCTTCAAATTATTAGAACATTATTGAAACACAGGACTCACACACTTCACAATCAATCAATCCTTCAAATGATAAAACAATCGCTCATATATATCTGCAATCAAGAATAACATCATCTACATGTCGGCTTCAATAAAATATAAAATGAATACAAACTGTCAGCCCAAAACATAAATAATTATCAATGCAAATCAACCAACGTCAGCCACAACATAGTGAATACCCAAAATAATATCCTCGAACATGAAACATCTTCAATAATTATTCCTCAAAGATCCACAACATGATACAATCACCTTGTCGACCAAGAACATGACAAACATGAACACGCAAGAGAAAATATCCAATCGTGATCACATCAATCAATGTGGACCAACAAAATAGATAGAGCATGATCTAGAAACATCTACAAGAATCATGAAACACTACAAAAGGATCTGCAACACTTCACGTTACTAGAATCACATCATCTTCTTTCAGGAACACCAACTGAAGCAACATAAAAACTGTCAGAACATAGATACTCATAATTTGATCAAATATTCATGTGGATCTCTGAGACTTAACATGGATAAACTAGATATACTTGAAAACAAACTCTTTAATCCACAACCTTTGATCATCAATATACTGAGTTGGACAACATAGTGAACTCCACTGCACCACTGACAACCTGCAACTTATTTTATTACAATTTTCTCAATATCCTCAACATATACAACCTTAAATACATTAATGCTAATAGTTTTGACATCAATGACAACCACATATCAGCAACATCCAACAATCTCCCCCTTTCGCATTGATGGCAACACATGATGTGAAAAACACCATTGAACCAACTTTCTCTTAGCACTTTCTCCCCCTTAGATTTTGACTCTTCTCCCTAGATAATTCATAGTTTTTCACACGACTCTTCTCCCCCTTTGAAATTAATGACAAATATATGCATTATCTTTCTCACACAAGCTCTAAACCACATTTCTAAACATCTGAATACTCCCCCTAAGTAGCAGCCACCACAACATCAATCTGGATTAAGATATGACTATAAAATGCATGGACTGATGCAAGTCAATGCATCTTAGTTTTGATTAGGAGGGGTAATCACCCCTAGCTTCCCTCTGAGATACTAAAAAGTATCCTTAGGTAAAGGATTAGTAAAGATATTTTCAATCTCTTCTTTAGTGGGCACATACTCCAATATGACTTCCTTTTCACTCACCTTCTCTCTCAAAAAGTGAAATTTGATAGATATATGCTTGGTTTTTGAATGCAACACCAAATTCTTAGAAATGTTAATTGCACTTGAATTATCACAAAATATAGCAATAGGCTCATCATACACAAATATGATATCTTTCAACATCTGCTTCATCCATAATACTTGAGTACAATTGTTAGCAACAACAATGTATTCTGCCTCTGTAGCAGATAAAGAAATGGCTTTCTGCTTCTTACTCAACCATGAAATCAACTTCTTTCCCAAGAATAATGCACCACCAATGGTAATTTTTCTGTCATCCACATCTCCTTCCCAATCAACATCAGTAAAATCACTCAAAGTAAAGTCATCTTCTTTAAGATACCATAGGCCAAAATCAACTATCCCCTTCAAGTATCTGAAAATCCTCTTCATAGCAGTCACATGAGATTCCTTAGGATCAGCTTCAAATCTTGCAACAATGCATACAAAATTCATGATATCAGGTCTAGTTTGAGTCAAATAAAGCAATCCACCAATCATGGATCTGTATCTAGTCTGGTTTGCTTTAGGAGAATCATCATCTTGTGTCAACTTACATCTGGTCACCATAGGTGTACCAACTGGCTTTGAATCTTCCATACCAAACTTCTTTAGCAATTCTTTCACATACTTGGATTGGTATATAAAGATCCCTTTGTCTAGCTGAGTAATTTTTAATCCCAAAAAGAATTTCATTTCTCCAATCATAGACATCTCAAATTCACTCTACATCTCATTAGAAAAATTCATGCACAAACTATCATCTCCTCCAAAAATGATATCATCAACAAAGACTTCAACAATCAAATCTTTATCATGATCAATCTTGAAATACAAATGACTATCAACAGTACCTTTATTAAATCCAAGTTTCAACAAATACTTATCCAATCTGGCATACCATTCTCTTGGGGCTTGCTTAAATCCATACAATGCTTTCTTTAACCAACAAACCATCTCCCTGATCAGTCAATTGAAATCCATCAAGTTTCTCAATATACACTTCTTCTTCCATTTCACCATTTATAAATGTTGACTTGACATCCATCTGATAAAACTTGAAGTTTTTGTAAGCAACATAAGTAAGAAATAATCTCATAGCTTCAATCCTAGAAACAAGGGAAAAAAATTCTTGAAATTCAATTCCTTCCATCTATGAATATCCTTTACACACTAGTCTTGCTTTATTTCTGACTTCACCTTGCTCATTCAGTTTTTTCTGAAAAACCCATTTAGTTCCAATAACATTTTTTTCCTTAGGTCTAGGAACAAGAATCCATGTATTATTCTTCTCAATTTTTTGTACCTCTTCTTTCATTGCTTCCATCCAATGTTTATCTTTGCATGCTTCATTAACACTATTAGGCTCAGTCTTTGAAATAAAATAGTATTCTCCTGCAATTATTCTCCTAGTTTGAGCACCTTTGTTCTTATCACCTATAATTTGATCTTCTGAATGATTCAATATTACATAACTTGGAGTCTTAGGATTTTCTTGAACTCCAGGCTCTTGTGATCTCACTTCTGCACTTTCACTAGTTCCTTCCTCTTGGCTTTCCTAATTCACCAGAATGATCTGCACTTTATTCTGAGTCTGAACTGAACTAAATTTTTTATCATTTGAATCATATCCATAGGTTCTGGATGGTCTAACTGTGTCTTCATCAACCTTGACATTAGCACTTTCAACTACGTTCCTCAATCTCTTGTTAAAACATTGGTAGGCTTTACTTTTAGTAGAATAATCAAGAAATATTCCTTAATCACTTCTAGCATCAAACTTTCCTATATCTTCATCTCTTTTGATATAGCATTTACACCCAATTTTTTTGAAGTATCTAATAGTAGGATTATGACCAAACCATAGCTCATAAGGGGTCTTACTGGTATCACCTTTGATATGTACCCGATTGAGAGTGTAAAAAACAATACTCACAACTTCTCTCTAGTAGATATGAGAGACATTTCCTTCCAACATCATCGTCCTAACAACATCTAGAACTATCATGTTCTTTGTTTCCACAACTCCATTTTGTTGAGGGGTCCGTGGGGTAGATAATTATCTCTTTATCACATTTTCTCACAAAAAGAATGAAACTCACCAGACATGAATTCACCACCTTTGTCTGATCTCAGACATTTAATCTTCAAACCTGTCTTTGTCTCAATCTTAGCCTTAAAAATCTTGAATTTCTCTAGAGCTTCATATTTTTCCCTTAAGAAAGCAACCCACATCAATCTAGAATAATCATCAATAAGTAACATGAAATACCTGTCTCCTTGTAAACTTTTGACTCTATAAGGACCACATAGATCAGTATACACAAGCTCTAACACTTCATTTGAACAATGTTGTTTGCTCCAAAATGAAACTCTTGTTTTCTTCCCTAACTTACATTCCTTGCATATGATATTAGTAGGCTTTACCGACTTAGGAAGATCTCTCACTGCCTAAGTAGAGATTATCTCGATAATATTGTCAAAGTTTGCATGACACAATCTCCTATGCCACAACCAACTTTCATCAACTTGAAAAATCAAACAACTTTTACTAGCAACACTCAGGCAAAAGATATAACCTTTTTTTTTGTACCTGATGCAATCATATTTTTGGAACTCCCAAATATTCTACACTTTCCATCCTTGAATTGAAGATTATATCCCTTTTCAACCATTTTTCCAACACTTAAAAGATTATGCTTCAAACCTTCCACATATAGAACATCATCAGTATTACTCTTACCATCGAGAGAAATGGATCCTCTACCACGGATTACACCAGCTTTATCATTACCAAATCTTACAACACCACCATCATACTTTTCAAGACTCACAAATTTACTTTTATCACCTGTCATGTGATGAGAGCATCCACTGTCAATCACCCATTCATCCTTTTCTTCAATTCTAGCTGCCAAAGCTTTATTCATGCAACTATAGATTCAATAGGCATTGGATCATTTTCCTTGATAGTAATAAATACCCATTCATCTTCACTTGCATTCCCTTTATTAGATTCATCATTTGTCACACCTTCATCAACAACATAATAACACTTTCTTTGGAATCTAGGCTTGTTAGGTCTTGGATTAGGAACTCTTTCTGGACACCTTGAGGAAAAATGACCTATCTTATTGCATGAGAAATATTTAAGAGGAAATTTCCCTTTCTACTTACCTTCTCCTCTGGGTACTCTCTTGACAAGAAGTGCTTCAAGCTCATCTAGCTTTCTCTCTTCTTCTTCAATCTCTCTCATTTCTTGCTCATACTTGGACAAGTTTCTAGAAGAAATTTCTCCCATATCATATATTTTCTTATCTTATCTGGAGGTAGTAGCTTTGAATGCAAATTCTATCTTAGGAAGAGCATCACCAAACTCACTTAACTCAAAAGCAGTAAGCTTACCAATCAACATGTCTCTGGTTACATTTTCACAATTTGGATCTCCTCAATAGCAACAACTTTGTGTTTGTATGTAGAAGGAGAGGATCTGAGCACTTTAGCAACAATCTCTAATTCTTCCAATGTTCTACTAGCACATCTAATATTACACACAAGTTCATTCACTCTCTGTATGAAAGCAATGATGCTCTCATCTTCACCCATTCTCAATGTTTCATATTTCCCTTTTAGACTTTGCAGCTTAGAAATCTTCACATGGACATCACCTTCATACAAAGTTTCCAAATTTTTCCAGATCTCATAAGTAGTCTTCAAATTCATTACATTTTTCATCTCGGAATCAATTAGAGCACTCAACAATGCTTCCTTAGCCCTGATATTGTACTCAACATCTTTAATCTCAGCAGAAGTAGAAGGACCATTATGTGGGATAACATACCTATTCTTTATAATTTTCCAATAAGATTCACCAATACATCTCATATGACACTCCATTCAAGTCTTCCACAAAGAATAATTTGTTCCATCAAATCTCAGACTATCCTTCTTATATGTCACCATCCTGGATCACCTCAAGCTATTAAACTTCTTCCAAGGAACCTGCTCTGATACCAATTGTTTGCAACACAAGGGCAGACAACTTAGAGGGGGGGAATCAATTGTCACAAAAAATTAAACTTATTAAACTTATTCTCAGATATGATTAATGACCATGAAAGCATAAATCATTTCCAAATTAGAAACACACATAACACCAATATTTTTACGTGGAAAACCTGTTAGGGGAAAAACAATGGTGGAGGTTAGTCCACAAGATTAGATCCTGTTAAAAGTATAGAAGAATAAATGGGGAATGCACATGCATTCAGGCACACTGCCTAGAGCTCACTACTCAAATACAACAAGGCTTACCCAAAGGAAGACACACTGTCTTATAGAAATATTTGTATTACATCCACAAGATTGAACTAAGAAAATAACATCTGCTCATGCTTGATTAAAGTTCTGGTTAGGCACATAAAATATACTCACTCTTCTTCACACTTAACTTCTTCCTTTGAATGATTAGCAAATTTTTCACACATAGGACTCACACACTTTGCTTCATAATCAATCCTTCAAACGATAAAAAAAATCACTCATATATATCTGCAATCAAGAATAACATCATCTACATGTCGACTTCAATAAAATATAAAATGAATACAAACTATCAGCCCAAAACATAAATAATTATCAATTTGAATCAACCAACATTGGCCACAACATATTGAAGACCCAAAATAATATCCTTGAACATGAAACATCTTCAATAATTATTCCTCGAAGATCCACAACATGGTACAATCACCCTGTCAGCCAAGAACATGAAAAACATGAACACGCAAGAGAAAATATCCAATCACGAGCACACCGATCAATGTGGACCAACAACACAGATAGAGAACAATCTAGAAACATCCAAAAGCATCATGAAACACTACAGAAGGATCCAAAACACTTCACGCTACCATAATCACATCATCTTCTTTCAAGAACACCAATTGAAGCAACCGAAAAACTGTCAGAACACAGATACTCTTAACTCGATCAAATCTTCATGCAGATCTCTGAGACTTAATATGGATAAACTAGATATACTCAACAACAAACCCTTTATTCCAAAACCTCTGATCATCAATATACTGAGTTTGGATAACATACTAAACTCCACTGCACCACTAACAACCTGCAACTTATTTTATTACAATTTTCTCAATATCCTCAACATATATAGCCTTAAATACATTAATGCTAATAGTGTTGACATCAATGACAACCACATATCAGCAACATCCAACAAAAATCTCATAAGGACCAGACCCTAATAATGAAAGAATGGAATAACATTCATGACCCTATCCTTAAAACCAACCCTAAGAGTCTTAGGAAGCAGCCTGCGAGAGGGTGAAACAGTGCACTAGCCAGCAGTATTTGGCGTACAAGCTATGGTTCTGTGGTCTCCCGCAGTATATGGTTCCTTTTATGCATTACTGCTCAAAACTAGTTCATGAGTGCATGCAACATTTTAACCTAGATACCAACACCTTCAAAGGCCAAGAACTAAGGGTTGTGATCAACGTGGAGGCTATAAGGGATATGCTATGCATCCCTCTTGGAAAGGGCTATAGAGCAGAAAGGATGGAGATGTTCACTCTAGAAAAGGGGGAAGAGTTCTGGCAGACCAAAGATCTCACTCCGAGCTTTATAACCAAGAGACCAAAAGGCCTAAGGAATATTTTTCAAAGCCTCCATAGATTTCGGTTGCGCACAACTCTTGTAGCTTAGACTTACAAGAGGCCTTCTCTATGATGGCTTTTGTTTGTGGCATGGAAATCAACAGGAACATGCAAGAGTTTCAAATGGGTCTAGGTTTTTAGTTGAGGAGAGAACATTTTTTATTCTGGTATGACTTCGAGAAAGTCATCATCTGGGAAATGCTAAATCAAATCAAGGAATACAACACCTAGCAAAAGTTCATGTTTTCTTCTCTCCTTGCTCACATGTTTTTGCACCAAAACCCTGAATTCTTTAGAAAACGTATGGGCTTGGCTATTTTTGATGAACATGGAGTAAGAAGGCTAGTTTCTATGTGGAATCCCCTCCTCTTTGCAACTTATTATTACTATAAATTTTCAGAGTGCTTCTTGACTCCAATTTTGCAATATTTTAGTGAAGATGGCAAGCTTTATCGGCTTTCCACCAATCAAACAGGGTGGATGTAGAATTTTTTTCCTCCTTGTGATTGGTTTCTCTAGGAGTATTTCACATTTGTTAGGCTGCATGGCTTTATCGGGGATCCATTCCAGCTCTAGACATGTGTCACAGATAGGGTGTTGGCCCTCAAAGTGTTTTGGCAACTATCGATTATCGACAAAAACTTTTGCAGGGGGAAAAATAAGAAAGGTTTTTTCTTTTGCCCTTCAAGCTTCAAAACGGTGATAATGGAAAAGAAGCAGACGCATGGTCTGCTAGAAGCAAAGTTGGCTCATCTAGGGCTAGTATTAATTTTTGATAAGTGGCAATATAACCCCAATAATTATTTAGTGGACTTGAATGTTAAGGTAACTCATTGCTCCCGCCCTTACTAGGAAGACCGGTGGAATCCACAGTCAGAGCAAGATGATCTATTTGTGGACCTGGCCTATATTCCTAATGAAGATAGGAGGCCACTGTGGCTCTCTTTCTATTTTACTTTGGTGAAGCCTAATGAGAAGCGCCAAATGGGGGCCACCCTTTGCAATGAATTGGTCAAGAATTGGAAATGTAGCGAAGAGAAAATTGCAGCCTTCTGGATTTATCATTAGGAGACAAAATGCCTTGATGCCCCATTCCAAGAGGCAGACAAGGATGAAACATTCAATACTTTGTGGAAAAGAGGGTATGATGATACTAACACAAGAAATGATGAGGATATAGACCCGAAGGAGGCTAAGACATATACAGTGAAGGGAAAGGAGGTGAAACAGGCTGAAGCATAGAAAATCAGAAAAGTGACAGAGCAGTCTGACAAGACTTCACTGAGAGTGCGGGTGATTGCCTCATGACCGAAGGCCTCACTACCACGCACATGGATTTTGAAAATATCTAGGGTAACCCAACAACCTTTAGAGGTCATAGAGGTGGACAATTCTCCACCCAATAAGAGGAAACGCACAGATGTAACCTCTGGAGAGCGCTCACAGGAACCTGCAACGAGCCAAGGATCAAAGTCCTCCACACCTCAGGTATCTTTCTCTCCCCCTCTTCTCACTACACAATCTTTGGTTACTCATGCTACCTCTGACGTTTTCGCACTGCCAATTACTTCGAGTGTTTACCTTTCTCTTTCCACTTCTGTTTCCATGATCGCAAGAGGTTTCTCCCAATTCTCCCACATCAGACATGCATCTTTTACTCCCCCATGGTCTGTTTGACCATTTGTCGCAGCCTAGTCTGAATCCACCATTGCTACTCCTTTTACTCCCACCATGTCAGCCCCAACTCAGCTTGCTCAATAGATGGTATCCTCTACATCTCCGCTACCACCACCACTCCCCATGAGTCCTTCCACCACTTCCTCGACTACGCCTTGGTATAACATTCCCCTGTTCTCCTAATTAACGGTCTCTCTACCGAAGAAGACATCATTCGGGACCACAACTCTCTCTTTCCTTGTTGCTCTTCCTCCTAGTGCACCCTTCACTGGCGAGTTGATTAAATCACTAGCATAATTTATGTCAAAGGGTGACAAAACAAAAGCAACATGGGATATCAGGGTCTAGAAGTGGAAAGAAAAAGATGCTGCAAAGCCAGTCAACCCATGTGTGCAAACCCTTTTCAATGAAGTTCATTAGCTATTGCATTTCACAACCATGCATCCAAACACCATCAAACCGCAAGGCAAGATGCGACCCAAGGACTACATAATTCATGCTGTGGGAATTGATTTGCACGTAACCCAACCACAAGACAAGGTTGAGATGATGGAGGAAACCCAACGAGTGGTGACTACTGACTTCCTCAAGTATAGTCACCAACTAAAGAAGAGGGAGGAAGAGCTTAGGAATTTCAAAGAAAGGATGGAGGTCCTATTGAATAAAGAAAAGGAGAGGGAAGCCAAAATTACATGAATATCTCAACAAGTGTAGGTGGAAAGTGCCAAACTCTGGGAAAAACTTGCAAAGTTCCAATCCCTAGATCCCAACTTACTCATTGAACTGTAGCAGAAAAACCAAGAATTACAAGACCAGTTGGTACAAGTAGAGGGAGAAATGCAATAGAAAACCAAAGAGCTTCAGCAACAATGAGCTCAATTAGAGCAAGAAATGCAACATAAGGATTAGGAGCTCCAAAAAAAATAAGCTTAATTTGAAAGGGAGATCCTAGAAGTAAAGATTTCCCTGGAAAAAGAATCCACAACCAAAGGCCAAGCTAAAGAACAATGGCTCATTGAGTTAGGGACTCTACACGAATGAATCTCTGTTGTGGACAAAAGAATTAAGGAGCGAACACAAGATGTCGGGTAGAAGGAGATGGAAATTGGTGCTTTGAATAATCCTCCCCAACCCCTTGCTACTCAGTTAGATCTCCTTTCAATAGCCCAACAACTATACATCTCCTATTGGGAAAAGGTCAAGAGTTTTTTTCTAACTCTTCAGCTAACACTTCAATTCATGGTGAAAGCGATAATTTTGAGTAGAGAGGTTCGTGGAACAATTGAATAGTTCCCATAGTTCATAGCAGAGAAGGTGCCCGAGGCGGAGAAGTTGCTAGACAAGTTATACACGGTGGAAAATGAGGACTTGGTGAACGTAGGGATTGAAGATCAAAGGTCAGCTGCCAAGACAACAAAAGAATTCATCTATTACCACATGACCATCCTTTATGCCACCGATTGCTCAACAACATTGAGTCAAAATATGAAAAGTATATAGATGAAATTCTCCCAACTGACTCAGATGGACTTGCCCTCCCTATTTCTTTTTGATAATTCGATGGCCACAATAGAGCATATTGCAGCAAAAATTGAGAGAATCAACAGGACTTATTTTCCTTTTAGCATTTCAGTCAACCCCTACTGCTGAGGATATTAAAGGCGTCACCCATCAAATAGCGAGGTTACTCTTTTAGCTTGAGTCTAGGACTGGGATATCCATGAAGCTACCTTTCAAATAATTGATCAATTTGCATGAGGCACAAGAGAATTTGTGCATCATATCGATACCATCCAAGGCTGACTGGCTGCCTTTGCAGATTGTGCTCTTAAAGCTCTAACTCCATTGTCCAATGGATAAGGCTCTGGTCCTCAAACTAGAAATTTTTGGTTCCCATTCTGCAAGCAAAATGCCCTTGGTAGTCGCCAAAAGCTGTGGATTGAAAATCCCTTGAGCAACCTTTGGGTTAATAACATTGTTTTTCTTAGCCCCATCCCAAGCCTCATATGCTTATATATCTTCGGGCCCCTTTTGAAGAGTTTCGCCCGTTGCCTCCATGTTTCTACCACACGCTCCTTACAAATATTTCTTCCCTTGTTGCTTTATCAAGCCCCACCATGTCTCCATGTGTCAGCAACACATGCCTTTGTGAGCCCGCTCCCCTTTGCTTCTCTACCGAGTTTCACCTTTGTGCCACGTAGCATCATTCCGCGGGTACCTTTTGGTGGACCCACATTCTGTAAGGAAAGCTAGATGCGAAAGCAACTCTCCTAACGTCAAAACCTCAGGAAAGAATGCAGACACTTTTAAATTTTTTCAATTACAATCCAATTAAGATGCACATGAAAGAGATAATAGAAACAAAGAATTAGACATACACATATGAACACCAGATTTACATGGGAAAACCCTTACGAGAGAAAATCCCACCGCACCAAGAGAAGTCACTTTGTATTATAGTAATAAATATTACATACAGAGATCTGACTTATCTTTCTGATGTTAGTTTATAGCAGCATTCACTATGATCAACCTCATACAAAACTTTCACATTACAATGTTCTCAGAATCGAATTTATCCACTGATCATACAACCACACCATCAATCTATCCAACCATTCATCATCTACAACTTAAGAGTATATCCATGTCGCCCCTGTCTATCGAGCTTCTTCTCAGTAATGGCTGCAACAGTCCAACTGCTAGCGGTTCCCATTCTGATCCTTGATTGGTCAAACACAAGCCACATAGGATGGTCTTCACTCCGCCAAAGACATTCACCCTATGTTGGCATGTCGGTGAGACACTAACCATGTCTCCCCGATGCCAACAAAGCCAACATTCTATATCATCAAGAGTCCTTACTATCGGCAAGAGGTTACACCGAGTCCAAAAAGCTATCGCTAAGACTTCGCCATGTCGCCAAGACCTCATACCGATGATCATCACTTGTATCGCTATCACCAAGACTTATCGCTTTTGATGAGAGATCATACTGAGCCTTTATGTTATACCGAAACGTTTAACAGTCGGCAAGACTTATCACTTTTGCTAGGAGATCATACTGAGGTTCAAAGTTACTCTGAAGTGCTCATCTATCACCAAGACATATCGCTATCACTGAGATGTTACTCCAAAGTCTTACGTCATACCGAGCACCAAACAACAGTTAGAAAGACTTCTCTCCATTGCTAAGAGTTCTTAGCGAACCCTTAGTGTTACCCCAATGCCTCCAAATGAATACCTATCGGCAAGACATCTCCATATCGACAAGACTTCATACTGAAGCATATGAGTTACTCTGAAGACCACATGTGTAACACCCTATCAGAGAGACATACAATCTCGATAAGACTTCATACCAAGATAAGCCTTTCAACCAAGGGTCTCCCCGACACCGCTTGTCACCCAGAGTCTCCTCGATATATGATAGAAATCGCCTATCGGCCAGAGATCTCCACTCGGCATAGGGTTACAGTGATTGCCACAAGTCACAGCGATAGGTCCACTCGGCAAGACGGAAACAAGGTCTCAGCGACTAGAGCTATTCAACAAGGTTTCAACTGCTAGTCGGCCAGACACAAAGCATGTCACATCGACTTGTCTCTCAGAGGTTTCAGCCTATGGGATTGAGGCATATATTTCCAACAATCTCCCACTTGACGAAGATCACACAGGCACCTCCAGAGCACAACAAACCTACTGAAAATCATGGGCACTAAGGCCTATCGAACTGGCACACCACCTGAACTTGTCTGTGCTCACTGGCTTCATCAATGCATCTGCAACATTCTCCAGAGTATCAAATTTTTCCAAACTGACCTTTCCATCCTCCACCATATCTCATACAAAGTGGTACTATACATCTATATGTTTCATCCTGGCATGGAAAGTAAGATTCTTTTCCAGACAAATTGCACTCTGACTGTCACAAAAAATAGTTATTTGCCTTGCATCAAAACCAATGTTAGAACACAAACATTTTAGCCAAACTGCTTCTTTACAAGCATGTGTAGCTGCCATGTATTCAACCTCTATAGTGGACAAAGCGACTACAGCCTGCCGCTTACTCATCCAACTTACTGCACCACCATTCAACATGAAAGTATATCCATTAGTGGACCTCCTGCTGTCAATGTCCCTTGCCCAATCAGAATCCACATGGCCTCGAATACTAAGAGTCCTCTGTGATTCAACCAAGTTCCCATGGTAACACAAAGAAAACTCTGAAGTTCCCTTCAAATATCTAAAAACTCTCTTTACAACATGCCAATGTGTCCTTCCAGGATTAGCCATAAACCGACTAAGAACTCCCACTGCTTGAGCAATGTATGGCCTTGTACAGACCATTGCATACATAAGACTGCCAAATGCACTAGCATAGGGTACACTGGTCATGTCCTCCATCTTAGTAGGAGATTTTGGACAATCTTCAATAGATAGCTTCGTTCCCTGCAAGACTGGAACAACTAGCTGCTTACAATCATTCATGGAAAATCTCTCTAGAACAGTCTTGATATACTTACTCTGACTGAGCCAAAGCTTTCTACTATTCCTGTCCCTAGTTATCTCCATCCCCCGAATATACCTTGCTGCACCAAGATCTTTCATTTCGAACTTAGCAAACAACTGAGACTTAAGATCAGAAATCATCAACTTACTATTGCCTATGAACAACATATCATCAACATAGAGAGCAATAATAAGCACTTGGATCACTTTCAACTTTATAATACACATAATGATCAGACTTTGATCTTACAAATCCTAAAGACAATACAAAAGTATCAAACTTCTGGTACCACATTCTAGGAGATTGCTTTAACCCATACAGAGACTTCTTTAACTTGCACACCAGTTTTTCTTTACCTTTCTCCACAAAGTGCTCAGGTTGGGACATATAGATTTCTTCTTCAAGATCACCATGAAGAAAAATGTTGTCTTCACATCCATCTGTTCGACCTCTAAGTCATACGCTGTTGCAAGTGACGAAAGAAATCTGATAGATGGCAACTTAGCTAAGGAGAAATTTTTTTCCCCATAATCAATTCCCTCTACCTGGGAATAACCATTCACAACCAACCTCGCCTTATATTTTTCCACACTGCCATCCAGACCTATTTTCTTCTTAAACACCCATTTGCAGCCCACAGCCTTTCTGCCTTTAGGCAAGGGCACCAAAATCCAAGTATCATTCTTTCCTAATGATGCCATTTCTTCATTCATGGCTTCCAACCAAGAGTCTGAATTAGACATTCTAAATGCCTCTTTCACAGTCCTAGGCTCATCAGTGCTAGAAATTAAAGCATAGGCACAAGTAGAATCTATCAAAGAAAACCCATACCTATCGGGTTGCTTTCTTTCACGAGTTGACCTCCTCACTTGCTGAGGCTGAGGTTGTTCTTCTTCATCAGAACTCTCAGAACTACTTGAGCTCTCCTTAGTTTCAGGTACATTTTGAATCTTTAATTCCTCTTTCTTTGGTGTAGGAGGAATTTCAACTACATCCTTATTATTTTCTAACTTTGTCTCGACTACGGATCCAAGGTAGAAGGCTTCAGCTCATGAAAGATTACACTTTTTCTATAAAACCTTCTCTATATCAGGATTCCAAAGCTTGTATCCTTTAATGCCAGCACTATAGCCAATAAAAATACATTTAACAACCTTGTTCTCCAACTTAGATCTTTTCTCATACGACACATGAGCATATGCCTCACAGCCAAACACACATATGTCTTAAAGAGGGCTTCTTACCAGACCACACTTCCAAAGGTGTTTTCTCAACAAGAGCAAAATTTGGAGAACAATTTATCAAGTAACATTTGTAACAACTACCTCAATAACTTCTCCTCCAAGCCAACACTACTCAGCATCCTTCGTGCTCTCTCCATCATTGTCCTATTGAACCTTTCTGCAACTCCATTTTTTTTTGGAGTATAAGGTGTAGTCTTATGTCTTTTAATCCCATGGTCTTTACAATACCTCTCAATATCATCAGAGCAAAATTCACCGCCATTATCAGTCCTTAAACATTTTATTTTTCTTCTAGTCTGGTTTTCTACAAGGTTCTTAAATTCCTTAAACTGACTAAATACTTCTGATTTACTTTTCAAAAAATAAATAAATGTTCTTCTCGAATAATCATCAATGAATGATACATAGTACCTTGACTTAGACAAAGAAGGAACATTCACTAGACCAAATACATCAGAATGAATATAATCTAACAAACCAGAAGATTTATGAGGACTAGAATAAAATGAAACACGTGTTGTTTTCCATATATACAATGTTCACATAATTCAAATTCAAGGTTACAATCTTCAAGCCCCTCAACTAGGTTTTTATTCTTCAAGGTTTTTAAACCTTTCTCTCTAATGTGGCCTAGCCTATGATGCCAGAGCATAGTATTTTCTGCTGGAAGTTTAACTTCCATAGAGTTTACACAATTAAGAACATTTCCCTCTTTTCCTCCATGAGTAGCTTTCTGTGACTTTACAAGACACTGTTACATTGAACATGTGCATCTAGCTTGTACAAGGTACCAATACGAGCACCCTTGCTAGCACCATTGAGCCTCTAGTCATCTTGCAACCATTTCCAGAGACGTGACTTGCACTCCAATATCATTCAGCTTACTAACAGAAAGTAAGTTTCGAGTTAGACCTGGTATATGCATTACATCATTAATTCCCTTCACTCTTCCATCAGGGAATTGAATTCTGACTCTTCCACTAACAATTTCCAAAGTTGAATCACTTGCCAAGTACACCTTTCCACCATCGTATTCTTCATACTTCGTGAACCAGTCTCTATGAGATGTCATGTGGAAAGATGCTCTAGAATCAATCAGCCAGACATCATCTGATGCCTGTGTAGCCAAGGCTGCAATGAAGGCATCTACATCACTCTGAGAAGAATCATTGTCGGAAGAATACTTCTTCTTCTTCTTATTCTCCTCTTTACAATCCTTTCGGACATGACCAGGTTTCCCACAGTTCTAGCACTTCACCTTGGAATTCTTGCCATGAGACTTTGATCTCCCCCTCTGATTTCGATTTGGACTTCTTGTCCTTCTTCTTTCCTTTCTCTTTCGACCTTCCTCTAACAGCAAGGGCCTCCTTCGCCATCTCAGAAGATTTCCTTCTCATCTCTTCTGATAGCAAAGAAGTAAAAACATCTTCCATATTGAAACTGGATGTTGTACTCCCAATAGCCATCACTAGGTGATCCCATGAATCTGGAAAAGAACAAAATATCAGCATACAATGATCCTCTTCATCAATCTTCACACCAAAAGATGTTAACTGTGCAATCAACATGTTGAATGCGTTCAAATGATCAGCAACATACCCTCCTTCCTGCATTCTCAAAGTGTACAACTTATTCCTCAAGAACAGTTTATTCACCAAGGACTTCCCTTGATAAATAGATGCCAGTATCTTCCACAAGGAAGATGCAATCTTCTCTTCATGCACATTGAGAAGAACGAAGTCTACCAAATAGAGCCTTATCAGCCCCCTAGACTTTCTATCTGCAAGGTCCCAATCTTCTTGCTTCATGCTTGTAGGCTTAGTTACAAACACAACAATCCAAAGATCACGATCAACCAATAGATCTTCCATCTTAAGTTTCCACAACTCAAAATTGCTGCCATTGAATTTCTCTATCTCAATCTTTCTTGACGTGCTTGCCATCTCAATCTGTAATTCAAATTTGACAAACTTCTACAAGACTCCACTGAACATAAATGACACAAAAAAACCAACGTACCCACAAGGATAACACAACTGGCCAGGCTCTGATACCACTTGTAAGGAAAGATAGATGCGGAAACAACTCTCCTAACATCAAAACCTCAGGGAAGAATGCAGAGACACTTTTAAATTTTTTCAATTACAGTCCAATTCAGATGCACATGAAAGAGATAATAGAAACAAAGAATTAGACATACACATATGAACACCATATTTACGTGGGAAAACCCTTATGGGAGAAAAACCCACCACACCAAGAGAAGTCACTTTGTATTACAATAATAAAGATTACATACAGAGATCTAACTTATCTTTCTGATGTCAGTTTACAACAGCATTCACTATGATCAACCTCGTACAGAACTTTCACATTACAATGTTCTCATAATCGAATTCATCCACTGATCATACAACCACACCATCAATCTGTCGAACCATTCATCATCTGCAACTTCAGAGTATATCCATGTCGCCCCTGTCTGTCGAGCTTCCTCTCAGTAACGGCCGCAATAATTCAACTGCTAGCGATTCCCATTCTACTCCCTAATTGGTCGAACACAAGCCACGTAGGATGGTCTTCACTCAGCAAAAGACGTTCACCCTGTGTTGGCATGTCGGTGAGACACTAACTGTGTCTCCCCGATGCCAACATAGCCAACATTCGATATCACCAAGAGTCCTTACTATCGGCAAGAGGTTACACCGAGTCCAGAAAGCTATCACTAAGACTTTTCCATGTCACCAAGACCTCATACCGATGATCATCATTTGTATCGCTATCGCCAAGACTTATCACTTTTGATGAGAGATCATACTGATCCTTTATGTTATACCGAAACGTTCAATAGTCAGCAAGACTTATCGCTTTCGCCAGGAGATCATACCGAGGTTCAAAGTTACTCTGAAGTGCTCATCTATTGCCAAGACATATCGCTATCGCTGAGACGTTACTCCAAAGTCTTAAGTCATACCGAGCACCAAACAACAGTCAACAAGACTTCTCTCCATCGCTAAGAATTCTTAGCGAACCCTTAGTGTTACCCCAATGCCTCCAAATGAATACCTATCGGTGAGACATCTCCATATCAACAAGACTTCATACCGAAGCATATGAGTTACTCCGAAGACCACATGTGTAACACCTTGTCGGTGAGACATACAATCTTGATAAGACTTCATACCAAGATAAGCCTTTCGGCCAAGGGTCTCCCCGACATCGCTTGTTGCCCAGAGTCTCCTCGATATACGATAGAAATGGCCTATTGGTCAGAGATCTCCACTCGGCATAGGGTTACAACGATTGCCACAAGTCACAATGACAGGTCCACTCGGCGAGACGGAAACAAGGTCTCAACAACCAGAACTGTCCAACAAGGTTTCAACTACTAGTTGGCCAGACATAAAGCATGTCACACCGACTTGTCTCTCTTAGAGGTTTCAGCCTGTGGGATTGAGGCATATATTTCCAACACATTCAACACTCGATACAAAGACTCCTCCATGTGTCTTCTTTGCGGGGAGTTTCATTGCAAGGAAGGGAAGAATGAACAACGAGCCTTGTCCTATCACCATGTGTTATAACCAACTATGTGGGCAAGTGACACATGTATGCATGGGAATTTTGTTGCTTCCACATTGGGACCACAACCATCATTCAAAAGGGGATGCATCTAGTTTGAAGATGACTACATTCTATGATTCAAAATCTTTTTTTGTTGCAACGGCCATGGGAAATCATTGCGATGGACATCTTGCTCATAATATGGAATCTTTTTCTATTATTGGCTCTCAGGCAGTGGGATGATTCGCTATATAGACTACTTCAACTCTCTGAAAAGGGGTTGAGAGTTTAGAGAATACACAAAAAAATTTGGAAAGAAACTAGGCCTTTGTATTTTTTTTAGATTATTTTATTAAGACTCATAGATTGTGCCATTATTGTTCGACCTTTCTATTTTTAGCTAATTGACAAAACATTATACTATGTTGTTATTGTACTGAGCAGTTTATTTGTAGAACTTCTATAATTTCAATAGAAGTTTGCTTATTTGGACCATGTCTTGGACTAGATATTTTTAGTAAATGTGTATGGAATTTATTTTTTTGTTATTTGATAAACTTCTTAGGCTTTTCATCTATGTTATATGTTATTTTCAGACATGCAGATTACTAAATGAGCCCTTAAATCCCATCTAAAAGGAAGGTTTACCGTTCCCACACCTACATCTTGGTGCATTTCCCTAGGTTAGATCTTTATTTTATATATCTGCTTCCTTTTCCAATTCCAAACCCCCCAAATACAGAAGGAACTGACTTCTTTAAAAAACTCGGAGGTCACTCAGTTAACGCAATTCGTCCCCCCATTAACTGAGTTTCCCATAAGGCTATTACTTGAAATTTTTAGGCATCAATAGGACTAACTACCATTAGGCTAGCCTAATAAGTGATATCCTAGATAGGTAGCTATGAGATGTGTAAGATACAAAAAATTTCACAATGACTTCTTAAATAGTCTACATGCTAGCCAGGAACTTCAAATATATGGGTTGAGCTACAATGACACCATTGGGGAGGATAAGGTTTATGAAGTTTACACATAGTTGCATCTATCTAGAACCTCCCACTACAAAAGAGTTAATGATGCATTCATGATGTATATCACTAGGAACTTGCAAGAATCCCTACATGTTAGAATATCTTCAGAAGCTATGGAATTGGTGAGAAAATATGGGTACTAGTTCTTACAGTTCCCAAAGTTTTCATACAGATGTCCCTTGGTACCATATAGGCTACTTTGATGCCCTACTAAAAAACTAGTACTATTGGAAGTGACACGACAGTTGGTAGCATTTGATAAAGTGCTAAAGAATTTGCACAAGACAAGAATTAGAGGAGAATTCCCATTGACGAGCAATGGTTGGGTGGCATGTCATTCCTTTCAAAGTGCACGACATTTAGAGATGGAGATGAAATATCTCCACCTACCTACACACACATTCAAGAGCTATTTTTATCCACAGAGAACAACACAAAAGGTGGCTACAAGAAAATATAGGCATAAGGCCAATATTGAGGACTATTAGGCCAACTGTTGGGATGAGCTTGAAGTATTCAAAAGAAGGTTTTCCTGTCTATCACTAAAAATGATAAGATTGTATATGATCATGGAGGTTCCTGATTAAATAGAAGATGATGAAGATGTAATTTAGTATCATGACTACATGGACGTAAAAAATAAACCCCTCCCTCCAATTGATTGGGTAGAGGAAGAAATTATAGACCTAACTCAGGTCACTACCCCTATGATAAAGTATTCCAAACAATCGGAAAAGTGTAAAATTTTGGAATTGGAAGTTGATGAGGTAAAGTTCACATATGATTTAATGGGTGACCTCGAGTCACAATCCTCCTTAGAACGAGAATCATATAATTAGGAAGGAAAGGTTGTCAAAGTCTTGGTGTGGGCTTTTATTTTTGTAATGTCATAAAATTGCACCCCTTGCAATTTCACATCCATTCTTGTATCCACTTTAATGTCCACTCCCTTTGTGTCAAACCTTATGCTTTTACCATTCTCATCATTTTGTAGCGTGATGTGTCTGGACACTAGCATGCCACACGGACGTCCACTCGCTGCACTAGTGTCCCGTAATATTTCAATGTTCAAATGACTATTTTTGAGCATGTTTGAAACTTATCAACCCCTTTTGTCGGTGGTAATAGCTAGGGATGCCTTGTAATCACTGAGGAAGCTTCTTTTCCTTCCTTAAATGCTATCTTTTCAACTCATTTGGTCGGCTAGCTCCTTCTCCTTCTTGGCTTCTACCTTGGACATTCTCCCATCTTTCTCTTGCTCTTTCTTGCACACATCCCTCACTTGTTACAATAGCTTCAAGCACTATCAAGCTCTCACAACACCCTTTGTAGCTCTCTTGGCTCTCACATCCCTCTCTCTCATCCTTTATCTTTTTGGCTTCCTTAATCCTTGCAACTATAGCTCCCTTGCCTTATGCTTGTGAGCATCCTAGGATTTCACACATCCCCTATCTATCACATCAATATTTTTTGATACGAGTTCTCCTCCTCGAGCGAGGATTGCTTTTATCACCTACATTTTTTGATACAGGTTCTCCTCCTCGAGTGGGATTGATTTTATCACTCCTTTGTTCATTTCTATCTATCTATCTGGCTGTTCGTGGAGGTGGGAACACCAAAATAGGGGTTTGACTGAGGCAAACCCCTATACAACCCCAACATTTTCTCCAGATCTTATGCATGCAGGTATTGAAGATATTCATGTGCTGGAGGCTTCATTACTTGGGTTGTTGTGAGAAGCTTATATCTCTTTTCTTTTATCTTATCATTTACTTCATTTTATTTTAGTTCTATCATATTATGTTATTTTCTCACTCTAGAAATTCTCAGTAATCTGATTGTTAGTACACTTTGTTCTTTTCTATGGTATTCTTTCTTTATGGTCTGTACGAGACACCAGTGCACCTCTGAGATGCCAGCGCACCACACTGTCATCCTTATTTTGTGCTGATGTCCTTTGTCTGAGAGCTCGTCAGTCTGTCCAGAAAACCTTTGTGATTTACTCCTTCAGATTTTAGAACTCTTGCCCTATTCCTTGAGGTAGTTTAGGGAAGTTCACCCTTTGATAATCTCTTGAGAATAAAGAGACTCATGAGTAGCAAATCCCCCTTCTCTACATTTTGGTGAACATGACGTGAACCATAGTATTTTTCAAAAAAATAGGAATTTATTTACCCCTTCTTGGCGAGGTCATACCTTTTGACTCGGTGCTCAGAATTCAGAACCGTTTACATCATTGGAAAGGTCTCCAAGAGGAATAATTCAATCTCTAAAATACATTGCCTTTAGCTATCAAACTTTAGGGATTGACACAAGTTTTGACCCCAAATTCTGCTCCTAAGGCCTCCGAAAATGCAAATTACTAGAACCTAGAAAATACCGAAAAAATTAGAAAATTTGGATTCTCATTTTTTCTTAGTTTTGTCACCCAAATTAATTTAATATCCTCTTTTATGAGTTCAATATCTAATTTTATTTAGTTTTAATGATGTTTCGTTTCATGCATGTGATGGTGACTTGGCTTTACCCATGTCACTTGGTGTCTTTGTTTATCCCTCTCCTGAAATTCCTTCTAAGGATATCTTGGCACAAGAGGATGAAATCATTGATCAACACCTTTCTTAATGTTACTCTGCCTTCTCTTCATTCCAATGCACTCTCTTCTGGAGATGATGCATTGGTGAATGATGAATCTCTTTTCTATTCCAATGCACTCTCTTTTGGAGATGATGCATTCATGAATGATGAATCTCTCTTTCATTCCAATGCACTCTCTTCTAGAGATGTTGCATGTGTGAATGGTGCATCTCTTCTCTATTCTAATGCACTCTCCTATAGAGATGATGCACTAGCGAATGATGAATCTCCTTCCACATTTGATCCTTCTTGGATTGATGTTGAGAATATGTCTTCAAATAATTATTCCACTAGTTGTGATGATTCCGTAAATGTAATCTATGTCTCTACTGCCCCTCAAAGGCCTAAGAGACCGATAATTTACCTAACTCCAACTAGTCCTTCTCCTAAAAATATTTGTTTTATTAATGGTGTTCCATTTGATAGTGACTCTCCTGATCTTTCTAAGGCTCCCTCTTATAGAGTGGTAGCCCATACTTATAATACTAGAAAGAATAAGAAAAATGTTAATCAACCTGCTTCTTTACCACCTTCTCAACCAAGTCTTCCTTCAGTTCCTAAACCTACAACTGAAGCACTTGGTGATTACGATCTTGTTGAGAAACTCTGTGTTACTCCGGAAAAGATCTCACTATGGGACTTGCTTCAGTCTGCTTCAGTTTATTAAGGTATGCTCTAGAAATCCTTGCAAAATGTCCTCTTACCTGCTTCTGCTAGGTTGACAGATGTTGATGCATTTATAGCTCATATTTGTGTGGATTCACCGAATATTACATTCTATACGTAGGAACTCCCACCTCCAGAAGTACAAAAGAAAGAAAACCCTCTAAAGATTATAGTTAACATTAATAATATTTGCATTAGACGTAATCTCTTTGATGTTGGTTCGATGCTTAATGTATGTAGCATTGATCTATTGCCTAAGATTAATATTGATTTATCTTCTCGTAATGCTTCTTATGTTGACGTTAGTGGGTTCGATAATGTTGGTTGAAAAGCCTTAGGAACAATAGTTTTGACTTTAAGGTTGGGACCTGTTACCATACCCACCCTTGTATATGTTATGTTAGAAAGTTACCATATAACCTTCTTCTTGGTAGATTGTGGATTCACGCTATGGGTGAAGTCCTGTCTACCTTGCATAAATATATTAAGTTCATTTACAATAATCGAGTAGTCACAGTCAGGGCTAACCCTAAGGCTATGCACTTATGTGAGATGGCAGTTGTGATAGAGCCCCCAAAATGCTTGACATTTTGAGTTTTTTATGCTTGTTATTCACATGTAAAATGTACCCATCTTCAGGGTTTAAGGGTTTATTTAGTTAGTCTTTCCTTCAATGCTTCATCCTTGAGCATTCTAATTTTGTGTTGACTATTTTTCCTAGTTTCCAGCCTCTTTAGTCATCTTTTAAGCCATCAACACACATCAGTTACCGGCCCCAAAGTCTTAAGGTTGTCGGTCATTTTGATTCATCCTCACGACAGGTTTTAAATTTTTGATTTATGACTTAAGTCATTAACTCATGAGGGTGTCTTCCTCGTTAGGATAGTCTAGGCCCCCTTCGATAAATAACTTTGTTTCATTCATAGGTTGAATAGTTACTAGATCGCAGGACTCCATCTGGGTCGTTCCTTGCTAGCTTGCTCATTTTAAATGCACACAAGTTAAAAGCTACGAGGTTAGTGAGATGCCGCAATGTGCGATCAGGTCCACCCACTATGTCACATCTCAATGCCCAGAGCTTGTAAATCAACGGCACCAACAGAGGGACGAAATATGATCATCATCGTTCCTCGCTAGCTCGTGGAAATGAGATGCAAGCTCTTTAAGAACAGCGAGGCCTGCGAGAAGTTGACATGTATACCTCGTGGCTACAGACAAGTGGACCCCATAGGTACATGGGAATGTCTCATTAGTAAATTAATATTGGCCATTCATTTGAGTTGGAGCGATGAGGAAAATTCAAACAATCTTGACTCGATCGAAGTCGTTCAAGAGGCCCAACTCAACTATAAATCGACAGCTCATATTCAAAAGATGCAAAGTACACCCATTGCAATTATTTTTCTTCACATGAGTAAGCATTAATGGTGGAAGTGACTCGATAACCTTATTCATTTTCTATCAAAATTTGTCCGTGGCCGATTCTTGCTCACTTGAGAACCAGAGACATGTCCTAGACAATACGAGGAGCTGATAAATGAATTGCAAAGATTGTACCAGCTGGCAATAAAGCTAGACACGGTTGAAAGCAATATGTACCATAAACACAAATTCACACCTTATCAATTTTCTGAGTTAGGGTTTGATTTTATTTTCTTTAAAACAAATGTGTTTGCTTTGCTCTCATTGTTTTAAAGTTAGGGTTAATTTGTGTTTTTAAAAGCCTTGGCCTTGTAAATTGCTAGAAGTAGCCCTCGTCTTGAGTCATGAATTATAATTAAGAGTTGGATAGTTAAAATTTCTTTGTCATAATTTTTCTTTGTGCACACAAACTCATGGCTCCCAAAGCATCTGGTGCTTCTTCTTCTTCCGCCCAACCTAGAACCCTATCTCAAGATGTTATCGATCTGCTACCCCAATCTACCAATAAAAAACCAGAGGGAAGGGCTTTGTTTCATGGCCCAACTGTGAAGGAGGGTTTGATTGATAAGGCATGTTTCATTAAAGATGTTGGAGTACCTTTTACTGGGTGGGAGATGTTTCATCATTGGTTTGGGAATAGAAATCTCAGGTCTCCTTTTAGTAACCTATGGGATTTGAATATGGGAAGACTGATTGTTCCCAATGTGTATATGGATGTGGAACTCTTGAAGGATATCACATCAAACTATGATCCAATTTCTAGGGTGGTCAGAGCATATGATGGGGTGGTGATGTTAAAAGTGACCTATGAAGAAATTGAAAAGGTGTTTGACCTACATGAAAGGAATTCAAGTATGCTTCCTTTGATTATGGATACAATCTTAACAGAATATAACAACACCAAAGTATTCATTAGGTCAAGGATGTTTCCCTCGCACACTGCAATGGTTGGAACTGGGAATGAAAGGAGAAAGGTTAAGATTGGTGATGGTGAGCTTGAACCCTTCCCAATAAGCTATTTTTCTTGTTATTTTAGAAATACTGTGTATTCTTTCTACCAAATTGTAGGTGTTGATCCACTTGGTACACTAAAACCAGAGTACAGTTACCTAGCTACACATATGCAACACCCACCATATAGTATGATATATGACTATGGAACCTACTTGGCTGATCATACCCATGAGGGCTTAATTGAACTAAAAGGAGGAAAAAAATGGGAAAAATTCTAGTGGTATTCATTGTTGATGCATATGTTCTTGTACAATGGACAAAAGGTCTTTGATAAGGTAATTACATTAGAAAGGAAGAAAGGTAATGTTGATCTTCCTGTTCAGTGTTGGACCCATATCTTGGACAAAGATGATAAGAAGTATAATTTTGTAATGTTTATAAATGCATTTACATCCAAGATAATAAGTGCTCTAGTGTACTGACCACCTAGGATTCCCAAGGAAATCCATGAGTTCTTGAGGCCGAGAGAGTTAAGGCCAGATTTGAATCTGAGTCACAACTGGGGAGATTTTATTTTATATCTTGATAAAACAATTCTTAGGGTATATGGTAGTAGCTTAGGCCCACATGTTCTGCCTGTAGAGGTTCCCCTGAGAATAGGTTTTCTTGAAATCATGAGGTAGTTGGGATCTGCACAAGAAACACATCTGCCTGAGTCAGCAAGGAAGGGATCTTTCTTCCTAGAGTGGACTACATTTGCAGATTATGTTGTGACTAAAGGGGGATTGAAAGAAATAGAACAATTGCTAGCTCCTTATGTACTTCTAACTATGGATCCAAGGAATCATGATCCAAAATGTTTCATACCTTTAATTTCTCAGAGGATGTCATCATGAATGTTGTCAACACTGATGAATAGGATGAAAGAAAATCAAAGTTCTTGGCTTACAAAAAATGGTGGAAGCTAGGAAGAAGAATAATCCTCGTTATGATCCCTTGCCAAATATCCAAGATGAGTTCCATAGAGCAATGTATGTCATGGATAATTTTGAGAAAATTGTTGGTGTTTTGAGGGAGAAAAGTGAGGTTCCTGATAAAGGAAAGGCAATAGTGGTTGAGGAAAATGTTGAAATACCACTAGAAGAAAGGCCTGCATATCAACCACCTAAATAGTTGAGGATTTATTCCAAGAGGAAGAAGGTAGCAAGTGAACAACGGAAATCAATAGCTCATGTCATCTTTGAAGAACCAATAACAGACTCTCACAAGAGTGTAGTGCCAATTTCTCCTGCACAAGCCCCTTTTCCTGTAATTGATCTTAATTCACCTTCTAAAAGTTTTTCCCCTCTTGAACAACCACCTCAAAAGAAGCAAAGGATTTAAGCAAAAGGATTGGTTTATTATTCTAATACTGACGAAGATGATATCTTTGTCACCCCTGAACAAATGTAGATTGGAATGCCTCCTCATGAAGGAGTAGTTGGTTCAAGTTCGGGACAGAGCATCCTTAGATTGGGGAAACTTGATATTTGTGGATTAAATACTACAAATTACTTGAGAGTAGAGGTGAGTAGAGAGTTTATGGAAGATGATGCTTTCATTGAAATTTCAACATTCCAGGACAAATGGGTCTCAAGACTTGAAAAGTTGAAGTTGATTTTAGTGGGAGCTAGCCAACATGAAGATAAGTACACTGTTGTAAAACTAGTTTATGAGTGAACTGAGTGAGAAAAAGTTCTAGGGATATGTAACTCCAATTGAACAAAAGATAATAGAATTGTTATATTTATACACTCAAACTGATTTAGAACCATTGCCAGATATTGAGTTGTCTAGTAATGAGGTGAAACCATTGCATATATGGAAGAAGGAACTGGATGAGGTAATCACTGCCCAGGTTGGAGAAATTTGCAAGGAAGCTAATATCAATGTTTTCAACAACATCATGGAAAGGCTGAAATTTCTTATCAGTTTTCTGGAGGATTTTGATAGGGAGTCTAATGCAGTTGGAACCAAATATTCTCCTTATAGGAAGACCAAGGATATGGACTTTGAATGACCATCAGAGGAAGAGTATCAAGAATGGGTGAGTATGTATGTTGGAAAATTTGGTTTGGATTGAAGTGTGAAACATATACTTGGTCAAGTATTGTACAGGTCTGGCCATAGAAATTACAAGTGTATAAAACATATGTTTCACTGAGGATTTGTGAATTATTGGTGATGTGGAGAGCTAACTGAAAGGATGACTCATATTTAATCCACATCAGTTTGTCTTTTTTCTCTATAATATCAAAGTGTCACGGTGAAGATGTTTATTCTTTTTGACATGTGCATTTGAAGACAAAGTTAATCCTTTAAGCAAATGAAAATAAACTTTGTCTTGTTTGGTTTCCCTTCGCTTTGTTGAATGCAAATATGACTAAATTGAGGAATCTCTCTTCTTGCGGTCCAATCTTATAATGACATGTGTACACTTAGCATGAGGCTTGTTTTTCTCCCTTACTTCATAAAAGGGAATTCAAGGCCATTTCTACGGGTCTTTTGTTGAATACTGGAGCTCTATTGTGAGAATTGAGAACACAAAGATAATATGTTTAGTCTTTATCAAATGCTTTGAGTCTAGGTAGCATATTTTCTCAAATGTATGGTTTCTAGATATATCATAATGATAATGGAGATTTTCCAAGTCTATAGTCTCTCCATTTTGATTGTGTATGTGAATTATTAATGAAAATATTGATCAAAGATCATTTCATTAATTTTCATCATTTCAAACTTTGATATGTGTTTTTATTTTAGCTCTTGTTCATAGAAGAAGTTAAAATGCTTGAGTCAAATCATGAATTCTTATGCATGATCTAGGGATGTGATAAGCAGTCTTTAGAATTTGGTTACTAATTTGTGAATTGCTAAGTGATATTGCATAGATCTTGAATGATCAGAATTAAATACTCCTTATATTTCAATTTGCTCAGACTCCTAGCCTAGAGATAATGGCACTGATCATAAATCATTTTAATATTTTCATGACCCCAGTTATCCGACCTAAGAAAAATCTTTTGAAAATAATTATAGATCTATTTTGTAATTGTAGTGTTTGTATTGTCTTGGTATTTTTAGCTTAATGTGTGTGGTTTGTCCAAGGAATTTCCAACTCCTGGGTGAATTTCAACTTATTAGCCATGAATGAGAATATCTCTGCTTAAATATATATAATGTACGTGTGAATTGTCTCAAATAATAGTATAATATACATTGTGGGAATACCCTCCTGGGTTTTGAAGAGCTCGAAGTGCGGGAGATAAAGCAATTGATGCCATATCTCGTTAGTTGGCCACTTGTCTAACATATATTCGATAACTGAGCTTACCAAGCTCATAGGTGCATGTTGTGACCTGATTGGTTCATTGTGAAAAAAACCAACAAGTTGTTGGTCAGGTTTCGGTTGTGCTTACTCTTATTCCTTTAGTGTCTTCCAATGTGTTGATGTTTACTCCAACAGTAACTATTACAAAGGATACTCTTGAGATAGATGTCCCTAAAGAAGATCCTTTTGAAGTAAGAAATCCTAAGTCTACTCCTCAAAAGAATGCATGTCTTGGTGATGATTTGGGTTCTTTAGAATTTACAGAACCCTTCACTAGGGAATGTAAATCTGACTCGATCCACTTAAGACTTCCAATAACATCATCCAAACCCGCTAACGAAGATGGTTACTCTTCTGTATCATGGGGTAATGTGAGCAATAGTTGTAATATCCTTAATGTCGATCCTCCTTTTGAGGAAGATGGTCACACCTCTACTAAAGTGGATATTTTTGGCAGTCCTATCAAGAAGGCTAATAGTGATCTCATAAAAGAATGTGATTCCTATTACTAGAATAATGCTCTCTATGAAGATCCTCCATTATCTAATGTCTTTTTGTCTTCTTCTTGTGAGCAGTCAAACTTTCTCCACAAGAGAAAGGGTTGTTTCCTGCTCCTCATTCTTTATCTGAGCAAGAGCATATTTTGTTGAGGCTTCTAAAAGCGCGCTTGATTACTCTTCCTTATCCTACACATAACAAATATCATAGTTATGATAAAGAAAAACATTCTTTTTGTGCATACCATCGAGCACCTGGCCATTCCACTAGTGAATGTAAGGCCTTGAAAGATAAGATAAAACAACTTCTTGGTTTAGATTCCATCACTCATTTATTTTCTAATGCACCCGCCTTTTCTTCAAATGACAAGTGATGTCAAGGTCTACCTCTATTTTGCATGTTCTAAGTATCTTACATGCTTCTCCTCCCCTATGTGCTAAGGGGCAGTGATAAATTGTTTTGGAGATGTGCGTCCTTCTAAGGATCCCCTCTCTTCTCTCTATCTTTCAAATGAAGCATCCCTTGAGTGGACCCCTTTTTATTTTGAAGGGTTCCTGAGGGATCCCCTTTGAAATTTTTGATCTCAAATGAATTCATTGGCGTCTAGCTTGGGGGCAACCTAACTAGACCTATATTTTATGTGACCATCCTAAAACATAGCTTGTAGTAGCCATAGGCTTCTCTGATTAGTCTTGCTTTGTAGGACTAAGACCCTGTAGAGCTCCTTTGCATCAAGATTTCCTAACATGTTAAGTCTACAGATTAACATGTTGCTTTGCAGGTGCACCTATGAAGTTGCTTTCAATCAACCTTGTAGGACCAAGCACCTGTGAGGACCCAATCCAACTCTGCAGAGTCCCCTACATTGGGCTTCCTTCATGAGAGAGTACTTGGGGGAATGCCTTCTTTGTAGGTCTGAGGGCCTATGAAGTGCTTTCATCCTATGAGATTTTTCCATCGTTGGTTTGAGGGCCTTCGGTGTGCTTTGTTCAACTTCGTAGTTTCACAGAGTTGTAGAGTCCTTTTGTTCAAACCTTCTCAGGAGAGAGTACCTATGGATCCATCTCTCTTGGAATTCCCATTCCTTTCTAGCTCTTAAATTCTCTTCTCTCTGCAATTCTCAATTGTGTATACCAGATTGAAGATCTATATCTTCTTCATCCTGGGTATATGCTCTTTCTCTTTTTGACATTGGTTGCTTCCCTGACTTTTGGGTGCATTATTCTCTTGAAGCAACTGATCCTTACATTCTTCTTTTCATTTTAGGATTCTTCTATGTGTTATTTCTTAATTTGGGGATGACACATAGTATTGAGACTGCAACCTTCTACATCAAGGTCTCTTTCACATTGCTAACTCAAATCCTTTAGTTTGTTGTGTGTCTGTGTCTGTGTGTGTTTTCATTTTCTAACCCCATGATGTAATATCTTTTTATGTTCTAACATTGTTGTCTTGTGTAGTTTTTTCTTGTCTAATGCATCTGTTTTGTAGGTCTTCAGCCTGAGGGCATGCTTCCTTGGTTTGAATAGTTTTTGCTTCCTCTACAGTATCCTTTTGGCATAATGATTTTATTTATGTTTAGTAGATTTCCTTTAGCATGCATATTAGTGTAGATTCATATGCCCACTAAAGTGGGGGGGAAATGTAATATCGTAAAATTGCACCACTTGCAATTTCATATGCATTCTTGTATCTGCTTTAGTGTCCACTCCCTTAGCATCTTTTGTAGGCTCATTTTACCTTTTGCATCAACCCTTTTCCCTCTCAAGATGCTCATGACCTATTTTCAAAAACTACCTTCACGCATCAACTTTGTGCCAAACCTTATGCTTTTTCTATTCTCTTCGTTTTGTAGTGTGATGTGTTTGGACACTAGCATACCGTGCGGACATCTGCATGTCATGATAGCATCCCATAATGTTTCAACATTCAAATGACTATTACTGAGCATGTTTGCTACTTTTCAACCCATTTTTTTAGTGGTAACAGCTTGGGAAGCTTCTTTAACTTCCTTAAGTGCTATCTTTTCAACTCATTTGGTTGGCTAGCTTCTTCTTCTCCTTCTTGGATTGTACCTTGGACATTCTCCCATCTTTCTCTTGCTCTTGCTTGCATAAATCCCTCACTTGTTACAACAGCTTCAAGCACTATCAAGCTCTCACAACACCCTTTGTAGCTCTCTTGGCTCTCGCAGCCCTCTCTCTCATCCTTGCTCTTTTTGGCTTCCTTAAGCCTTGCAACTATACCTCCCTTGCCTTATGCTTGCGAGAATCTTGGGATTTCACACATCCCCTATCTATTGCATCTACATTTTGTGATACAGGTTCTCCTCCTCGAGTAGGGATTGCTTTTATCACCTACATTTTGTGATTTGGGTTCTCCTCCTTGAGCGGAGGTTTCTTTTATCACTCCTTTGTTCATTTATATCTATTTGGTTTTCCATGGAGGTGGGAACACCAAAACGGGGGTTTGACTGAGGGAAACCCCTATACAGTCCCAAAATTTTCTCCAGATCTTATGCATGTAGGTATTGAACATATGCATGTGTTGGAGGCTTCATTACTTGGGTTGTTGTGAGAAGCTTCTGTTTCTTTTCTCTTATCTTATCATTTACTTCACTTTATTTCAGTTCTATCATATTTTGTTATTTTATCACATTATGGAAATTCTCAGTAATCTGATTGTTAGTAGACACTTTGTTGTTTTCTATGATATTCTCGCTTTCTGATCCATACGAGACACCAGCGTGCCTCTAAGACGCCATTGACCCGTGTTGTCATCCTTATTCCACACTGACATCCTTTGGCCGAGAACTCGTCAGTCTATCCAGAAAACCTTTGTGATTTACTCTTTCAAATTCTAGAACTCCCACCTTGTTCCTTGAGGTAGTTTAGGGTAGTTCACCCCTTAGGAATCTCTTGAGAATAATGATACTCATGAGTATCAAATCCCCCTTCTCTATAATTTTTCTAGTGGGTTAATTTATTTTCCCTTAGTCCTAGGTTTTTCCTACACTTAATTAAGCTTGCTTAGGATAATAAAGTGAGTTTATGACTAGGAGTTAAGTGTGTGGTGTCCCCTTCCTTAAAGGGTGGAACCACTTTCCACTTTTGGTGGCATCCTCCACTTTTGGTGGTCCATCTCCACTTTTTGTGGTTGATTCCTATTGGTTGGATTTGCTACCTACCCCCTCTCCCAAGTTCTATATAAACTCACTACCTAGCTTGTATTTGTATCTACTCATGCATCTTTACATTGTATCAAGCAATCTTGGAAGCTCTTAATGCATTATGTCATATTGACATTGTATAATCTCTCAGAGTTTTGGTGTGCATTCTTTATGCTTTTCCAGATTACGTAGCTTTGATTTTCTCTTAAAAAGTTTCTTGGGTTATTCAATCTATTTCAAATTTCTAACATAGTATCAAAGCTTTTATTTTGAGAAATTTAAGTTCATAGATTCCTAATTGAGAGATTGAATTTCTTGTAAAAATCTTGTAAATTCCTGTATGCTCTTCTCTTGCATTCTTGAACAATCTAGAGAATCAAAAAGGGTTTGCAAAGATTTGATAACCTCTTTATTTTGCATATGTGTTTTGTGAGATCCGGGTGATTGCAACATTTCTGGTTATACTGGCAAATTTTTTTACTATTTCAACGTGTCCAGAAGGCTCGCGAAAGTCAGATTTGGCTTTTGTTTCACTCCAATTGGAGATCATTTGAGATAGTTACAAGCAGGGGTTTGAAGAAAACTATTTTTCACTGGAGTCATTTTCATTTTTGCTTCAAAATTCCAACTTCCACTCATTTTTAGGAAAAACGATTTATGGGTTTTATAGCTATGGTTGAAATCTCATTTGGGTATCTTTTAGATTTCACATATTTTGTGCTTTGTGCAAATATGAAGAAAATTTCTGTCCAAAAAGCATCACGCGTCATTTTCCTACTGACTGAAAGTTTTAAAAAATCATTTTTCATCTTCTGCTTGCTAGATAAAAAAAAATTATTTCTGCATTTTATTCTTAGCATCAAAATATTTTTGGGTTTCTATTATTGTCTACAAAAAGTGAGTAATTGTTTTAGAAATCAAACCAGAAGTAAAACTTTTTTGCTACAAAAAATTGTTTTATTCAGGCTAAATTCAACCAATTTTTAAAAAATTCATATATTTTGCTTCAAGCATTGGATTTCAGCAAATAAGATATCATTGGAAAGGTGGAGATGAGAAATTTCCATCCACAGAGGTATTGAGGAGATTTTTTCCATTTTGTACTAAATATTTTAGGTTGAAGCTATCTTGTACTAAATTTTTCAATAGGCCATAACTTTCGCCTTGGTGCTCCAATTTTCAGAAACAAATAGGCATTGGAAAGGTCTTTAAGAGCACTACATAGCCAAAGGCTAATTTTACCAGATTTTGTCTCAGGTTCATTTTATATCAGAATTTTTAATTTTGAGTATTTTAAACCTATTGAGCATTATATCTTGGAAAAGGATTTGTAAATGCACTAAATTATAAAGTGCCAACCTTATAATATTTGGGGGGGGGGGGCGATCTTTGATACTAGTGAAAAGGGTGGAAGTGTATTGATCTTTTTTTTGTGTTGTTCTTTTGTAATCATTTGAGGATTGTATCATGGGTTTTTCTACTCATCCTTCTACGATATTTTTGGATAAGTGATGAGCCTAGTTTTTGGTCTAATTTTGGTAGAACCTATAGTCTATTTTCTCATAGATGTCACATAATTTAATTCTTAAGTGTTGGTATTGGCATAATGTTTCCCTCAAACCATTGACATTTGATATTTGCCCTATCTCTGCAAGCTTTAATGATATTTGGCATAATATGTGGGTCATCTATATTGATTTTGCATGTGATTAATGAATGTTTCTTAGAGTGGTTATAGATGTGCAATTATTATGTGTACTAACCTTGACATGCAGATTTAATACGCCAAGTTGAGGAAGACCCCGCTAACTGGGCATGCACCATAACGTCCAGCTGAGAAATCACTCCAAATCAAAGGTAGCTGACAGTAAAGATTCTTCATGCAACTGAATGTAACCACCTTGCAGTGGACCTTAATGATCAAGCATGCATGGGTGTTATTGTTGCACTAGATCTATGCTTGACTTACATGTCTGACTATATTCCATGCATGCGTAACCGCCATTGCTCCACTATCCTCTATTTTCCCTAAATGGTGTCTTCCTAGTCATGGAGTTGACTGCCTTGTTTAGTTGTAGTATAAATAATGATTTGATGCTCATTCTTTAGGAGGTTGCACGATTTTACATTGTACTCTCATTCTCTAGTTTCAGTAATACATATACATTAATCTTTGTATGGATGATTTACAATGAATAAAATAAAGTTATAAGTTTGAGCATTTGAGTTCTTGTTAGTTTAGAGGATACTTATCCAAGGGGGCCCACTTGGTGAGTAATCCATCTTCTTAGTTTAGCATTAGTTTAGTATTACTTGTTGTTTAGTACTTAGTTAGAAATCTGGCATCGACTATTCCTACAGTCAAGGCAGACATAGTAGTCTCCTGTTTGTTGCTCAAATTTTCATTCTTGCTCTGTATTTCAGATAGCATAGTTGTTGGTTGATATTTAGCATTTTCTTCATTTCCTTTTAAGCAATTTACTTTCAGTATTGTGTTTCTTAGCTATAGAGTGCAATGACTACGTGAGCCCCTAGTGCACATACTGTGCTGACCCATTTCAAGTTCACATCCTTGGGTTGACAAGTTAAATGCACCTTCATGATGATTGAATAGCTATTCAGGTTAGATTTCTAGTCTCTGAATAATGGTTGTAAAGGCTTAGTTATGAAATCATTGTAGGAGGCCAACATTTTTTGCTCCATTGTCGGGGATGGTGTCAAGCTAGGAAGTGTTTTGGAGTCATTGGTAGTTTTTCTTGATGTAGTGTTTCTGAGAATTTTTCTTAGCATATCCTCACTTAGGAAGTAATGACCCCCCTTCATTCTTTACCAATTCTTTGTGTGAGTTGACTGATAGTGAGTGATACCGCATGCATAGAGGAAGGAGAAGGCATGCTTATGGGATATTTCTTCCTAACAATCCTCGTCCATTTCAGCTAGTTGAGTACCAAAATCTACTAGAAGAAGAGGAAGAAGAAGATCCACACCCCTTTGCTAATGCATATCATGATTTGACTAGATCTGAAGTCTCCTTGAAAGATCAAAATCAGCTTGACAACCCCTTTGTCTTAGAACCATATCAATTAGGCATGGTTGATGCAAATAGGAACAGACCAAACCAACCGACTTTTCCTTTCCCCATTTCCCATCAAAATGAAGTTGACAATATCAAGAACATTCCTACCTCAGCACTCCCCAAATTTTATGGACTTGTGACAAAAGATCCTTATACCTTCTTATTTGAGTTTGACATACTCTGCAAGAGTTATGATTACACTACTGATGCCCATAGGCTTAAGTTATTTCCCACCACTTTGAAAGAGGTTGCATTAAGATGGTTCATAAGCCTAGGAATGGATACTATGGAAACTTGGGAAGACATGAAGAAAAAATTCCTTGAGAAGTACATGGAATACTACAGGGGTAGTGATATGAGAGGAGGTGACATTTTTAGGATGCAGCAGAAGGAAGATGAGAGCCTATAAGATTACATTGCAAGGTTCCTTTTTTTCTTGCAAAATTCCCCACACCATGCACTTAATGAAGACTCACAAAATTTGTTTTTCCTCAGAGGCATCAATGACAGCTGCACTAATGCTTTGGACCTCATGGCAAGAGGAGATATCTCCCAAGTTCCTTGGGAGGATATCAAGAAAATATGCCAAAATTACTCCAGGGTAGCTTCAAAGAAAGGGAGAGCTTATCAATCTTCCATGGGTAAGTCAATTACTAGTGGAGTCTCAAGAATGGAGATTACTAATTTGTTGGGAGATTTCAATCAAGATATTATCAAAAATCTAGCTACTCAACTAGATACACTTCAAGCCAAAAAGAAGCAAGAAGAGGCAGAGATGATGTTGACAGAGTATTGCCTTCACTGCAAACAAAAGAAGGAAGTTGCATATGTAAGATGGTAGCTAACCTAGAAAGTAGGAAGATTTCACCTGAGTTCAAGCTAATTCAGATTGAAGAAGACCAAGTCTGCCATGTAACACAAAGGAAGCCTTGGGCTCCAAGATAAGGTATTCCACCAGATCCACTATCCTATGCTAGGCCATATTTTAACTCTTATTCATTTGGTAACCAATGGCAGCCCCCATATCCACCCAGTTATGGAGGATATCCACCATAGCCTTGGAATAACCCTCCAAATTCTTGGCCCAGTCATAAGAGTTCTCCACCTCAGTGGTAGCAATTTCAAGGGCACTAGAAACCACCTCCAGGAAATTGGCAGCAAACAAATCAATGGAGAGGAGGAAAACAATGGCCTACCAAGACAACTAGTTACATGTATCCACCCTCTCAACCACAACAGCCTGCTCCAATGCCTCCATCTACTAATCCAAGCTCTAATGAACCTAAACCAACTCAACTACCAGCTCAGCCCACACCCAATCCTAATAACAAGCCACAACAGTAGCCTGGATACTTTGCTAATTCAAATTAATTCCCTGCATATGTTGTGAGTGTAGGTGACATCCATTTACATCCAGGAACTACTCTATCATGACCTCCTAATCCAATTATCATTGAACTTCCTATGGAAGAGGAGGAGGAGCCTCTGAATGATCCTATTCAGCCAAGTGCACCTAACAATCCTGAACCATTTCAAGCCATGCATACTGAGCAAGAACCACCATTTCTTCAGAGATTGGAAGTTTCTAAGAAGAAAAAAGAAGAGGATGCCACTTTTGACATCCTAGATCAGCTAAAGCATATATGTGTTCAGATACCCCTATTTCAGGCCATAAAGGATGTTCCAATCTATGGCAAAGCTATCAAGGAGGCTTGTCTTAAGAAGCCAGGAAGGAAGAAGAGAGACCCAACTAGAGTTCATGGGGTGGGCCAGCTAGCTGATATCATGCTGGGAAAAGTGATTATTCCCAAGTATAATGACCCAGGTAGTCCTGTAGTAGCAATTGTCATAAATGGGATCCAAGTGAAGAATGCTTTGAATGATTTAGGGGCAGCAATCAATGTGATGACCAAAGAAATCTTGTAGCAACTAAATATTGTAAGTATGAGATCTACTCCTACTATCCTATAGCTTGTTGATGGCTCTATTTTTAAGCTTGATGGTGTAGTGGAGGACCTTGTGGTAGTTCTAGACTCTTGGGAGTACCTAACATATTTTATGATTCTTTCTCCTATGGCTACACTAGGCGAGTATCCCATCATTCTTGGAAGGCCTTGGTTGGCAACAACAGATGCATACATTGGATGTTGGTCAGGTGACATGACCATTTCAGATGGAAGGAGTACTAAATTTTTTGTTCTTTATCCACTTGCTCAGCCATCTCATGATGAGAAAGATTTTGTATGGCCACAAGTTGGTGAAGAGGACGAGGAAGTTAATTTTGTGGTGCACCTTATGATGCTAGAAAGAAGCTCTTTCATGCAGCTCCAATATGATGATGAAGTGTTAGATAATCTCATTCAAAACCATTATGAAGTGGAGGAAGCATCATCTTCTACTTCGGTCAGGACACTTCTACCTACTCTTCCTGTAGCCACTGTTCTTGCAAATATTCTTCCTGCAGATGATCTTCCTGCAACCACTCTTCCTGTAGCCAGACTTCCTACAACAATAGGTATGTTCCATACATTGCTATCGTATGAACTAAAGGTACCATGTATTAATGAAGCAGCCATGGTAGAGTTAACTACACAAGTCCAGGTGTTAGAAGGAAAATATCTGAATGTTAATAGTAAATTGAATGAAGAGTAGCAACTGTTATTGGAAAACCTATTAAGGGCCCATCAACATGCATTTGCATGGGATTATCATGATATGAAGGGACTAGATCCTAAAATTTGTACCCATGAAATTTATATAAGAGATTATTGCACTCCAGTAAGACAGCCACAAAGAAGGATTAACCCTACACTAAGAGAAATTGTGAAAGGAGAATTGCAAAAATTGCTAGATGCAGGATTTATCTACCCCATTTCAGATAGTCAGTGGGTATCTCCATTAGTGATCGTGCCAAAGAAAGGAGGGAAATGGTGAGTTTGTGTTGATTATAGAGAACTTAATGCTGCCACCAAGAAGGATCACTTTCCTTTACCCTTAATTGATCAAGTTTTGGACACCCTTGCAGGAAAGCAATACTTCTCTTTTCTAGATGGATTCAGCAGCTACAACCAGATCCAAATTGCACCAGAAGACCAAGACAAGACCACATTTACCTATCCATGGGGGACCTATGCCTATTCGGTACTCCCATTCAGCTTGTGCAATGCACTTGCAACTTTCCAGAGGGCAATCATTAGCATATTCTCAGACATTTCTCATGATTGCATGGAGATTTATATGGATGACTTCACTACTTATGGTGTTAATTTTAATCAAGCATTGGAGAATCTCAAGAGAGTCTTATAGAGATGTGAGGATCAAAATTTGTCCTTAAATCATGAAAAGTGCTCCATGGTGATGCAAGAGGGTGTAGTTCTTGGCCACTACATCTCCCACAAGGGAATTCAAGTAGATCCTGCAAAAATTGAGGTAATCACAAATTTTCCTACACCTGCAAAACAAAAGGATGTTAGGAGTTTCTTGGGTCATGCAAAATATTATAGGTGATTCATTAAGGATTTTAGCAAGGTAGCAGCACCATTGTATACCCTTCTCACTAAAGATGTTGAATTCCAGTGGATTGAAGCTTGTGACAAGGCATTTTCTGACCTGAAGGTAGCTTTGACTCATGCTCTTGTACTCAAGGGACCCAATTGGGAGCTTCCTTTCCACATCCACACTAATGCATCAGATTATGCCATAGGAGCGGTCTTAGGACATAAAGAGGGAGCTATTGAAAATTCTATTTACTTTGTCAACAAAAATCTGCAAGGAGTTGAATTCAATTATACAGTGACAAAGAAAGAGATGCTGGTAGTAATCTATGCACTAGACAAATTTAGACATTACATAATGGGCTACCATATCTTTGTGCACATTGACCATGTAACCATTAGGTATCTCATGAATAAACCTTTGATCATAGGTAGATTGGCAAGATGGTTATTATTGAAGCAAGAGTTTGATATAACCATTGTGAATAAGCCAGTGAAGGCTAATGTTGTTACATATTTTATTTCAAGGCTAACTACATCAGAAGACAATCAGCCTATAGATGACTCTTTTCCTTATGAGCATCTATTCTCTCTCAGTTTACAAATACCTTGGTATGTTGACATAGCCAATTACTTGGTTATAGGTAGAGTTCCTTCTCACTTCTCCCCAAAAGAGAAAAGGGCACTCATTGAAAAAAAAATCCTTTCTCTTGGATTGTTGGATGCTTGTTTTATACTGGACCTGACCATGTCATGAGAAGATGTGTGAGAGAAGATGAGACATATGAAATTTTGCATGCATGTCACAATGAACCATGTGGAGGACACTTTGTAGCCAAGAGGAAAAAAATGAAGGTTTTGAACACAGGGTATTACTGGCCAACATTCCACAAGGATGCAGGAAGGTATACCAGAAAATGTGACAAATGTCAAAGAATGGGCAGACCAACTAGATCTTATGAGATGCCACTTTTCCCTCAAATAGTAATCACTCCCTTTGACAAGTGGGGATTGGATTTTGTGGGGAAAATTGGCCCTCCATCAAATGGTAAGTCTTATATATTGGTATGCAATGATTATGTCACAAAATGGGTAGAAGTTAAGGCCATGAAGCATGTAAGAGATAACAAGGTTGCATAGTTTCTTTATGATGAGATTTTCACAAGATATGGAGTTCCAAGAGAAATAGTGACTGATCAAGGGCCATAATTCACATCAACTCTTGTTGCAACACTAGTGAATGAGTACAATATAAGGCACAAAAATTCTACTCCTTATCACCCCCAGGCTAATGGCCAAGTTGAAGTGAAAAATATAGAGATTGAATCCATTCTGACTAAAACAGTAGCTATCCATAAGAAATATTTTGCAAACAGATTACCAGAAGCTTTTTGGGCTTATAGGACAACATGGAAAACAACTATAGGCTTCACCCCATTTGAGTTTCTATATGGAAAGAAAGCTATGATTCCAATTGAATTTGAATATAAAACTCTATGAACTGCAGTGGATTTAGGGATGGATATTTCTGGAGCGCAGAGAGAAAGAATCATGCAGCTAAATGCTTTCGATGAGATAAGAAGAGCAGACCTGCAACATACAGAAGTAGTGAAAAATCAATGAATTAAGTGGCATGACAAATTTATCAAGTACAAGAAGTTCAAACTAGGAGATTGGGCTTTGCTCTATGATTCAAGATACCAGGACAATGTAGGAAAATTGCAGACAAGGTGGCTAGGACCATACGAAGTTATTGAGGTCTTTCCTAATGGAGTTGTTCAGCTTACCACCATTGACCCTATTAGGTTCAAATTACTTTTCAATAGTCATCGCCTCAGATTATACCATAAACCAGCTTCTAAAGAAGAGTTCATGCAGCAATTCACCAAGCACTCAGAGCTTCCTGCAGCCAAAGGAAGTGGACCTAGTGTCCCTCCTTCAGCCTAATTGAGGTACACACTTTTCATAATAAAGACTTTCACTTACATGGAATTCCATTTCTTCGTCATCTGCCCATCCACCCATCCATCACCACCTTTATCTCTCTTCCATCACTTTATTCCACCTCATCTTCATTTATTGCTCAATTCATTTTCCAGCAAGGCAAGCGTTACTTTATTTGCGATCTTTGCAACAAATCTTCCACACATTCATGTATGTGCGTATTAATTGCTATCTATAATCATCTTTTAAGTGCATTCATTTAATCACTGTACATCAGTATAGGTATTCGCATAAATGGCATTGTTTCCTGTCAATCACCACTTCCATCTCACATGTGTGGACACATGCCCAAATTTAGGTTGGGGGAAGGGGAACGAAAAACATGCAAATATTTTGTGAACTTATTGTCCATGTGTCAAATCATAGTAGGCTATGTCAGAAATTTTAAAATGAGCATGAAGTCCTGTAGTAACAACCAGAACTAGAGCAAGAGTTCCTATAGCCACAACAAGAACAAGAGTCCCTGCAGCAAAAGGAAGAAGAAAGAACACCCTTATAGCTAGAGATAACAAGACAACTTGAGTCCATGCAAATAGTGCCATATGAGGAGCCACCATCAACAAAAAGACTGGTAGGAACTCATAATCCTCCTAGTTTTATAGTACACACAACAATTTTGAATTTATGAATAGAAATACAAAGAAGGGAGGAAGAATGGAAAAAGGTAAAAACAACAGCAAAGGAGGAAACCGTGAGGAGATGTTTATCCTAGAGATGGAATAGTTTGACTGATGAGCTGAAACAGGGTGAGCCCATTCCATCCACAATTATGCTACAACATTAAAAAGAATTGAGAGACATATTCAAATTGGGAGAACTCAGGGACGACATTGGCTTCCCCTAAATTTTCAGCCACCCATGCACATGTGGCCCGTGCCAAATTTTAGATTCTAACAGTATGACATTGCTGCAGAGAGGCAGAGATGGAACATGTTTGAAAATTTGAGAGGATTCTATTGGACCCTGAATCACGTACTACAGCCACTGATGTTGTACAACTCTTAGTTGCAAATTTTAGAACTTTGACCAAGCAGAAGAACAACTCTTCCCTTGCTGGAGGACCAACAAAATGTTAGGTTGGAGGGAGTGATGAGCCTAGTTTTTGGTCTAATTTTGGTAGAACCTATAGTCTATTTTCTCATAGATGTCACAAACTTTAATGCTTAAGTGTTGGTATTGGCATAATGTTTCCCTCAAACCATTGACATTTGATTTTACCTTATCTCTGCAAGATTTAATGATATTTGGCATAATATGTGGGTCATCTATATTAATTTTGCATGTGATTAATGAATGTTTCTTAGAGTGGTTATAGATGTGTAGTTATTATGCGTACTAACCTTGACAAGTAGATTTAATACGCCAAGTTGAGGAAGACACCGCCAGTTGGGCATGCACCATAACGTCCAGTTGAGAAATTGCTCCAAGTCAAAGGCAGCCGGTAGCAAAGATTCTTCATGTAACTAAACATAACCACCTTGTAGTGGACCTTAATGATTGAGCATGCATGGGTGTTACTGTTGTGCTGGATCTGTGCTTGAGTTGCATGTCTAACCAGATTCCATGCATGCGTAACCACCATTGCTCCACTTTCCCCTATTTACCCTAAATGGCATCCTCCTAGTCATGGAGTTGGCTACCTTATTTAACTTTAGTATAAATAATGATTTGATGCTCCTTCTTCAGAAGGTTGCACGATTTGACATTGTACTCTCATTCTCCAGTTTCAATAATACATATACATTAAGAACTCTTTCTATGCATGGTTTACAATGAATAAAATAAAGTTCTGAGTTCAAGCATTTGAGTTCTTGTTATTTTAGAGGATACTTATCCAAGGGGGCCCACTTGGTGAGTAATATGTCTTCTTAGTTTAGCATTAGTTTAGTATTACTTGTTGTTTAGTACTTACTTAGAAATCTGGGATCAAATGTTCCTACAACAACTAGAATTCCATTCTGTAACTGTTCCTGCAGCCAAGGTAGACAGAGTAGTCTCATGTTTGTCACTCAGATTTTCATTCTTGCTCTATATTTCAGCTTAGCATAGTTGTTGATTGATATTCAAGATTTGCTTCATTTCCTTTTAAGAAATTTACTTTCAGTATTATGTTTCTTAGTTGTAGAGTGCAATGACTACTTGATCCCCTAGTGCACATACTGTGCTAACCCATTTCAAGTTCACGTCCCTGGGTTGACAAGTTAAATGCACATTCATGATTATTGAATAGCTATTCAGGTTAGATGTCTAGTTTCTGAATAATGGTTGTAAAGGCTTAGTTATGAAATCATTGTAGGAGGCCAACAATAAGGTTAATTATGATTCTTGGAAAAAGGGAATTTTAACCCATCTTAGATGGCTAAAACTTTTGCCTTACCTTTATGAACTCATGCCTAAACTAGACACACCTGAGAAGAAGAATGTTTTGGGTAATAGAATTGATCATGTAATAGGAATAATCGATTGTCATGTTGATTATGACACTTTGTTGGCTATAGTGAACATTGAATGTCCCTACACAATTTGAACCAATATTTGGAAGATGTTTGGAGACCCCCATGTTTCTCCATTCCCAAATGATCTTATTGGAAATTGTCTCATTTCACTTGATGATGTAGATAATATACCCTATGATATTGATACTTTAGAGGAGCTTAAGTATAATGCATGTCTTCAACATTTAGATGACATAGAGACTTCTCCTCTTGCTTCTCATCCTCAAGTTGAGATTGCATCGACATCACCTGTTGCAGATTTAGATTCTAGAGATACTTCTTCAAAAGCCTCTAGTGATTCATTACAAAAAGATCATTTATGTCCTTTGGATTTAGTTCAGTGGGACCAATTTCTACCAAACATCTTTTGTTTGTTTGTAGAGTCCCTCATTTCAAATCTAGGTAACACTATTAAGGACATACATCTCTTTGAGGACCACTCTTTTTTCCTTGCATCTATTGTTGCTACTTCAGAGCTTATAGTTGCTTCTTCAAAAGATTCCAATGACTTCTTGTAGTAGGATATCTATTGTCTTCCTGATTCAACTTGGGACAATCTCTTGACAAGTATTTTAGACTTGTTTATGGAGACACATATTGCAGATTTTAGAGACACTATTGAGTGTATTCATCTTCTCTTTGATGAAGATGATTCTTCTTCATATGTGAGGGGATACTTTGAATCTCTCATTCATGGTGATTCATTTTAGTTTAGCATGAGCATGGATACTTTGAATCAATATTTGGAGGAGATTTCTTCAGAGGAGATATTTGAGTATTTAGCTTATGCTCTATATACATATCTAGGAGATTTTGATTTTTCATCTTTAGCAGTGTGGCCTAGAACACTTGATTTGATTGTGACATATTTCAACATCGACATGGGGATACTTGAGCTGACTTCAGAGACTTCATACATTCTGCACTTTCTTCCTACATATTCCCTTCAGGACTTGGGAGATAGCTTGCATACACCTTTGGTCGTGTTTCTTCTTAAGGGGAGGAATGTTGTTCAACGATCGTGGACCATCTTCTACATCCAATTTCGAGCATCTACCATTGGTTATCTTTGGGGGGAAGCTACTTAGTCCTTTTCTTCTCTCTCTATTCTACGGGGTGTTCTCTTTACGTTTCTAGGGGGGCTTCTTCTTCCTTGGGGGAATTTGATATGTACATGGGTACCTAACATGGCCTCATTTGTCAGGACCCATAATCTTTTACATCCTCCTAAGTTGTGCTTAAGGGGGGGTGTTGGTGTAGGTTTTTATTTTCCTAGTGGGTTAATTTATTTTCCCTTAGTCCTGGGTTTTTCCTACACTTAATTAAGCTTGCTTAGGATAATAAAGTGAGTTTATGACTAGGAGATAAGTTTGTGGTGTCCCCTTCCTTAAAGGGTGAAATTGTTGGAAAAACAAGGACAGACAATTGAGAGGGAGGGTGAATCAGTTGTTACAGAATATTTAAACTTTCAAACTTTACATAACTTAATCTTAGATCTGATGAATAAATAATAAACCATAAACAATCAACACATCAGAAACATAGAGAACACCAAGATTTTTTTATGTGGAAACCCTGTTAGGGGAAAAACCACGGTGGATGTTAGTCCACAATATTATACCTTGTTAAAATTATAATGAAAAATAATAAGAATGCACATGCATTCAGGCACACTACCTAGAGCTCACTACTCAAATACAAGAGGGCTCACTTCCCAACAATACACAAAAATTTGGATTAGATCCATAGAGTATGAACTGAGAAAATAGCTTCTACACAAGCCTGATTACAGTTCCAATTAAGCACAAAAAACATTCTTCACACTTCGCTCAGACTTCTTCTCACTCTGCTCTGCAATCAAATAATTAGAACACTATTCGCACATCTGCACTTTCTCTAGCATACATTCACTCTCTTATGCACACTAACTTCACACAAAAAATCGCTATTATATATACACAACATGAAATTACATCAACAACCTTGTCGGCCAAAAAAATATAAAACATATTTGCAATGTCGGCCCAAATTTACAAATAAACTTTCAATGTGGATCAAACATCATCGGCTATTATTAAGATGTGACCCAAAACAATGTCCTCAAGCACACCAAACATTCAAATTTAAATCTTCAAGAATCTGCAACACGTTACAACCATTGTGTCGGCCAAGAACATAAAAACCCAAACATGCACAAGAAAAATCTATGACCACGAGCACACCGATCAACGCGGATGAACAAGAATGATAGAGAATGATCTAGAGGCATCCATAAATAACCAGAACTAAGAGAGAGGCATCCGCAATGTTAGCTCTTAAAAACACAGGCTGAATGCCTCAAGAGGCTGTCAATCCCTTGATACATTTTAGGGTAACAAACAAGGTCAAGAGAACTCAACCTTCCACTCTTTAGGTGCTACAAACCTGGGCAGGTGTACCTTTCTGAATAGTGCAGACTTAACTTGTGATTATCTTTCTGAAATTCTTTGTCCACAATGGCAGATGACAGTGAACAAATGAAACCAAACTTGATAGCAATAGTAAAAGTAGTTTTCTAATCTAAAATGATCAATAAACAGATGTAAAGAAGATGAATGAATTCAAATAATGAAATTGCAGAGACTAGTGCCTTATTGGGTATGCAGAGTCAAATGAAATAGAAGTGGGCAACTTATTTTGGCAGAAAATCAAATTGCAGGCATATGATATGTTCATAACTTGTATAAACAATGCAAGACTATGACCACTGAGCTCTTCTTTAATAATCTAGATGAATCTTCCTGATTACTGTGATTAACAAAAAGGATTTAATCTCTACTTGAGAGAACCAGTCAATTAATCACACAAATACAACAAATGTGCATTGATAAATTGAAAGTAAACTTGTTACATCAATTTAAACAACCAGAAAGAATCAACTTGGAGACAGCTTCAGCAATACTTTTCAATAAGTTCAACATACAATTGACACCAGAAATAACCTGCCACACTAGCTAATTTTCATTGAATTCGCCATTTTAAAACATGCACATAGTCTCTAATAAGAGAAAATTATTCTACTATAGCCATTCCTAACTACTATATCTGATCTAATATTTGATCTAAAATCTGATGATGTTCAATTACAATCTGGGTGCATATTTATACCCAGCATTAAGAAAATAAAACATCTCGAAATCCATGTCAGCCACTGTAGAATTCAGGCAAAAACCAAGTCGGCCTGCAACGGTTAAAATTCCATATGTCGGCCCATAGTGATATGTTTCTCTGTTATTCATTAGTGAACAGGCACCAAGATGGTCATGAAGGTATGCCGAAGGCAAAATGACGCTAATCGTTATCTGCCCGTGTTCATTGTTCATTGTGCATCGTCGTGACCTCTGACTATCAGCGAGACACCATGTAGAGTATGCTATGTCACACCGAAACATCCTGGGCTTTGCACCTTCACTTCGCTGAGACAACACCAAACTGTCGTCGAAGGCCGCCCACTAGAACTTGTCGGCGAGACCCAACAGGTTCGCCATGACCATATATCGATATCACCTTGTTATATCGAGCGTTACCTTTTTGATATTCATCCTTGCCAAAATAAAACAAATCATGCACCGAAAGCCACTCGAAAGAATCCCCAATGCTTCGTCAGTGAGACAAATACATATCGCCATGACCACTCACCAAAGACACCCTCTCCTGTCGATAAGAATCCTCCAAACACGGATCGACAAGACAAGAAGATATTGTTATGACATTTCACCGAGAACAAAAACCTTTGCCGATATGTGTATCATCCTTTTCCGTTGAGATTGAGAGAAAGTCCTGCCGAAAGCCCCTTGTGAATGAAAGTCAAATCGCCATGACAGGAGAAACGTCTTGCTGATAGGCAACATAGACATTTGCAAGCAGAAAACAAATCGGGGAGACCCCGATATTGTCACGCCGACACAAATTAGAATGTGAAACATGCATGACATGATGGAAACACGGGATAAAGTATGCAAAATGTAAGCCGAATGTCATGATGGAAAGGAAAATGTGCTTACGATAAGGACCATAACGGACTTAGGGGGATGAAATTTTGTGAAATCAGGCAGAAATTTATAGTCCCAACAGTGGCTCCGTCTGGGGATGAATGATATTAAGATCATTGCAAGGATCCAGAATCTATGGGTGAGCAGACCAGACGCAAAATGAGCAAAATGAAAATGGACAAGAAGTAGATGGAATGAATGCAAAATGAATGCAAGATGGAGATGAACCAAAACCCTAAACTTACTGTGCATGGAAAAGAATTTTAAAGAGGAAAAGCAAGAGTTGTCCATGCACTGGCAACCCTTAATCCTCTGTGTTGCTTCATCTGTTCTGAGTTGTTACAATCTGAAACTCAAACCAAGCTTTCCCCTGTCAAACACCTAGTTTTTTATCAAGTTCATCAAATTCTTCTTGAAGATACTCATGCAATCTTTCCTATCACTGTATTTGCAAGTTCTTAGAGTATCATCATGCTCGGTTTGGCCCAAAATCCCTACATCATCCTGTAATTCAAATTCTTCAACATCTTGGTACAAACCCCTGTTATCTTCAATACACAAAAAGCATGCATATGAAATACAACTTTTTACATTATTTCTCTCACTATTATGAATTTTGAAACATTCTCCCAGCTGTATTGAAAATTCATCATTAAAGTGCTTCTCTTGAGAATCAAAAAATTATGTTGTATCAATGTTGTCTGAAACAAACAAATTTGAAACCCTTTGCATCTCTTTGATATCTCTATGACTCAAATCTTCAATATTAAGCATATATGAACCAATCAAATATGGAACACTATCATCCTTGGTATGCAAAAAAATGTCTTCTTCACATGATTTAGAAATTTCAAAATCACATACCTCCTTTTGAACAAACACAAACTTTTGATCAATACCAAAAGTTTCACCATCATTCCAAGAAATGCACAGGGAGTCATGAGAAACTTTACATAAAGATCTTTCACTGTCAAAACAAATGCAAGCTGGAGACAAAACTTCAAGATCACCTTCATGTGTATATCTTTGATACTCAAGAGTTAACAAATCCAAAATTTTCTCACAGCTGAGTAAACAAGTTTCCACATTTTCATTATTACGGTCATACTCATCACTTTTATCATCATCAAAAAGAGGCCCAGGATCATCAAAGAATGAAAAAAAACTAGCACAGTCATTTGTTCCATAACTTGACACATCCCTTTGTTTATCTCAAAATACTTCTTGCTCAATATCAAGTGGATCTGAAAATACCTGAAATTCATTTTGGGGAAAACTTTTGCAAAACATTATCTGATCCTCTTTTAAATCTTCATCATTCAATGGGCTTGAAAAAAATTGGAAACCATCTCAAATTCACAACCCTCCTCCTCATCAAATGTATCTTTGTAGCTTTCAACTGCAGCTGGAGCTATTGCATACTCACTACCAAATGAATCAACATTTCCCATTGCTTCTTCATCCTGATCTTCATCAGAGGTAAAAGAATCCCCTGATTGCAGATCCAAATCCATAGGTGCATCCTCAAAATCCGAATACTTACTGAATTCCTCACAACACACACTGCCTTCCCTGTCACAGTTTGCTATGCAAGAGAGATATCTTGTAACTTCATCTTCATTATGCAAGCCATCACAGGAATCATCTTGACTTGCACATGTTTCATCTTCTATTTGCTACATTGTTTGATCAATATCTTTGTCTTCATCAATGATGTCACAGTTATCTTCATATCTCTTCCTGTCTACAATATCAGCCCATTCAACTAGTTGATCTAAATAAATTGGTATGTATGATTCAGGCCAATATACTGGGTTTAGCTCATACACTTTCATGAACTGCAGAATGATGTTAGACCTACTAGGTGGGAATTTAATAGGTATTTTCTTATAAATATCAATTATTCTGCAGAGTAAAGAGTACCCAGATTCTCCTCTATATCTCCTTATACCAAGAAAGTCATCCAAAATATTTTTGAAGTATTCATCATCTTTAGATTGTTGGTTTTGATACATACCTTGTTGTAGATTCTGACTGACATCTTCAAGTGGGATAGAATTGTGCTGCATGTGACATTGATCACATTGGCATTGCACTTGACACTGATCACATTGACATTGCACTTGACACTGATCACATTGACATTGCACTTGACACTGATCACACTGACATTCTTGATAACTTGCCAATCTTTGTCCAAGAGGGACTGGATAAGCACTTACTTGCTCTGATGGCTGTGATGAATAAGTGCTCTGTTGTGCATGATATGCACTGCCACCACTATAAAAATTTCCAACTATACTACCAGGTGCATGAGGGGCCCAATACTTTCCTGCATTTGTGTATTCATTCGTTCCATATACAAATGCCATTCTTCAAATTTTTTCAGAGTTGCCACCTACTTTTCCAAAAGTAGGAAAATAATTCTTTCTGATCTTCTCCCAGCAGAATCACTCTTTCTGAAATTATAACCTTTTCTTCAATGACTCTATATGATGGTCTTCAACTGAATCTTTTGATATATTCCCTAGCAGAGTCGCCAATTTGTTAGCTCTCAAAAACGCAGGCTGAATTCCTCAAGAGGCTACCAATCCCTTGATACGTTTTAGGGTAACAGACAAGGTCAAGAGAACTCAACCTTCTACTCTTTAGGTGCTACAAACCTGGGCGGGTGTACCTTTCTAAATAGTGCAAACTTAACTTGTGATTATCTTTCTGAAATGCTTTGTCCACAATGGCAGATGACAGTGAACAAATGAAACCAAACTTGATAGCAATAGTAAAAGTAGTTTTCTAATCTAAAATGATCAATAAACAGATGTAAAGAAGCTGAATGAATTCAAATAATGAAATTGCAGAGACCAGTGCCTTATTGGGTATGCGGAGTCAAATGAAATAGAAGTGGGCAACTTATTTTGGAAAAAAATCAAATTGCAGGCATATGATCTATTCATAACTTGTATAAACAATGCAAGACTATGACCACTGAGCTCTTCTTTAATAATCTAGATGAATCTTCCTGATTACTATGATTAACGAAAAGGATTTAATCTCTACTTGAGAGAACCAGTCAATTAATCACACAAATACAACAAATGTACATTGATAAACCAAAAGTAAACTTGTTACATCAATTTAAACAACCAAAAAGAATCAACTTGGAGACAACTTCAGCAATACTTTTCAATAAGTTCAACATACAATTGACACAGAAATAACCTACCACACCAGTTGATTTTCATTGAATTCACCATTTTAAAACATGCACATAGTCTCTGATAAGAGAAAATTATTCTACTGTAGCCATTCCTAACTACTATATCTGATCTAATATTTGATCTAAAATCTGATGATGTTCAATTACAATCCGGATGCATATTTATACCCAGCATTAAGAAAATAAAACATCTTGAAATCCATGTCGGCCATTGTAGAATTCGGGCAAAAACCAAGTCGGCCTGCAACAGTTAAAATTCCATATGTCGGCCCCCAGTGATATGTTTCTCTATTATTCATTAGTGAACAGACACCAAGATGGTCATGAAGGTATGCTGAAGGCAAAATGATGCTAATCGTTATATGCATGTGTTCACTATTCATCATGCATCGCCGTGACCTCTGACTATCAGCGAGACACCATGTAGAGTATGCTATGTCACATTGAAACATCTCGGGCTTCGCACCTTCACTTTGCTGAGACAACACCAAACTGTCGCTGAAGGCCGCCCACTGGAACTTGTCAGCGAGACCCAACAGGTTCGCCATGACCATATATCGATATCACCTTGTTATACTGAGTGTTACCTTTTTGATATTCATCCACGCCAAAAGAAAACAAATCATGCACTGAAAGCCACTCGAAAGAATCCCCAATGCTTCGTCGGTGAGACAAATACATATCGCCATGACCACTCACTGAAGACACCCTCTCTTGCCGATAAGAATCCTCCAAATGTGGGTCGGCAAGACAAGAAGATATCGTTATGACATTTCACCGAGAACAAAAACCTTTGTCGATATGTGTATCATCCTTTGTCACTGAGACCGAGAGAAAGTCCTGCCGAAAGTCACCTGTGAATGAAAGTCAAATTGCCATGACAGGAGAAACGTCTTGCCGATAGGCAACAGAGACGTTTGCAAGCAGAAAACAGATCGGGGAGACCCCGATATTGTCACGCTGACACATATCAGAATGTGAAACATGCATGACACGATGGAAACACAAGATAAAGTATGCAAAATGTAAGCTGAATGTCATGATGGAAAGGAAAATGTTCTTACAATAAGGACCATCAGGGACTTAGGGGGATGAAAATTTGTGAAATCAGGTAGAAATTTACAGTCCCAACACGCAACAACAAAAATTACCAGAATCTCATAAACTTCAATTAGGAACAATGACAGAACCCACAAAAATACTATCAGAACACAATTGTTCATAGCACGATCAAATCTACACATGGACCTTTGAAACTTCTGGTAGATGAAATAGATACTCTCAGCAATAAACCCTTTAGTCCACAACAACTGATCTTCAATGTATAGAACAAGACACCTTCATGACCTTCACTGTTCCACTGGCGACCTGTAACTCTTCCTTTAACAATTTTGTCAATATCCTTGACATATACAGCCTTCAATACAATAATGCTAATATTTTTGACATCAATGATAACCACATATCAGCAACATGACCACAACATCCAACATAAACCACTTTCCACTTTTGGTGGTATATAGTCATAAAATTACACCCCTTGTAATTTAACATACATTCTTACATCTTCTTTAGTGTCCACTCCCTTAGCATTTGTGTAGGTTCATTTTAGCCCTTGCATAAGCCTTTTTCCCTCTCAGGATGCTCTAAAATCCATTTTCAATAGCTACCCTTGTGCATCAGCTTCGCATTGAACATCGTGCTTTTCCCATTCGTGTTGTTTTGTAGCATGACATGTCCAGACACTAGTGTGCCACTTAGACATCTACGTGTTGTGCTAGCGTCTTGCGATGTTTCATCACTCAAACAACTATTTTCATGCATGCTTGCCACTTGTCACCTCCTTTGGTTAGTGGTAACAGCTCGAGATTCCTTGTAACCGCCTAGGAAGCTTCTTTTTGCTTCTCCTCTCTCCTTAAATGTAATCTCTTCAATTCATTTTTGGTCTTCCTCTGCTCTAGCTTCATTCCAGCTTCTAACTTCTCATCAACCTTGGCTCTTGCATTTCTCTATTGTTATCTTTCTCACAACACCCTTTGCAGCACTCTCAAGCTTTCACAAGCTCATTACAACAACACTCTTGGCTCTTGCAGTTCTATTGCTCTTTCCATTTGGATTTCTTAAGCCTTACAGTTGAATCTCCCTTTCCTTGTGCTTGCGAGCATCTTGTGATTCCATATCCCCTCTCTATTTCATCTACAGTTTGTGATACGGGTTCTCCTCAAGCAAGGATTGTTTTTATCATCTCTTTTGTGATATGGGTTCTCCTCCTTGAGCGGGGTTTGCTTTTATCACTCATACTTGGTGGTGTGATTTCTACTCCTGAAGCGGGTTTCACTTTCACCACATGCTTTTTTCCATTTCGGTTACATTTTCTCTTTCTATCTAGTTGTTCATGGAGGTTAGAACACCAAAACAGGGTTTTGACTGAGGCAAACCCCTATACAACCCCAACACTTTCTCCAAATACTACACATGTAGGTTTTGAAGAAATTCATTTGTTGGAGGCTTCATCACTTGCATGGTTGTAAGAATTTCCTTTCCTCTTCTTATCTTTATAAGTTCTACTTCACTTTATTTCAATTTTGTTACTTTCCTGCATTCTAAGATTTCTTAGCAATTAGAGTACAAGTAGCCACTTTGTTATTTTCTATGATAAATTCACTTTTTGGTCCATATGAGATGCCAGCGCACCGCGTTGTTGTTTGTATCCCATGTTGTCGTCCTTTAGCCAGGAGCTTGTCAGTTTGTCCAGAAAATCTTTGTGATCTACTCTTTCTAATTCTAAAAATTTTACACTATTCCTTGAGGTAGTTTAGGGCAGTTTTCCCCATGAGGCTCTTTGAATGAAGAGAAATTGTGAGTAGCGAATCCCCCTTCTCTACATTTTTGTGAACTTGATATGAAGAGGGTACTTTTCAAAAAAGCTAGGAATTTATTTACCCCTACTTGGCAGGGTCATAACTTTTGACTCGGTGCTCGAAATTCATAACCGTTTACATCATTAGAAAGGTATCAAAGAGAACTAGTTCAATCCGTATTTACTATGCCTTTGGTAGCCGAATTTTAGGTACTAATGCAAGTTCTGAACTCAAATTCCACTCCGAAGACCTCCGAAAATCCAAATTACTAGAACCTAGAAAATACCAAAAAAAATAGAAAATCTAGATTTTCGGTTTTTCTTAGTTCTTTCACCAAAATGAATTAAATATCCTCTTTTATTAGTTCATTATTTAATTTTGTTCAATGTTAGTGATATTCCATTTAATGCATGTGATAGTGACTTGGCTTTTCCCATGTCACTTTGTATCTTTGATCCTTCCCATGAGAGTCCTCTTGCTTCAGAGAATATCTGTTGGAAGAATGAGTAGGTTATATATTTGTTGTCATTGATTTCACCATGTTGGTAGTTTGGTTTGGTACTCTAAACCGGTGTGTATGACTATCTTATCTTCTTTGGTGGCAGATCCGGTATTTTTGGTTGTCCCTCTGGTATTCTAGTCTGCATTTCTTCATAGTTGACAATTGTTGATTGCGATTTTGGGAAACTACTTATGGATGTTAAAGGCATACATGATTAGGTGATTTCATATTCTCATGTTCGTATCATTCTGTTGGTTGCATTGAAAACTATTTTTGGCTGACTTGTTAAGATAATTTTGATATGATATGAAAATATTAAGTGTGGCCTATTGTGTGGTCTAGGCTGACATATTGTATCGTGCTAACGGTCAAATTACATTTTGAAAATATTTTGTGAGTTGACTGTTGATATATTTTATAATAAAGTGCATCTAAATAGGCCAACCTAATTGATGCTTACGATGGTGATCAGATATATATATATATATATGCATGTATGGCGAGCAGTTAATGTATGTATGAAAGTTGTGTGAAAAAGGGTGTGTGTGTGTGCGAGTAATGAATGTGAAGGTGTGATCAGAGAGGTAGCAGTTAATAAGCGAAGAATGGTGTAAAGTCTAAATACTGAGCATCACTAGAACTGTATCAACACATGATAGGTGCATCTTTCCAGTTCATTTTTGGGTTGTAAAGCCTTACTCTATTTTTTGTATAATCTTGTGTGGGAAGTGAGCCTCCTTGTTGGATAGTGAGTCCTTTTTGTAGGCAGTGAGCCTTTGTACTTGGATAGTGAGTCCTTCTTTTGGTAGTGATCCCCTTTTGAAAATACTAAATAGTGTGATTTAACCCTCACCGTGGTTTTTCCCTCATTGGGTTTTCCATGTAAAAATCTGGTGTTCATTTTGTTGATTTGCTTTCTATTATTTATGTTTCATGCTCTTATTTAATAACAAAATAGTGTGGTTGAAGATTTGATAAGTGGTAAAGTTTTAAGATTGAATGTGTGTGACAAATGATTCACCCCCCCTCTCAGTTGTCCTATGCCTATTTAACAATTGGTATCAAAGCCTGTGGTTCCTTGTGTATAGCTTAACCGCTTGAGGAGGATCCTGAAGGTTGGTTGAATGGATGATAAAGGAGAGCTCCAGACTACTCTTGAAGATCTTGATAAAGTGGAAAGAGAAAATAGGGATCTGAAAGAGAATCTTGATGAAGCAAATGAATGTGTTCAAAAATTGAAGGAACAGTTGAAGAAATTTAAGGAAAGACACGGAGAAGTAAGTGAATAGCTGAAACAAGATATAATTGGGCTAAAAGTGACAGTAGAAGAGAAGAAGAAGATTGAAGAATGTCTGAATACAATGGTACAGAACAAGTCTGATGAATGTTCCATATTTGAGTAGGAGATAGTAAACTTAAGAGTGGATCTTGAGAAGCCTAAACTCTATGAAAGTAATTTCAAATCTAGCTCTGGTAAACTTGAAGAATTGCTTGCAAGATAAAAACCATGTAAAGATAAAGGTGGCTTAAGAGTTGATGCCGGTGAAAGTTCTAAAGATGTGAATAAGAATCAAGGCAAGAGGAAGCAGAGAAGGAATTTTGCAAGAAGACCACCTGTGAGATAGCCTAATGCACAAAGGTATCCCTCTTTTGATGGTGTTTTCTTTTCTTGTAACAAATATGGTCATAGAGCAATTAAATGCAGGAGCAGGATGAACCAGTTTTCTAGTTCTCTTTCTGGAAAATGTTTTGAATGTGGTAAATTTGGACACAAGGCTACAAAATGTAGATCTCAAGTAAGGATGATCGTTCGAGTAATGAGGAACAGGTTTAATGTAGGCAAGATGAATCAATCGTTTAATGGATATTGCTATGTCTGTAACAAATTTGGACACAGAGAAAATTAGTGTAGATCGAGAAATAATGGAGGATAGTCTAATCAGAAAGGTGTGATCTTTTATAACTGCAACAAACCTGGACATGTATCTAAAGTTTGCAAGAACAAGAAAGAAAAGAAGTCTGCTTCGAAAGAAAAGAGGGAACCGGTAAAGAAGATTGAAAAATAAGAGATGAAGCAAGAAATGGATAAGGTATGGAAGAAGAAAGAAGAAGAAAATTCAGAGACTCCTGATGTGTTTGTACCCACATCCAATACATATGACTTATTTGAAATTTAGACCTAGCATGGTCTTAGGGGGAGCATTATCAGAAGATCATAAAAAACCCCTAGAAGATGGCGTGTCAGAGGCTGGCACGTGGTTGGAATGAGAAGAATGATTATTCAGAGGTTTTGGAAAAGGAACAGGAGAAAAATATGTTGTCATAAGGATTTGCGGACTGAATTAGGTTTTTCTGTGCTAAGTGAAGTTTAGTAGCTTTTTGTGTTTGCCACATTTAATGCGCTTAGGGAAAGCTCGACGGAGGTTAATTAAAAATTTTTGATTTTTTTTGGTTAATTGTGCATCCAAAGTCTTGGGAAGGTGCTCTGAAGAAATTTTGAGGCGTGCTCAAAGTCTTTCTAAAGGGAATTCGAAGATTGATTCAGGTAATCTAGAACCCTTTTTCTTTGATTGCAAAAGACAAGAAGAAAATCAAAAAAGTTTTGTTGAATTTCAAGAGAAGCATAGCAATGGATAGTGGTTTGTGTGGTGTTACCTCTCCAAAGCTGAAAAGGGTCGAGATAGAAGAATACAATCATAGGAAAATGAAAGGAATTGAACTAGGGTTGAGCGAAGTCGAATTACAGAATATAAAAACCCTAGGGATGGATTATGGAGTGAATTTTCATGGATTACAGATAAAGAGGTTATTTTGTTCTTGTTGAATCATGTCAAGGATGGAAGCATTGTTTTGGACAAACCCTATTTGATATCAAAGGGAGCTATCGAAGCAATCATTGGTTTATGCAATGTTGGAGAACTCCCTGGAAAGAAAACTGTGAAGTATAAAGATGTGGAGGAGCTTACTGGAATCAACAAAGATCTTAGAGCACTGTTGATTGATACTCTTGCTGACTCGACTGTTAGGTATGTTGCATATGGTATCTCATACAAAATTTATTTTAGAAATCGTGAAATCTCAACTTTGGCTATTGCCGTGCATATTTCCCACATGATGGTTAAGGAGAACAAACAATTTGATTTATGTAGCTTGTTATTTGAGAACTTGCTTAAAAAAATTTGAATGTTATTAGTCAAGAATTATCCCTTTCATCTCAGATCTTTGCTGGTATTTCTGGCATTTTTCTTTTTGAATTCTCTACCCAGAAAAGATAATGTGATGGAGGAATCTAGTATCCCTATTGGAAAAAAAAATTGTAGGTATCTAGAGTCTTTGGAAGATAATGAAAATATGTGCAGATCATATTTCTCATCCTTGCAAGCAAACCCTTGCTCTATTATATCTACATCAAGTCAATTTGAAGTGGATTCTTCCTTCGGAAAAGAGAAATGGAGGTTCTTATTAGTGATTCCCCTCTGGAATTGAAAAGGAGAAAAGAGATAACTAAAGACATCATTGACATTTCGGATGAGAAGGAGAAAGAGTCTCAGACTGGCACTAAATTCCCTAATCCTAATGACATCCAATCTATTATTTTTGAAGGAAAAATGAAGAAGATTGGTGAACTGTGGAGTGTTGCCTTGCCTATTGACAAACTAAAAATTAATGATGCTCTGGTAGATTATCTACTTCGGAAAAGAATTGAAGTATCTTTTTTTTTTTAATTTCTTGCCAAAAAATCTGATTGATATTGTTGAAGAAAGGATGTTGCTTGAAGGTCCAAAAGGATGTAAGATGGGAATCTTGGTTGAAAGGAGATGTAAAAAAGATATGCAAAGATTGTCTAGACTGATTATGGAAACAAAGAAGTGTGTTAAAGAAATTTTAGATGTTTACAAGTATTGTCTTTGGTGGCTTGCAGTTGTACATAATTTTAGAAGCAGAATTGAAGTCATTGAAGCAGAGGTGAACAACATTGGAAATAATTTTGATATATTTGAAGATAAAGAATGGAAGCAAAGGATAGGATTTGGTGAACTACTGGCTGAAATAATCATTACACAAATACAAAGAATGATGTGACAAATACCTTCTCATGGCTCCTTAAAGAAATTGTTGAAGTTCAGTTAGAACATCTTTTCGGGATTCTTATTGATGTTGAAGATGTTGAGAAACAATGTTATGTTGAAGATTGGTCACCCTCTTTCGCTTTGTTGGGATTATTGGAAAGTACATGCACAAAGATGGAGTCTGTTGTTTTTAACTGGAAGAAGTTGTATCCAGTTCTCAAAGAAAGGTATAAGAAGGTGTTCCAAGTGAAGAATGTCATCTTCACTTAATTTATGTTTGCTTAAAAGTTTTGGACTGTTGGAAATTTTTGAAGTTTTTGGAAATCTTTTGAAATTTTGATGTCACCATGTCTGCACTCATTTTTTTTAGCACTCTTTTCCATTGTTGTCAAAGGGGGAGAGATTGGAGTTGGATAATTTTTTTTACATGTTGCCATCAATGAAAAAGGGGGAGATTGTTGGAAGAATGAGCAGGTTATCTATTTGTTGTCATTGATGTCACCATATTGGTAGTTTGGTCTGGTACTCTAATCCGGTGTGTATGACTGTCTTATCTTCTCTGGTGGCTGATCCGGTATTTTTGGTTGTCCCTTTGGTATTCTAGTCCACATTTCTTCACAGTTGACAATTGTTGATTGTGATTTTTGGAAACTACTTATGGATGTTAAAGGCATGCATGATCAGGTTATTTCATATTCTCATGTTCGTATTATTCTATTGGTTGTGTTGAAGACTATTCTTAGCTGACTTGTTAAGATAATTTTGATATGATATGAAAATATTAAGTGTGATCTATTGTGTGGTCTGGGCCAACATATTGTATCATACTAATGGTCAAATTACATTTTGAAAATATTTTGTGGAGTCGATAGTTGATATCTTTTATAATAAATTGCATCTAATTAGGCTGACCTAATTGATTCTTATAATGGTGATTGGATATATATATATGCATGTATGGAAAACAGTTAATGTATGTATGGAAGTTGTGCGAAAAAGGGTGTGTGTGTATGTGTGAGTAATGAATGTGAAGGTGTCAAAAAAAAAGGCAGCAATTGATGAGTGAAGAATGAAGGGTGTAAAGTCTTAATACAGAGCATCACCAGAACTGTATCAGCACATGATAGGTGAATCTTTCCAGTTCATTTTTGGGTTGTAAAGCCTTACTCTATTTTTTGTATAATCTTGTGTAGGCAGTGAGCCTCCTTGTTGGACAATGAGTCATTTTTGTAGGTATTGAGCCTTTGTACTTGGACAGTGAGTCCTTCTTTTGGTAGTGAGCCTCTTTTGAAAATACTAAATAGTGTGAGTTAACCCTCACTGTGGTTTTTCCCTTATTGGGTTTTCCACGTAAAAATATGGTGTTCATTTTGTTGATTTGCTTTCTATTAATTATGTTTCATGCTCTTATTTAATAACAAAATAGTGTGGTTGAAGATTTGATAAGTGGTAAAGTTTTAAGATTGAATATGTGTGATAACTGATTCACCCCCCCCTCTCAGTTGTCTTGTGCCTATTTAACAATATCTTGTTGCAAGAAGATGAAATCATTGATACTTTTCTTAATGTTACTCTACCTTCTCTTCATTCCAATGCACTCTCTTCTAGAGATGACACATTTTTGAATGATGAATCTCCTATTCCTTCCAATGCAATCTCTTCTAGAGACATTGCATTTGTGAATGATGAATCTCATCGTTGTTCTAAGGAACACTCTCCTAGAGATGATGCATTAGCGCATAATGAATCTCCTTCCACATTTGATCCTGTTTGGATTGATGTTGAAAATATGTCTTCAAATAATTATTCTACTAGTTGTGATGATTCTATAAATGTAATCTATGTATTTGCTTCCCCTCAAAGGCCTAAGATACCAGTCATTTACGTGACTCCAACTAGTCCTTCTTCTAAAAGGATTTGTTCTATTGATAGTGTTCCACTTGATAGTGACTCTCCTAACTTTTCTAAGGCTCCCTCTCATAGAGCGGTAGCCCATACTTATAAGAATAGAATGAATAAGCAACCAACCCTTCTTCAAGCTCCTAAACCTACAACTAAAGCACCTAGTGATTACGATCTTAACGAGAAACTCTATGATACTCCAACTAAGATCTCACTATGGGACTTGCTTCAATCTACTCCGGTTTATCAAGGTATGCTTCAGGAATCCTTGCAAAAGATCCTCTTGTCTTCTTTCGCTAGGCTGACAGATGTTGATTCATTGATAGCTTATGTCCATGTAGATTCGTTGAATATCATGTTCTATCCGTAGGAACCCCACCTTCAAAAGTACAGAAGCAAGCGGACCCTCTAATGATCATAGTTAACATTAAAAAAATTAGCATTAGATGTACTCTCGTTGACATTGGTTCAATGCTCAATGTGTGCAGTATTGATTTATTGCCTAAGATTAATATTGACTCATCTTCTATTAATGATTCTTCTATTGAAGTTTGTGGCTTCAATAATGTTGATCGACAAGCCCTAGGCACGATAGTCTTTCCTTTGAGGTTGGGACCAGTTACTATACCCACCCTTGTATATGTTATGTCAGAAAAGTTACCTTATAATCTTCTTCTTAGTAGACCATGGATTCATGCTATGGGTGTAGTCTTTTCTACCTTGCATAAATCAATTAAGTTCATTTGCAATAATAAAGTAGTCGTGCAATCAAGGTTGACCCTGATGCTATGCACTTATGTGAGATGGTAGCTGTCGGCCAGGTTTTGATTATGCCTACTCTTATTCCTTCAGTGTCTTCCAATGTGTTGATGTTTACTCTAGCAGTACCTACTACAAAGGATACTCTTGAGATAGATGTTCCTGAAGAAGATCCTTTTGAAGTAAGAAATATTAAGTATGCACCTTCTACCTCTTCTCAAGGGAATGCATGTCTTGGTGATGATCGAGGTTCTCTAGACTTTATAAATTCCTTCATTATGGAATATAAAGTTGACCTGATCCAATTAGACCTTTTGATAACATCCTCCATACCCACCATCAAAGATGATTATTCTTTTGTATCGCGGGGTAGTGTGAGCAATAATTGTAATGTTCTTAGTGTTGATCCTCCTTATGAGGAAGATGATTACACTTATGCTAAAGAGGATGATGTGGGTAGTCTTGTTAAGAAGGATGATGGTGATCCCATAGAGGAGTGTGATCCCCATTGCTGGAATGATGCTCTCTATGAAGATCGGGCCCCTCCTTCTCAAGATTTACAAACACATTATGGCCTCGACTTTAAGCTTGTCTCTAAATATGGATATAAGCATAAAGGTTGTGGGCGTAATGAACAAGGCATCCAGGTCCCTATAGAGTTTGTGCCCAATAAGCATAATTTGGGGCTTGGTTGCTCGAATGAATGGTCTAAATAGAAGCCATGGTTGAGTGACATGAATTATTCTCAACCTAATTCTATTGAAAATATTATTTTGCATTTGTCTGTTATCTTTGTATCTTCCTCTTGTGAGCAGACGAGTCTTTCTCCACAAGAGAAAGGGTTGCTTCTTTCTCCTCATCCTTTTTCTAAGCAAGAGCGTATTTTTTTGCAGCTTCTAAAATCCCACTTAGTCACTCTTCCTTCTCCTACATGCAAGAAATATCATGAACATGATAAAGAAAAACATTCTTTATGTGCATACCATCGAGTGCCTAGTCATTCCATTAGTTAATTTAAGGCCTTGTAAGATAAAATACAACTTCATGATTTAGGTGCCATCACTCATTTGTTTGTTGATGCACCTGCCTCTTCTTCAAATGACAAATGATATCAAGGTTCATTTCTATCCTGCATGTCCTAAGTATTTTGCATGGTTCTCCTCCCCTGTATGTTGGGGGAAATGATAACTTGTAAGGACCCCTTCTCTTCTCTATGAAGCGTCCCTTCAGTGAGCCCCTTTTTTCTTTTGAAGGGTTCCCGAGGGACCCCCTTTGAAATATTTTTTTTCTCAACTAAATTTTATGGCATCTAGCTTGGGAGAAACTCGACTAGACCTATTCCATATCTTTTCATCTAGCTTGAGGGAAACCTAACTAGACCTTGCTTTTCAAACAATGCGTCCCTTGAGTGGACCCCTTTTTTTTTAAGGGTTCCTGAGGGACCCCTTTGAAATTTTTCCAACTTTTTGATGGTATGTGTGACTATTTACTTACTTGCCTACGTGACTGCTTTTTGAATGCTCTATTTTTAGGTAGACATGTCACTTTGCAGGTGTGCTTGCGAAGCCACTTTCTGACTTAGCGAAGTCCCATTCTTTAGGTTTCCTCCATGTGAGAGATCTTGGGGGATACCTCCCTGCATGTCTGTGGGTCTGTATGGAAATTCTTCTGAGTTTCCTCCATGCGAGAGATCTTGGGGGTCACTCCCCTACAAGTCTATAGGTTTGTAGGGCACTTTCTTTGAGTTTCCTTCATGTGAGAGATCTTGGAGGACGCCTTCCCTATAGGTCTGCGGGTCTGTAGGGTGCTTTCTTTGGGTTTCCTCCATGTGAGAGATCTTGGGGGATACCTCCCTACAGGTATGCGAGTTTGTAGGGTGCTTTCTTGGGGTTTCCTTCATGTGAGAGATCTTGGAGGACACATTCCTTGCAAGTCTGTGGATCTGTAAGGTGTTTTTTGGGGTATCCTTCATGTGAGAGATCTTGGAGGACACCTTCCTTGCAAGTCTGTGGGCCTCTGTGGTGCTTACATTCTTAAATTCTCTCTTCTCTTATCTCTTGTATATACTAGATTGAAGATCTACATCTTCTTCATCCTGAGTATATGCTCTTCCTCTCTTTGTTTTAGAATTCTTCTAAATGTGTTATTTCTTAATTTTGGGATGACACATAGTACTTAGACAACCTTCTACATCAAGGTCTCTTTTACTTTGCTGACTCAAATCCTTTAGTTTTTTATGTTCTAACATTGTTGTTTGGTGTAGTTTTTTCTTTTCTAAAGCATTTTTTTGTAGTTCTTCAGCCTAGGGGCATGCTTCCATGGTTTGAAGAGTTATATGCTTCCTCTATAGTATCCTTTTGGCATATAATGTTATTTATATTTAGTAGATTTCCTTTAGCATTCATATTACTATAGATTCATATGCTCGCTAAAGTGGAGGCAAAATGTATAGTCGTAAAATTGCACCACTTGCAATTTCACATACATTCTTGTGCCCACTTTAGTGTCCACAACCTTAGCATTTGTGTAGGTTCATTTTAGCCCTTGCATTAGCCTTTTTCCCTCTCAAGATGCTCAAAAACCCCTTTTCAATAGCTACCCTTGTGCATCAGCTTCACATCAAACCTCATACTTTTCCCATTCGCATCATTTTGTAGCATGACGTGTCTGGACACTAGCGCATTGCACAGATGTTTGTGCACCGCACTAGCATCCTACGATGTTTCAATGCTCAAATGATTGTTTTTGTGCATGCTTTCCACTTGTCACCTCCTTTGGTTGGTGGTAACAGCTCGAGATTCCTTGTAACCACCTGGGAAGCTTCTTTTTGCTTCTCCTCTCTCCTTAAATGTTATCTCTTCAATTCATTTTTGGTCTTCCTCTGCTCTAGCTTCATTCTAGCTTCTAACTTCTCATCATCCTTGGCTCTTGCATTTCTCTATTGTTATCTTTCTCACAACACCCTTTGCAGCACTCTTAAGCTTTCACAAGCTCATTACAACAACACTCTCGGCTCTTGCAGTTCTATTGCTCTTTCCATTTTTCTTTCTTAAGCCTTGTAATTCAATCTCCCTTTCCTTGTGCTTTGGAGCATCCTGGGATTCCATATCTCCTCTTTAGTGCATCTACATTTTGTGATATGGGTTCTCCTCCTCAAGCGGGGATTGCTTTTATCACCTCTTTTGTGATATGGGTTCTCCTCCTTGAGTGGGGTTTGCTTTTATCACTCATACTTGGTGGTGCGAGTTCTACTCCTAAAGCAAGTTTTGCTTTCACCACACACCTTTTCCATTTTAGTTACATTCTCTCTTTCTATATGATTGTCTGTGGAGGTGGGAACACCAAAATGGGGGTTTGACTAAGGAAAACCCCTATATAGCCCCAACACTTTCTCCAGATACTACACATGCAAGTTTTGAATACATTCATTTTCCAAAGGCTTTATCACTTGTGTGGTTGTAAGAATTTCCTTTCCTCTTCTTATCTATATTAGTTCTACTTCACTTTATTTCAATTCTGTTACTTTCCTGCATTATAAGATTTCTTAGCAATTAGAGTAGAAGTAGCGACTTTGTTATTTTCTATGATAAATTCACTTTTTGGTCCGTACGAGATGCCAGTGCACCTCTAGGATGCTAGTGCACCGCGCTATCATTTGTATCCCATGTTTCCATCTTTTGGCTGAGATCTTGTTAGTTTGTCCATAAAATCTTTGTCATCTACTCTTTCTGATTCTAAAACTTTCACGCTATTCCTTGAGGTAGTTTAGGGCAGTTCACTCCGTGAGGCTCTCTAAATGAAGAGAACTCATGAGTAGCGAATCCCCCTTCTCTACAGGTGGCATCCTCCATTTTTGGTGGTCCATATCAACTTTTTGTGGTTGATTCCCATTGGTTGGATTTTCTACCTGCCTCCTCTCCTAAGTTTTATATAAACTCACTAGCTAGCCTATATTTGCACCCATTCATGCATCTTTGCATTGTATTAAGCAATCTTGGAAGCTCTTAATGCATTCTATCATATTGACATTGCATAATCTCTTGAAGTTCTGGTGTGCATTCTTTATGCTTTTCTAGTTTCTGTAGCTTTAATTTTCTCTTAAAAAATTCATTGGGTTATTCAATCTATTTCAGATTTCTAACATGAAGAATATTCTAAATAAGAAAGACCTCTAGTCATAAAATGAACAAAATGTAAACAAAATACTAAGGTCAAGTTAGAAGAATCTCAGAGGCAACCAATTCCCAAGAAAAAGAAGCCACTAAAACCATTGTTGAAGATACGTCACCACCCCTAAAAAGAAGAAGATTGGTGAGGGGTAAAGGTAAGGGTGCTTTAGTTGATTCTCCTCCCAAGAAGCAACAAAAGGAAAAATAAAGTGAGGATATGCCTCAAGACACCACTGAGGGAGGCACTCAAGAGGAGTCAATTAATGTTGAAAGTTCTGAAGAAAGGCCTCAAGAATATCAGAGGAAAACTTCTTTGAGGGCATGAATCCCTTTTCCAAAGTTAGATAATATAGAAAAGGTTGTTGAGCTTGAAAAGGCTTCTCAAGTAGGATCCTTTGAGGGTGAAAAGGATACATAGGAAGGAGTAGAAAATTTACTACCTGAGCCACTACAACAAGATATTCCTTTTGAGAAGGGGAGGATGCAGAAGAAAGAGATACCACATTTGAAGATTCTTCCAAGGATCCCAAGCAACTGGTAGAGAGTAATAAACAACAACAACAAGATGATAATCAGTTGCAAAAGGAGGAAGAATTTCATGATGAAGAAGAAAATGTGAATAAAGAAGAGCAGCCTCAAAACACAAAGGTGAATAAAGAGGAGGACCTTTGAGAAGAGAAAAATGAGAAAGAATTAGACACAAATACTAAGGTGTTTACAAATTTTGACTGGCTCAAAGAGAGCCTTAAGGAAAAACTAATAATTGAAGAGGTGGCTCCCAATTGGGATGAATTCTTGATGGTATTGAATAATCCTAAGAAAAAGAAGAAGGCTCAAGTGATTTCCCACATTACTAAGGATGATTCAAATAACAGGGTGTTGCACATTGCCACCCCTACTATAGAGAAAAATAAGGAGGAAATTTATTTGGAGGAATATAATGTGCAAACAATTAATTTGGGGCCTTCAATGAAAAAGCAAGAGGGTAAGGATCTCAGGGGATCTGTAGATGTTGTTTTGCAAAGGCTAGATAAAGAGGTGAAGGCTAAGGAGAAGTTGCAAAAACAAGTGGATGAATTACAGGAGTACATCAAGCTCTTGGTCAAACCTCTACAAACTGAGGTTGGTTCCTCCACACAGCCCAACATTCTTTCTAAGGATGCAATAAGTGAATTGGAGAAGATGAAATCCTTTGAACAAGTTGCACATAATTGGGTGGCAAGGGGTCTACGAAAATGGAATACCTCTTACCTTAGAGATTATTTAGTTATATAAAAGGTGTTACACTTGCTTGGACAAGGTTCAAAAGATCACTGTAGAATGCAAGGTTGTAGATGAAAAATCTATAGTTCAATTAAATATGTTAATCAAAGTCCCAAATCAAATTTTTATTGAAGAAAAGGTCCTTACTATAGAAAATGCTAACCAACCCAAGGAATGGTTGGAATCCTTCAAGTTTAAGAAAGAAATTATGGATGGATCATAGGAATAGTTTAATAAAATGCAATATAATTTGGAGGACATTTATTTGAGGTGTGTTTTATTTTGGAGGTTATGACTGGTAGGTCCCTAAGCAAGGAATATATGAAGATTGAATTGCTGAAGAATTGGTAGAAGGAAAAATTTTCCCATGTTGAATACTACAATGTCACAAAAAATCATTTGGAGGATGCAACCATGTATATCAACATGATGCATAAATATCAAGAGTCAAAGCTAGAATGGGACAAAGTGTTGAAGAAATATGAGGCTGAGTTGGAGTTAGTCACCTTGAGAATAAAATTTGTTCCAACTCCTAGCCAAGAAGACTTGAATAATGTCTTACATAAATTCCAGGAATTCTCTAGAAAGCAACAAATGGACAAAGAGAGAGAATAAAGGAAAATCAACCTCGAATTCAGTGCCCATCTTTATCAATCCAATAAAAGACAAAATGGGGGATCTTGCAATCAGTGTCAGGGACACTTTATTTCAAATTTAAATGGGGTTTTAATGTAAAAATGGGATTTTATCATTTTAATGTTTAAATTTAAATGGCCATTAGTATCACATGTTGTTAACCTATTTTGGCTAACCTAATTAGGGAATCCATGTGTGATGCAATCTTATCCTTTGATCTAAAACCCTAATTTCATGGAAAACTCTATAAATATGAGGTCTCTCCTCATTTGTAAAATTGAATCTAGAATTGTTACAAACTTTATGAAGCTAATATAAGAAGAAGACATCAATTTGGTGCTCTATTCTTTTTGGTTTCATTCTACTGCATGGTTCTTGTGTTTCCAAGTTATTTTAGTTATTTAGTTTTAGTTCTTTCATGTGTATGGAAAAGTGTTGAAGGTTTTAGATGAATATGTTGCTCATACTATTTGTGATTTACTAATTGTAAGTCACTTTGCATAGTTATCCTCAAAACACAGAGGTGAATAAAGAGGAGGACCTTCGAGAAGAGAAAAAAGAGTAAAAATCAAACACAAATATTGAGGTGTTTACAACTTTTGATTGGCTCAAAGAGATACTTGAGGAAAAACCAATAATTGAAGAGGTCGCTTCAAATTGGGATGAATTCTTGATGGTATTAAATAAGCCTAGGAAAAAGAAGAAGGATTAGGTAATTTCCCACATTACTAAGGATGATTCAAATAACAGGGTGTTGCACATTGCCACCCCTACTATAGAGAAAAATAAGGAGGAAATTTATTTGGAGGAATATAATGTGCAAACAATTAATTTTGGACCTTCAACAAAAAAGTAAGAGACTAAGGATCTCAGGGGATCTGTAGATGTTGTTTTGCAAAGGCTAGATAAAGAGGTGAAGGATAAGGAGAAGTTGCAGAAACAAGTGGATGAATTATAGGAGTACATCAAGCTCTTGGTCAAACCTCTACAAATTGAGGTTAGTTCCTCCACACAGAGCAAAATTCTTTCTAAGGATGCGATAAGTGAATTGGAGAAGATTAAATCCTCTATATAGGTTGCACATAATTGGGTGGCAAGAGTCTACGAAAATGGAATACCTCTTACCTTAGAGATTATTTAGTTATATAAAAGGTGTTGCACTTGCTTGGATAGGGTTCAAAAGATCACTATAGAATGCAAGGTTGTAGATGAAAAATCTATAGTTAGATTAAATATGTTAATCAAAGTCCCAAATCAATTTTTTATTGAAGAAAAGGTCCTTACTATAGAAAATGCTAACCAACCCAAGGAATGGTTGGAATCCTTCAAGTTTAAGAAAGAAATTATGGATGGAGCATAGGAATAGTTTAATAAAATGCAATCTAATTTGGAGGACATTTATTCGAGGTTTGTCTTATTTTTCGAAGCTATGACTGGTAGGTCCCTAAGCAAGGAATATATGAAGATTGAATTGTTGAAGAAGTGGTGGAAGGAAAACTTTTCCCATGTTGAAGATGACAATGTCACAAAAAATCATTTGGAGGATGCAACCATGTATATCAACATGATGCATAAAAATCAAGAGTCAAAGCTAGAATGGGACAAAGTGTTGAAGAAATATGAGGTTGAGTTGGAGTCAATCACCTTGAGAATAAAATTTGTTCCAACTCCTATCCAAGAAGACTTGAATAATGTCTTACATAAATTCTAGGAATTATCCAGAAAGCAAAAAATGGACAAAGAGAGAGAATAAAGGAAAATCAACCTCAAATTCAGTGCCCATCTTTATCAGTCCAATAAAAGACAAATGGGGGATCTTGCAATCAGTGTCAGGGACACTTTATTTCAAATTTAAATGGGGTTTTAATGTAAAAATGGTATTTTATCATTTTAATGTTTAAATTTAAATGGGCATTAGTATCACATGTTGTTAACCTATTTTGGCTAACCTAATTAGGGAACCCATGTGTGATGCAATCTTATCCTTTGATCTAAAACCCTAATTTCATGGAAAACTCTATAAATATGAGGTCTCTCCTCATTTGTAAAATTGAATCTAGAATTGTTGCATACTTTATGAAGCTAATATAAGAAGAAGACATCAATTTGGTGCTCTATTCTTTTTGGTTTCATTCTATTGCATGGTTCCTATGTTTCCAAGTTATTTTAGTTATTTAGTTTTAGTTCTTTCATGTGTATGGAAAAGTGTTGAAGGTTTTAGATGAATATGTTGCTCATACTATTTGTGATTTACTAATTGTAAGTCACTTTGCATAGTTATCCTAAGCCACATTTTATGCAATGGCTCAACTGTGAATGTTTATTCATATTATTTAAAAATATGGATGTTGTAAACACTTAAAAATGACCCAGGCCTGCAAGCTCTATTTTTACCACTTTCGTCCTAGCATAATTATGACATTTAATTATGCCTTTGGTCCACATTCGACTATTAATTAAATAATTCATAATTGTTTAATTAATTCATGTCCTTTTATTCTTCATGATTAATAAATAAATAAATTCTATTTATTTATTAAATACGTCGTTAATTGTCTAAGTCTTCCCCTAATTAAATAAATTTCTAAATTTATTTAATTACCTTTCTTCATTTATTTCTTCCTGATTATTAAAATAAATAAATTTTATTTATTTATTTATTTATTTAATATGTCACTAATCCTCATAATTAAATGAATTTATTAATTTATTTAATTATTAATCTTATCTTCTAAATTAAATAATTATCTTTAATTATTTAATTCCCAAATTTAACATTTCTCTCATCTTAAATAAATTAATTATTTAAAATGATTTCACATTCTTAACTGTCAGTTCATTTTAGTAAATAATCTGAAAATCAATTATTTATTATCTCACAAAATCCATATTTTGAATTAATTTAATTCAAAATGGTAATATTCCTCCAAAAATCAAGTAATCGGGCAGATTCTTCATTTTTCAAATTTGATCTTCAGTTTGACTCTTATCTTCTCGATTTTTGAAAATCTTTATTTTCTAATTAATTATCTCATTTATTCTCCACCGCTGATTCGATCTTCTTAGATGACATCTCGACCACTCGTCTAAGGATTTTTCCCTAACCCTGATTAGGGATTATCAGATTTAATCTTGTCCTTTGATTTTAGGTTTCTGTCGAAAGTTGATCTCGTCCGTCCATTCAAAATGACATTTTCTATAAAATGCTATTTTGCTCTCATTTTTGGATTACACGCACATAGATTACATTATTCTGGCATATTAAGACTTAGAGTTATTTTAGAATCATTTTGTCATAGGCATAGGCATAGACTTTAATTAAATCCTTCAAAGCTTGTGTAGGACTTAGACTTTCATTTTCAGATTGCTCGCATGTTGAATCTAAGGGCAACACGTCAACCAACAAGTTAGAAGGTGCTACGAAGATGAATCATGGAGGCTTCGGCGATTAGCTGGTATAATCATTCTATTTATATTTGCTTTCATTGTACTTTGTAGTTTCTTTGGGTTTATGCTCATATGCTTTCAATTCATTTGATAAACTAACTTAAAAATTAACCCTTAGATACAGATGTATGTTTGAATGTTTTAAAGTTTGAAAATCTTTTGATATTCCTTTGAAGATAATACCATTTTTATAATACTGTAGATTTATCTTGGTTAAATAGATATTGGTTTATTGGGGATTTGTCCACCTTGAATGCTAGGTTATTTGCATTATTGCACTTAGGTTTTAGATTAGAATCTCTCTAAACCCTTTAATATTTTTCTCTTTCTTTGAATCTGTGTTAGTTTTAGGATAAAAGCATCACTAAAATTGTTGTATTTGATGATAATATTGTTCCCAAACTTCAGATTTGGAAAGTTTGATTAGGGTTTATTCTTATTTTCAGATTTTACAAAACCCTCATTTTGAACCTTATAGCTTCCAGCCTTGTTTGACCATAAATTCCCTTTGTAATTACCAACATAACACATTACCATTGAGTTTTTTTTGCATTATCGAGACCTAACTTTATAGACCTTGGGGTTATTTTCTAAAGATTGTCTGAAGAGAATTACCTTTCAAGAGAGATAGAACATTCTTGTTTCATCTATGTTGAGCAGTGCTAAAACACTCAACAGGTTTATGCTAGGCAGAGTCCTATTTCACACCCTCGCATACCAGATCATTTCAGGCTACATTGTACCAATGCTTTCTCTTAAGAGCCCTAAGTGCCAAAAGTGGTGAACTTTGAAGATCTATTTATTGAAAATAGTGGCACTTAGAAATGTTATTTCTAAATGTATAGTGTCATTTAGGGTCCCTCCATAATAATATCTCTTAGTTTTTCATGTCTCCAATCCATTTGGTCATAGTGACAAGTTTTTGCACATTGAAAAAAGTGTCAAATGGATTGAAGAGAAAGTTACAAGGTGGAATAATTTTCATTTTTTTGTCATGCAACCAAACTGATAGTGCCAACATGTTTGCATGGATGGGTTTATTCTTTGAAAGGTCTTATTATGCACCCCAACATACCAGATCATTCCAAACTACATTGTACCAACGCTTTCTCTTAAGAGCCCTAAGTGCCAAAAAATGGTAAAATTTGATGAGTTCTTTCTCAAAAATCATGGCACTTAGAAGTGTTATGTTTGAAGCTATAGGATCATGTAGGATCCCTCTATAATAACCTCTCTCATTTTTTCATATATCCAATCCATTTATTTGGTTGTGGCAACAAGTTTTCACATGTTGAAAAAGCATAAAATGCATTGAAGAGAAAGTTGCAAGGTGGCAGTTTTTGTTTTTTTCATCGTGCAACCAAACCAACAATGCCTGGATGTCCAAGTGGGAAATTTTATGCTAGGAAAGGTCATATTTCACACCCTAACATGTTGAATCATTTCAGGCTACATTATGTCGATGTTTTCTTTTAAGAGCCCTAAGTGCCAAAAAGTGGTGAACTTTGATGAGTTGTTTCTTGGAAACTGTGACACTTAGAAGTGTTTTTTCTAAAGGTATACGATCACGTAGGGTCCCTCTATAATAACTTCTCTCATATTTTGATATCTCCAATCCATTTGGTCAGGGAAACAAATTTTTGCACGTTGAAAAAAGCATCAAATGTATTGAAGAGAAAGTTGCAAGGTGGCATAATTTTCATTTTTTTTGTTGTGTGACCAAATCGACAATGCCAACATATCTGGGTGGGCGGGTTGGTAAGGTAATGTTTTGCACCCTAACATACTGAATCGTTCTAGGCTACATTGTGTCGACGCTTTCTCTTAAGAGCCCTAAATGCCAAAAACTGGTGAACTTTGACAAATTATTTCTTTAAAACCATGGCACTTAGAAATATTATGTATGAAATTACATGGTTTTGTAGGGTCCCTCTACAATAACCTCTCTCATTTTTTCATATTTTCAAGCCATTTTTCCGTGGTAAAAAAAATTCTATTGCCCCAAAAATTGTCGGGTGCATGCAACATGAAGTTGCAAGGTAGCCTATTTTTTTTTGTTCTTCATGGGGAAAAAGCATCAATGCCAACACATCTGAGTGGGAATGTCTACATTAGGCATGGTATTTTTTTTCACCCCATCTCTCCCAAACATTTTGGGTTACATTGTGTTAACGCTTTCTCTTAAGATCCCTAAGTGCAAAAAATAATCAAACTTTGACGCACTGTATCTAAGAGTTGATGGCACATATGAAAATTATTTCTAAACCTATAGGTGCATGTGAGGCCCCTCTACAACAATATCTCTCACATTTTGAATACTTGAAACCATTTGGTTGTGGTGAAATTTGTTCTGCTGCTACAAAAATTGTTAGATGCATGCAATGTCAAGTTGCAAGGTAGCCTAATTTTTTATCTGTTCTTCTTGGGGCCAAACTAACAATGCCAACATGTTCAAGTGGGCATGTCTATGCTAGGAATGGTCCTGATTTGCACCCTAACTCTCTTGAACATTTCAGGCTATGTTGTGATGACGCTTTCACTTAAGATCCTCGTTGTCCATTTTTAATAGTTTTTGGCATTATTAAAGGTTTGGTTTAGTTAGTTTTTGTCTTCAGTCTATAAAAAAATATTCATATTTTAAAAATGAAATATTTTATTTTGCATATTGTGTTTCAATGTTCCATTGTATGTGTTAATTATTGATTAGCGTTGTGTCACTAAGCCCCTCTTAGTTGAGACTCGTAGTGGAAATTGTATAAAATGATATCAAATCTTAGAGAACATGATATGAAGAAGGTCAATTAGAAAGCAAGATGAAGATCATGAATATGAATGCTAGAATAATCAAGATATAAATGGTTTTGTTACAGGAGGAGGAAACAAGAATGTAGCAAGAGGAGGATGTCATGTCTAAGCACACATACTCTTAGGTGACAAATATCTTGAGGAGCTACTATTATGGGTGTTGGTGATAATGGAGTGTGAGTTTACATAAAATGAGCTTGAAGACATGTAGAATGTATATTTCATAAAGAGGAGGTTATATGATAGTGTAATAGAATAGTGATGGTATCTCTAGGAGTGGAGATGGCACAAGGATAGGGCATGGGTACATGAGAGGAATATGGAGGAGATGTTGGAATTTTGGAGAGAGCTAGCTAAGCCATATCAATGAAAGCACTACCATGAGGTAGTTAGGTATACAATAAGATACCCACAAGGAGTCATTGATAGATATGTATGGTGATAATTACAAAGTCACACCTAAGAAAGATATCATTGACAATAAAGATGAGTTCCTTGGGTGGGGGGGTGAATTATTCCACCTATTGTAAGGATATGGAAATGAAAGCTTGGTGTAGAGTATGTCACTCTAAAATATAAATATTTCACAATGGAAGCTTGATGTACAATTATATAGAGCATGATGTGCCTAAATTAAGTGTAACTCTAAAAGTATGATGTGATAAGTTAGGATGACAATGTGATCTCTACACATGTGATATACTAAATTAGACCAAATAGTATATCTTTTATGGTTGCATTATGTGTCACCAAAAAATGTATAGTTGGAAATTTTTATGCTCACTTGAGTCTTTCTTATGGACTTTTGCTTTATTTTTCCTAGATTTAATGTTGTAATGTGGTCAACACATTCACATTAGGTCTTGGATCCTTGATAATAATTAAGAATTCTAAGTTGTCTTGTAAAAGTGTTGTGAAGTGTTGTAACCCACTTTCACACTTTTCTAAGACCCTTTCATTACAATTCACTTAAATAACCCATTTTTATCACTTACCAGGTCTTATTTCAAAGTGTTGTAAAGAGTTGTAACAAACTCTCATGCTTTTCTAGACTTGTCATCACTAATTCAACCCTTTCTTATGTTTAAATGACCCTTTAATGCACTTTCCAGCCCTACTTAAGTGTATTTTTGAGAATATTCTCGTTAAACAACATTAAATACACTTTAATCCCTGACACCCAATAAAATTGACCTGGTGGGACCAAGTTGCCACCTGGTGCAACTTAGTCCCACTAGGCACAAAAATCAAAATAATTTTAATTTTCTAGCAGGATTTTATTCTCTTACCCTTGAGATCGGCCTATGATGTGTTATTTTTGGGAAATAATGGAAAATCAAGTATAAATAAAGGGTTTTTCCTCTCATTTTAACCCCCATTCATTCACTTAATCATTTAAGCAATTATCAAGCATTTTTCAAGCACTCTAAGCATCATCAAGTCATCCATTAGAGCACTTCATTACATATCTTCAGATTTCAACACCAAGGGTTTGGTAAGTTTGTGACATTACATGTTTATTCATCATTCTCTTTCTATCTCATTTCATTATCTAGGGTTTGATTACCAAATCGGGGTTTGATCAAGGCAAACCCCTATTCTCTAACCCTTACCCCTTTTCCCCCTCTTTACATGTGTGTTTACAGGTCTTGTATGCAGATTTGTCAAAGGGTTTGGTGTTAAAAAGTGGTCAACAACCCGTCAAATTCATCAAAGTCGACAAAGTCCTAATTGAAGCTTGGCGACCTCTTGCAACCCATTTTCTGCAGTTTCTAAACTAGACACTTGTCAGGAAGGGAAGTGTAGACCGAAAGCTATAGAATCCTGTCCTGAATTTTTTGAGATTCCTAGGTGGACTAAGTCACCATTTGTGGTGAATTAGTCCCACTGCTAGGCCTGAAAAGTGGTTTTTTCATTTTTGGATACCCATTTGGTAGATTCCTATTCCAACTAATTTTCCCCGAAACTAGACTAAGTTTCCCAACTTGGTGTAAGTGTCCCAGTCAGCATTTCTAGTCAACTTTGTAGGATTCCAAAGCCTCCCTACATCAGAATTCAGATTCTAGGTGCACCTCTCTAGTCTTGTTTATTTTTGTCATTGTTTACATTCATTCTTAGGTGTTTTTGCATACGTTACTGTGTTTTCAAACACTTTGCATTTCTTAGGTTTAACATTAATAATCACCTTTATTTTATCAATTCATTGCATTAGGACATTGTATTTAGGCATATTGCATCCATCCTTGCATTAAATTTGAATGTGTACATTAAATTTTGGATCCATTTCTCTCCTTTTAGGTGAAAAACCCTAGAAGAGTTAGAGAACCCTTGCACACCAAAATTGGTGTCCACATTTTGGTGAACCCGACCTTTGAAAATTTTATTTTTGATTTCAAGTGCATCCTAGGTTTAACTTGCATCAACATCACACTAAGTGTTGCATTTTTTAATTTGCATCCTAGGGTTTAAAATTTGCATTAGTGAAAAGCTCATATAGCTTAAATTTTTGCATCATATTTCATTGGAAAACACTAAAATTTTGCATGTAGTTGCATCTGTGCATCTAAAAAACATCAAATTGCATTTAAATTTTTTGAAATATCACAAAAAAGTCATCACTGGGAGTAATTCACCACACTGGGTGACTTAGTCCTTCTGCACATTTTGCACTGTAATTTCTGGTATTTTCTGCACATTTTATGCATTTCAGTTTTCAGTTATTACATTATGTCACAGTTTCCAGATTTACTATTTTTCTTGCATTTAGTTTTCTTTAATTCATTAGCATCATAGATTTTGCTTTAATAAGTTTTGGATGTCATTAAAATATTTAGTGGACATGTCAAATTATGCCTTTGGAACTTATCCTAATGACCTTGAGCTTCCTCATGCTCCTTCAACTCCTCATGAATGTCCTCCTCCTATTTTTGACATCATTGGAGAATATGATGATAGCATAACTAAGTTCCTAAACGAATGCCTTGACAACCTTGAAACTAATGCATCCTTTTATCCATCCATGAAACAACAAGACCTTCCTATTGTATCACCTCCTGACATGTTTGGTTACTTCTTGAAACAAACAAAGGACCTAAGTTCGCTCCATCAGGTGGACCTAGTTCCTCTAAACAAGCAATTCCTCAACCAATTTATGATAAAAAAAAGTTACAAACACACCAATCAACCTTGAAGAAACCTATGAAAAATGTTTTATCATCTTAAGCAAACAAGAATGTGACACAACAATTGAACATGACATTGATCACCTTTTAGAACAAACTCCAAAATATGAAAACACAACAGGGTTAGGATATCAAGATCCTCCTCATGATAGCAAGCCTCCTTTAGAATATTGGAGACTTCATGATGATGGCATGGTGATCTTTGATTCCCCACCCCAATCTGAATGTCCTCCTTCCACGTGAACAACCCTTACATGATAACAATGACAAGGATGATAGGATCCCTTTGGGTCCTCCTCCTACTATTTCTATTCAAGAAAAGGGTGAATCTAAAAAACGCAAGAGGCCTTACAAGTTACAAAAACTCAAGTTTCCTCTTCTTCCACCACCTGAATGTGAAAGGAAATTGCAAATCCTTTTAAACAAAGGACTCATACTATTACCACCTATGAATAGGTTGGTGATATATCCTAAAGATGGTAATGTTCCACATTGTGCATATCATCGTGTTCTTGGACATAGAAGTGATGAGTGTCACCAATTGAAAGAAATACTGAGCAAGTATACTTTTGATGGCGATAATTGCTATCCAATCAATCCATAAAACAACACCAAACCCCTTATCATGTAATAGTTGTAGAACATTCCCTTCCCACTATTACATGAACTCTCCCATCACCTATCTCAGCTCATTCTTGTCTTGCACTCAGTGGGGGAAAGAAGTTGCTAGCCTAGTCCTAGTAATGCATTTTTCATTGTCCCTTAGTTGCATTATTCACCTTCCACTTATACTGATTGAGATTGGGAGGTGGATGACCTGCTTGATGGTTGACTTGCATCTACCTTACTAGTCTTTTGCATTTCCTTTTTCTTTTGTGTGTGTATCATGTTCCCCCGTGACATGACGTTTGATGTTCTCCTCTCTTTGTGCCATTCTTCTATTTGTACCTTCATTCTTCTATATGTCGTACATCATTTTTTCCTTTTCCTTTAACTTATGTTTTCCTTTTGGGGATGACGCAAGGCATTGAGACCGAAATTTCTCTTTCATATTGACCCAAAAGGCCCCTTTTTATTTTTCTTTTCCTTTTCTTTTGTCTTTTTCTTGTGTTTTCCTTTTGGGGATGACACAAGGAATTGAGACCAAAATTTCTCTCTCATGTTGACCCAAAAGCTTTTTCCTTTTTTTATGTCACCTTTTTTATTTTCTTTTTGCTTGTGTTTTCCTTTTGGGGATGATGCAAAGTTTTGAGACATCTTATGTCTCTTCCATGTTGACCCAAATGGATCTTTCCTTTTCTTTTTTTTTGCTCTCTTTGTGTCATTCTTCAAGTTCTATGTATTCAGGGAATGATGACAACTCCAAGCTCTTTACAAAACATTGGAGCAAAGAACATACTGACCCCGAATCCATAGATCCCTTATGTGTTTGGTGTTTTCATTTTGTGGGCAACTCCTTCCTTTTTCTTTTCCCTTTTCTCACATGACGTAGCCTTACTCTGAAATGTATGACTTGGCATAGGGGCTTTCCAAGTTGGCTCTCATTTCTTCTTTCTTTTCACATTTTTCATTTTCTACTTTAAAGTAATTGCTCACAGTATGGTGTGTAGCAATTCCTTTAAAGTGGGGGAACACATTGGCATTATTGATTTGCATTTTTCCTTCTTCTTGGTTCTTAGTGTAGCCTTTTTACTTTATACGATGTGTTTTTTGCTTTGTGGATGACATTGGGTATAGTGTCCTTCATGAGCATGATTTATCTTAGCATATTGTATTCCTCTTAGTGGCCTGATGTGATGCACTACATCCCCAAAATTGTGAATTTTCTATTCTTTGGTTGGTCCTCTCTTGGAGACATTGGACACAATATTCCCTAAGCTAAGACCTCGCATGAACTAAACAAGACTCCTTTGAATATCTTTTGCATGTTGCATTTTACATTTGTTATATGGCCACCTTGCATAACATAGCTTGCATGCCTTTAGCTCCATCGTGTTTGTTCATGATCTCTAAGTATACGAAGCTTTGCTTGTCTCATGAAGCATGAAATGAAATTTTCCATTGTGGCACCTTACTAAAGTTATTAGGAGGTATAACTTTGGTATGGTTGAGCGGGAAGCCCATTATGAGGCATGACTTTTCCCCATAGCCACCTACATGTGTGTGAGTGCATACCAGCCATGAGTGTATGTTTCTCACCTTTTGGGCCTTCTCACCGTAGGACAGCCATGAGTTTTGTCACCCCAGAGTGAGTATGCATTTCTTCTTTCAGACAAACAGCCTAGATCTAATCCACAACAGGATGGACAAACGATCGAAGCTTGATTTGATTTTCCTTTCTTTCAATCTCTCTCTCTTTCATTCTTTTTCATCATTCTCTTGTGTGTTCCTTTGTGCTTATGTTTGTTTTACCATGGGATCTTGATCCTAGGGGCTTGATCATCCCTCTGGATTTTTGTTGTCTCATTTCACTAAGCATCAGTGCATTTGGATCCCTCTCGATGTGCATGTTGGGCTACTTTAGTGTGAGTTTGAAGCAAGTTCATCCTCTCACTAAAGTAAGGGCTTAATGTGTTGCCAAAAAACATATAGTTGGACATTTCACACTCACTTGAGTCTTTCTTATGGACTTTGGCTTGATTTTGCCTAGATTTAATGTTGTAATTTGTGGTCAACACATTCACATTAGGTCTTGGATCCTTAAGAATCATTAAGAATTCTAGGTTGTCTTGTAAAAGTGTTGTGAAGTGTTATAACCCACTTTCACACTTTTCTAGGACCCTTTCATTATAATTCACTTAAATAACCCCTTTTTATCACTTACCAAGTCTTATTTCAAAGTGTTGTAAAGAGTTGTAACAAACTCTCACGCTTTTCTAGACTTTTCATCACTAATTCAACCCTTTCTTATGTTTAAATGACCCCTTAATGCACTTTCCAACCCTACTTAAGTGTATTTTTGAGAATATTCTTGTTAAACAACATTAAATTCACTTTAATCCCTAACACCCAGTAAAATCTCCCTAGTGGGACCAAGTCACCACTTGGGGTGACTTAGTCCCACTAGGCATAAAAATCAAAATAATTTTAATTTTTTGGCAGTATTTTATTCTCTTACCCTTGAGGTCGGCCTGTGATGTGTTATTTTCAGGAAATAATGGAAAATAAAGTATAAATAAAGGGCTTTTCCTCTCATTTTAACCCCCATTCATTCACTTAATCATTTAAGCAATTATCAAGCATTTTTCAAGCACTCTAAGCATCATCAAGTCATCCATTGGAGCACTTCATTGCATATCTTTAGATTTCAACATCAAGGGTTTAGTGAGTTTGTGACATTGCATGTTTTTTATTCATCATTCTCTTTATATTTCATTTCATTATCTAGGGTTTGATTACCAAATCCAGGTTTGACCAAGGCAAACCCCTATTCTCTAACCCTTACCCCTTTTTCCCCTCTTTGCATGTGTGTTTGTAGGTCTTGTATGCATATTTGTCAAATATTTTGGTGTTAGAAAGTGGTCAACGATCTGTCAAAGTCAACAAATCCCTAGTTGAAGCTTGAAGACCTCTTGCAACCCATTTTCTGCAGTTTCTAAACCAAACACTTGTCAGGAAGGGAAGTGTAGACTGAAAGCTATAGAATCTTGTCCCAAATTTTTTGAGATTCCCAGGTAGACTAAGTCACCATCTATGGAAAATTAGTCCCACTGCCAGGCCTAAAAAGTGGTTTCTGCATTTTTGGATACCCATTTGGCAGATTCTTATTCCAGCAGATTTTCCCCAAAACTGGACTAAGTCACCTAGCTTGGTGTAAGTGTCCCAGTCAACTCTATAGGATTTCAGAGCCTCCCTACATCAGACTTTAGATTCTAGGTGCACCTCTCCAGCCTTGTTTATTTTTGTCATTGTTTACATGCATTCTTAGGTGTTTTTGCATACGTCATTGTGTTTTCAAACACTTTGCATTTATTAGGTTTAGTATTAATAATCACCTTTCTTTTATCAATTCATTGCATTAGGACATTATATAAAATTTAGGACTATTGCATACATCCTTGCATTAATTTTGAATATGTACATTTCATTTTGGATCCATTTCTCTCCTTTTAGGTGAAAAACCTTAGAAGAGTTAAAGAACCCTTGGATACCAAAATTGGTCTCCACACATTATAATAATGTTTAGTTTCTTTATGTTACCAAATGCTTTTGATCTCAAATTCATCCATAATATATCTAACAAAGACTTCAAAAACTCACATGCTTGTGCTACCAATATTGTTTAAAGTAAGGGGGGTTGCCCCCTTCAACATGCCTAGGATATTTACATAAGAAACTTACAATTACTAATAATTATTTTTTTGTAATTATTCATCTATTAAATAAATCATTTGTAGTGCAAATATGGATAATAGTGGTAAAAAAATATTTGCATTAACCAAAAATCCATAAGGCCATACAATGTTATATGTTGATAAAAGTATACAATATATCTAATAAATTCAAATAAGTTTGCAAAAAATCCATATTATGGACATAAAATGTCACATATTCATAATAACATATGTTCAAAAATTCCACATAGGCATACAACAAAGGACCCTAATACATAGTCATTTCCCACTAGGGGAAGAAAATAGATCATGAGCTGGGTAAAAGCACAAACCTGTGTCACACTTTGGGCCAACTAAATAGTTCTGACCGAAACAGTTTAGACCTAAATAGTTTTGGTCAAAATAGTTTCACCCAAAACTATGTGGCCTATACATGGCACATAGAGTTTCGGGTCAAACCCTTTCTCTCAAACCTACAAAATTTGAATTTTTCCCTTTGTCGCTTTAAAATGCGACTCAATTAATATTTAAGTTTTCGATTGAAAGGGTTTCAATCAAAACAGTTTCATCCAAAATTGTCTATGTGGCATCCTTGCTAGCAGCCACCTCATCTTTTTTTAGAATTTTTTGAAAATTTCCACTTGAACATGATATTTATTTAGTTAGAATGACTTTTTTCAAAAAACTAAAAATATCTTTTTGTAGAGCTCGGATTGAAGAATCCAAATATATAACTTTTTGATATTTTGATTAGTTTTAATATGTTTTGTATTTTAAATAATGCAAGAGGTTGTTAAAATAAAAATGGGGCTCATTAGAAATTTTTAAAAATACTAAAACATATTAAAAAAAAATACAAAATATATGGTGCACTAGAAGACATAATTCTCTTCAAAAGGGTATAATTTATTTTTTGAAAATGATAAAAAAATAGACAATAGTTGACATGTCAAATGAAAACTATCAAATTCTGGTGCGTTTGATTTTAAAACGTTATTACAAGGAAAATATACATCAATTTTTTTAAATTTTTTCCATGCACTAGGTATTGAAGTTATCTATTTGGGAAAAAGAATTTAGGTGAAAATAAAATTGTTTACTATTTTTTCTTGACGTCAACTCAACATCACTTTTTCTTGAAATTTTCACTAATTCAAAATCTGCTCTTAAATTTATTAAAAATATATTAATACAATTTTTAAAAATTTAAAAAATTACAAGAATAAATTTCATCAAGAGTTCTACATTTAATTAGTTTACATCATTTTGAAACTCAAAACATAAAGACCACTTTTATGCAGTCAAAGTTGAGAATTTTTGTTTGTGTTGGTTGATTCCTATATAAAGTGTGACATGGGTTTGTATTTTTACCCAGCTTCCTTTGACTATCAACTGGATGGAGATGCACGTGATGCTGGTGTCTTTCAAGTGTGCTTACTTATCCTCCTCTCTAGATTTCTCTGGAGTCCCATCTAATACAATAAAAAGTATAGACATTAATATATAGAAATGGAATTATGGAATGACATATACTAGAATAATCACTTATTGTATACAAACAATCAGTATTCTCATCCACAAAAAGGGAACATTCACGATCTGGAGTGACAAGCCCATGTAGCACTTGCATCAAGATAGCAATTCAATTACACATGAGTATCATTAAAATTTTCAATAATAGGCCAATAAAAGAACAATATAATGTGAAAAAATTACTAATTTGTCTCATACTTATATCAAAGGATTAGAACTTACTATTGCAGTATCAACACCATGGTCCATTATGGCATGAACATCAGGAGGAGTGTCTGATGTCAGCATCTGAAAATGACACAACAAGTGTTGTTCAACTACCAAAACTACCTAACATTGTTTTAGAATACCATTAATGAATAAAGGTTACTTAGGTGAAAGTTCACCGACGATGATAAGTGTGAGGTGTCAATGTCAAAGGTCCACCATCAAAATATTCAACTATTCACATGTAATATTTATATTTCTTTATTGGCTACATACCTGTGGACTCAATGAAATCATGAAATAGGGGCCTGGGGGAAAATTGCAAGTAGCATGAACACTCTGACCCTAAATTTTCATCATAATCAATCTACTAATTTAGTTATTCTCACATTTCAAAATGAAATTTAATAAACAAAATTAAATGAACTTGTTGAAATTTACCTAAGCATCAATGTCTAATGTTCCATTCAATAAATATTGTCATAATCATCCTTTGTGTAGCTGATGTATCCTACGTAGCTAAATCCTTACTACTCTTAGGATCATATGTGCAAACAATGCTGCAAGAGTGACAAAAGTGGATTGAAACTCTAGGCCTAAAAGAATCACCCACATCACCTTGTACTAGAGGCCTCACATATTGTACAGGGCTCTAAATGAATGAACTAATGGATTCCAAGGTGTCTACCTTAACACTTTCCTTCACAATGGAAAGAAAAATCACATCCTCCACCACAATTCTGGTGTGAGAGACCTCCAAGATGTGCTTGCACTCCAACTAGAAGACCTTTATCTCTGTCTTCACTCAAGAACCCGATGGCTTCAAGGTTCTAAACTGACTTAGATTATGAACTAAGCCCTTCTCTAACTCTGTCACAAGAGTTACTCTCCTTGTGCTTCACCTTGGAGGATTCAACACTCTGTGAACTGCTCTCTTCTTCCAACACCTAGAAAAGTCTAGATGCCAACTTCATTACCTGACTTGAACTCTTTGCAGGGGAGTTAGAAGCTCTGTTCCCTTGCCTTTCACATTCAATTGGCGGCATCTTGAAGGTTCTTCAATCCTCAATCTACCCGATTTAAGGACCTTGCCTTTGAAGAGGGTTAATCCTTGTAGCCCTTACCAGTCCCTTTTCTGCCCTTTTCTCTCAAACTTGTCACATAACCTAGCAAATAATTTTCATTTCCTGACACCCTTTTCAGAGCTTTAAATCTTTCACTTGGTTTCAAGCCTCTATCAATACCGTACAGGTGATTCCCATACTCTTGGAGAGAAGGGCTAATTGGTCTATTTTCTAGGGCTTCACTGGTTTTGGAGTCAAATCTACCTCCAACGGATTGAATAAAGCCTTTATCACTCTAACTTGTGTAGATATTGTCTAACCCTACCTGAGACTATACGGATGTCGTACTGTACCTTCCACCCCTGCCTAAGTTCTTCAACTTTTCACTTCCAAACTCCTAACCGGGTAACTGAAACTCGCGTAGGGTTTGGTGTTACAAATTCTTGCTTGGATCTCAAAGTTTCCCATTACTAAATATTTACAAAGGCATGGCTCCCCTATCATTTCCATCCAACTCAGGAAAACTCCACGGTCAGATTTCATGGGGGAGCCATTTCTTGACTGACTGCCCAAAACTGAATTTACAAACCCTCTAAATTCTAATCTAAGGATTCAAATCAATAACTCTACTCTACTCAACTTGAATGCACAATGAAAAGTGGATCAAATCTATTCTATTAAGATAAATACAGTGCTAAATCAAATTATTCAATGCCTATGATGGCTCTGTTGCAAAACACACAAAGATTTCAGTAAAACACAGAAAATACAGAAATCTGCTCACTATCTTCTATTTTCACACACAAAATTCGATTACAATCTTACTGACTACTTGCTACGAGCCATTACATCAATCTTGAAGTCTTTTCCCTCATTTAAGGGGAGATTGCTCGCTCCCATATCCCTGATTTTAAGGGAATCTGAGACAACTACTCAATTGCATGCAACCTCTCATTGTTGTCATGCAATTTTGCAATATTCTTGCAACTTTGCCATCACCCTTCTTTTTAGGATCTCTAACCCATTGATCTCAAGCAACCAACATCTAAACTGCCCCTTGGCATCTTCAAACAATGATGATGTGGTTAGCACACATTTAAGGCTCTCATTCTAATCCTAAGTTGTCCAAAGCTTAATAAAGCAAAACTTAACAACATAACAACATTAGTATGATTGTAGTCCTAATGACCAACACATCATACACAACCAAGACCTTCTAAGGTCCAAAACAAACACACTAAAATCCTGATTTGGCCAAGATCAGGGACAAGCCAAAATTGTTGTCAAACCAAAATGGAGGTCAGCCTAGGTGCTCCTGCACCATCCTCCCCAAAACAGAAAACTTCAATCCATCCTTGGATTGAGTAAGTTAGGATCAATGCCCAACTTCTTAAACTCTGCCTCCTTGATCCATACTGCATCAACTTTAGGTTGTCCTTGTCTTTGGATTAGATTTTCCTTATACTCTTTGGTCCTAGTCTTCTTGTATACCCTGGTATCCAAGATCTTATCAGCTTGCTTGACTGTAGCAGTGGGCAGTTTTAGTTCTTCCACATCTTGACTGGCTTCATGGAAGGTCTGATCCATGTTGATTGGTGGTCCTTTGTAGTGTACAAGATCTGCAACAATGAAAACAGGGGACAGTCCACTGTCATCTGGCAATTGCACCTTGAAAGCATTGTTGCCATACTTCTCCAAGATAGGACAGGGACATATCCTCTTCATTTGCAGCTTGTGAGGAACTCCTTTCTGTAGTCTAGATTTGTTCAAATTCACCATTACTAAGTCACCAACATAAAAGTGAACTTCTTTCCTATGCTCATCCACCTTAGTTTTATGTTTCATAGTATTTTCTGCCAAGGTTTTTCTGACTGTCTCATGAATCTCCTGCATTGCACAAGCAAAGTCATCTGCATAGCCACTTCCCTTGACTCCATCCTTCAACTCTCTCAACTCATAAACACCTCTAGGGTGTAGTCCATAAACAATTTCAAAGGGACTCTTCCCTGTGGATCTATTCACTATGTCGTTATAGGCATATTCAGCTTGCCCAAGAATCTGATCCCATTGTTGACCATACTCCTTGGTCAAGCATCTTAAGAGATTTCCAAGTGTCCTATTCACAACTTCGGTCTAACCATCAGTTTGGGGATGGTATGCAGATCTAAAGGAAAAATTGGTGCCCATTCTTTGCCAAAGAGTCTTCCAAAAATGACTCATAAACTTAGTATCTCTGTATGATACAATGTTGATTGGTAAACCATGAATCCTGACTATCTCTTTGAAGAAAAGAGAGGCTATTTGACTGGCATCATTGGTTGTTTTGCAGGGCACAAAGTGAGCCATCTTGCTGAATCTGTCTACAACATAAACACTGTCCATACCTTGCTTTTTCTTGGGTAAATCAACTACAAAGTCCATGCTCAAGCATTCCCATGGCCTAGAAGGGATAGGTAGTGGCTGGTATAGGCCTGCATTTGAAGAAGTGCCTTTGGCCTTTTGACATACCACACAACTCTCCACATACCTTCTGACATCTAGATTCATCCTAGGCCAATAGTAAAACCTTTGGACAAGCTCTTGAGTTTTGGTGATCCCAAAATGACCACTCAATGCACCATTATGCTTTTCTTGTATCAAGTTTTCCCTAATAGAACCTCTAGGAACACAAAGCTAATTTCCTTTAAACAAAAGATCACTTTGCAGGGTATATTCAGCATATTTTCTATGAAAATGGTTCTTATACTCAAGACATACCTTATAAATATCTGCAAAGTCTTCATCATCTGCATATAGATCTTTGAAGTGATCTATTCCCATGCTCTTCAACTGAATTTCTTGAATGGTGAGGACTCTTCTGCTCAATGCATCAGCCACTTTGTTGAGAGCTCCTTTCTTATGCTTGATATTGAAGGTGTAAGCTTGCAAATACTCCACCCATTTCATGTGTATGTGACTCAACTTCTCTTGTGAATTCAGGAAACTGAGTGCTTGATTGTCTGAATACACAATGAATTCCTTGGGAAGCAAATAGTGCCTCCACTTCCTTAGTGCTTGGACCAATGCATACATTTCAAGGTCATAAGAAGAGTACTTCTTCTTGGCTTCACTTAACTTCTCTAAATGAAAAGCCACCGGTATGCCCTCTTGACTGAGAACAGCTCCAATAGCTACATTGCTTGCATCACATTCAATGGTGAATAGCTTCTCAAAGCTTGGCAACACCAAAACAGGTTGTGTAGCTATCTTTTCCTTCAGCAACTCAAAACTCTTGTTAGCTTGCTCATTCCACACAAATTTGGTTTTCATTCCTCCTTTAATGGTATCCAACATAGGAGCACAAATTGCACTAAACTGTTTGATGAATTTCCTATAATACTGAGTAAGACCATGGAAGCTTCTTACCTCTGTTGCTGTCTTAGGAGTAGGCCAATTGAGAATGGCTTCTACCTTGCTGTTGTCCATCTTCAAGTTGCCATGTGATAGCACAAATCCAAGGTACACCAGCTCTGTTTTGATGAACTCACACTTTTCCAGATTGATCATTAGCTTCTCCTCCTGCAGCTTCTTGAAAATCAACTCAATATGTTGGAGGTGCTCTTCTCTTGTTCTGCTATAGATTAGTATATCATCAAGATACACTACTACAAACTTGCCAATGTAGTCTTTGAGGATTTCATTCATGAGTCTCATGAATGTGGAGGGGGCATTAGACAAGCCAAATGGCATAACTAGCCACTCATAGAGACCCTCATTGGTTTTGAAGGCTGTTTTCCACTCATCACCCTCATGTATCCTAATTTGGTGGTAACCACTCTTTAAATCTATCTTGGTATAATACCTAGCTTCACCTAAACAATCCATGAGATCTTCAATCCTAGGGATAGGGAACCTATACCTGATGGTTATCTTGTTTATTGCCTTGGAATTAGTACAAAGCCTCCATTCTCCTCCTTTCTTAGGTGCTAAGACAGTGGGTATTGCACATGGACTAATGCTTTTCCTAATGAGACCTTGGTCAAGAAGTTCTTGAATCTGCCTAGCTATCTCTTCATTTTGTTGAGGTGTCATCTTATAAGTTGCCTTGTTTGGAAGGGTGGCTCCTGGTATCAAGTCTATCCTATGACTTATGGCTCTTTTAGGAGGTAAGGTTGCTGGTTGACCACTACTTACAATACCTTCATAGGTCTGCAACAAGTCTTGTATCTCCTTGGGTAACTCTTGCTTTTCAGCCGCCTTCTCTTTGCTCACCTCTCTTGGCTTGATCATCACTGCATAGCCAACTCCTTCTCCTTCTTCCAAGGCTTTTAAGAAGTCCTTTTCACCAGCTATGAGCAGTTTAGAACCTACTGTCTGCACCTCTGTGTCTTCTAACAAAGACTGTATCTTGAAGGTTACATTGTCTTTCTTGAAAGTGTAAGAATTCTTGGCTCCATCATGCATAGCTTGGCGGTCAAATTGCCATGGCCTACCTAGGAGCAAGTGGCATGCATCCATAGGTAACACATCACACAAGACTTTGTCTTTGTACTTGCCAATTGAGAACTCCACTCATGCTTGTTCATTCACCAAGACATGCTGACCCTTATTGATCCATGTGACCTTGTAAGGATTATTGTGGGGTATCCTTGTCAATTTCAGCTTGCTGACTGCCTCCTCTGACACAATATTGTTAGTAGAACCTAAGTCTATAATGACCTTACACACTTTCCCCATCATCTTGCACTTTATCCTAAACAAAGACCTCATTTGGCTTGGCTCTTCTTTAACTGGTTCTTTGATCAAAGTTCTCCTCATCATGAGGTTCTCACCTTCCTCTAAGTTCAATGGTACTTCAGGTTGTTTATTTGCTGCAGCTGTCTCATCTTGAATCAAATTGGTTCTCTTATCTCCTCCATGAGAAGTGCTACCTTTCTCTGGACATCTATAGGCTGGGTGTCCCAATTGGTTGCAATGGTAGCATTTCATATTAGTGAAATAGCTGCCTCTTCCTTGTCCACCACTTCTTCCTCTGGAGCTGAAACCTCTTCCTCTACCACCTCTACTAGAGCTTCCTTCTTGCTGCTTAGAAAATTTGACTTCTCCTTGGGCTCTTGGTTCTGAACTTCTTCCACTATAACTTCCTCTTTGTCCTCTGCTGTCTTTCCCTTTACCTCTACTTTTAGGGTTTTGTTCTTGTTTTTTTTTTCCTTTCTCCTCTATCTTCAAAGCCATTTGATAGCATTGGCAGACTGTTTTGAAGTTTACCAAACTCATGTCCTCTTGGATAGACCACTTGAGCCCATTTAAGTACCTTTCCAACTTGATACTCTCATCTTCAACCACTTTTGATCTAAGGCACAATTTTTGAAACTCCTCTGTATATGTTTGGACATCCATGTCTTTTTTCCTCAGATTGTGTCTTCTCCTATGCAACTGAACTTCATAATCATCAAGGAGATAGGTCTGCCTTATTTTAGTCACCATTCCTCTCCATGAAACTATGGGACCTTTGCCTTCTTTCTCTCTCTCAGATTGTACAAACTTCCACCATGTGAGAGCTGCTCCTCTCAACCTTGACTTGGCCACCTTTACCTTTTGGGCCTCTGTTATACCATCACACTCAAAGTGATTTTCAATGCTCTCAATCCAGTCTACAACTGAATCAGGGTCCATTTTTCCACTGAAAAGTGGCACACCTTCCAATGCTTTACCACTTAAGGCCTGCAATGCTTTTAAGAAGGGTTCCTCTGCTAGAATAGGATCAGGCTTTGGAGATTCCTCCTCCAAATCCTCTTCTTTTTCCTTGGCTTCTTGTTCTTCCTTCTGCTCTACCTTGTCTTTCACTTTATCTGATGTCTCATGGACTTCATCCAAGAGTTTTTTCATTTGAGATATCCTTTCTCTAAGCAATCGGTTATCTTCCTCTTGCTCTTCTACCTTTTTTGCCAACTCTGCATTTGTCACCATGGTTCCTTCCTCTGGTGTGTTCTCTCCTACTGACTCAGTGGGCTGCAACATCAATCACAAGCCTTGAATCAACCTGGCTCTGATACCAATATGGTGTGAGAGACCTCCAAGATGTGCTTGCACTCCAACTAGAAGACATTTCTCTCTGTCTTCACTCAAGAACCTGATGGCTTCAAGGTTCTAAACTAACTTAGATCATTAACTAAGCCCTTCTCTAACTTTGTCATAAGAGTTACTCTCCTTGTGCTTCACCTTGGAGGATTCAACACTCTGTGAACTGCTCTCTTCTTCCAACACCTAGAAAAGTCTAGATGCCAACTTCATTACTTGACTTGAACTCTTTGCAGGGGAGTTAGAAGCTTTGTTCCCTTGCCTTTCACATTCAATTGGTGGCATCTTGAAGGTTCTTCAATCCTCAATCTACCCGATTTAAGGACCTTGCCTTTGAAGAGGGCTAATCCTCGTAGCCCTTACTAGTCCCTTTTCTGCCCTTTTCTCTCAAACTTGTCACATAACCTAGCAAATAATTTTCATTTCCTGACACCCTTTTTTAGAGCTTTAAATCTTGCACTTGGTTTCAAGCCTCTGTCAGTACCGTACAGGTGATTCCCATACTCTTGGAGAGAAGGGCTAATTGGCCTATTTTCTAGGGCTTCACTAGTTTTGGAGTCAAATCTGCCTCCAACGGATTGAACAAAGCCTTTATCACTCTAACTTGTGTAGATATTGTCTAACCCTACCTGAGACTGTACGGATGTCGTACTGTACCTTCCACCCCTGCCTAAGTTCTTCAACTTTTCACTTCCAAACTCCTAACCAGGTAACTGAAACTCGCCTAGGGTTTGGTGTTACAAATTCTTGCTTGGCTCTCAAAGTTTCCCATTACTAAATATTTACAAAGGCATGGCTCCCCTATCATTTCCATCCAACTCAGGAAAACTCCACGGTCATATTTCATGGGGGAGCCATTTCTTGACTGACTGCCCAAAACTGAATTTACAAACCCTCTAAATTCTAATCTAAGGATTCAAATCAATAACTCTACTCTACTCAACTTGAATGCACAATGAAAAGTGGATCAGATATATTCTATTAAGATAAATACAGTGCTAAATCAAAGTATTCAACGCCTATGATGGCTCTGTTGCAAAACACACAAAGATTTCAGTAAAACACATAAAATACAGAAATCTGCTCACTGTCTTCTATTTTCACACACAAAATTTGATTACAATCTTACTGACTACTTGCTATGAGCCATTACATCAATCTTGAAGTCTTTTCCCTCATTCAAGGGGAGATTGCTTGCTCCCATATCCCTGATTTTAAGGGAATCTGAGACAACTACTCAATTGCATGCAACCTCTCATTGTTGTCATGCAATTTTGCAATATTCTTGCAACTTTTCCATCACCCTTATTTTTAGGATCTCTAACCCATTGATCTCGAGCAACCAACATCTAAACTGCCCCTTGGCATCTTCAAACAATGATGATGTGGTTAGCACACATTTAAGGCTCTCATTCTAATCCTAAGCTGTCCAAAGCTTAATAAAGCAAAAATTAACAACATAACAACATTAGTATGATTGTAGTCCTAATGACCAACACATCATACACAACCAAGACCTTCTAAGGTCCAAAACAAACACACTAAAATCCTGATTTGGCCAAGATCAAGGACAAGCCAAAATTGTTGTCAAACCAAAATGGAGGTCAGCCTAGGTGCTCCTGCACCAAATTCTAGCCAAGGGTCTTAGTGCTAGTTGTGGGTTACATTATGCCCCCACTATGTCATGTGTGGAGCCCTCACCTCTACCCTAGAAATATAGATAGTCAAAATAATTTAGAATCTCATTGAGGAAAAAATCACAACAGAGTTGAACCTCAAAAAGTATTGTGTCACCTTGTAGTTATTGCACAAAGGTTGGTCAAAAACCATCCACGACCTATCCTAAAAAAATATTTTTATCCCTTCGTGGTGGCACCAATGAATGGAGAACCTCTTGCATCCAATTGATAAAGGTTGATTGGTTCATGGGTTGGTGAAGAGGGCACAAAAGTTAAACTTGTTATTATTTATTTTATTTACTTACTCATACGAAAGTTTTTTTGCATAAAATTATTCTTTTTCCTCCCTCTTATTGGACCAAAAATTAAATTGTGTACTCATTGATCCTACATGAGATACAATAGACTGTAGAGATTCAACAAGGCCTCTCCTATGAGGGTTTTTTGCAACAATATTTTTTAGCCTTGTAATCAATTCCTCAAGCTCTTTTTGTTTATTTCTATTTTCCCTAGAATATTTTATTGTGTTCTTGGGGGATGTCTAGGAATTGAGGGAGAAGTTTGATGTGGTTCTTGTTCATGAGGGTCTTCATGGGGAGGTGATGGAGGATTTTCAACATTTGGGGGTGGAAATTTATTTCCTGGAAATTAAAACAAATTTTAATTAAGAAACATAATTCAATCTACAATTTAATCAAAATTTGAAACTAAAAAAGTAGAGATACTTACCTATTTGACCTCCTCGATGTCTTCACAAAATCGTGACAAAAAAAATCACAAGCTCCAAGTAAAAAAATGGCTATGTATCTAGTGAGCATGGGTTGGGGAGGAGAAAAAATGTAGAGCACTCGTGGGTTTCAACAACAAAAGGAAAAAATGAACTTTGGTTTTCTGATAACAACTTTAATAGTTGGCGCTTGCCAAATGTTCAATTCGGGGAAAAACAAAAGTGACATATTAATTGTGTCACAACTTTGTGCACTTACCCATTAACCTTTTTTATTTAGTGTTAATAGATAGTAGAGTGATAATGTTCAATTGGTGACTTTGTGAAGCATAGCTAGTAGATACTAAGTTCACTCAAAGATGAGCTCTAGCAAGCCCAAAATCATCATAAGTTATTCACAAAGTTGGCGATATAATTTTTCTACAATCACAACCTTATATAAAAATATATTAAAATAACAAGAGCTAAAAGAATCAAATATCACTCATATAGACCTTATATAATTTTAAGGAGAGTTAGTGAAGCTTCTTATGAGTTGGAACTTTTAGAAAATAGCAGGATCCATAATATTTTCTATGTATCATGCCTCTAAAAGGCACTTAGATAATGTGTCAAACCTTCAGTGAATTTTCCACCCTTGAATGATGAGGGAAAGCTCATCTTGGTACCTAATGCTATTATTGACACTAGGGTGAAGAAATTGAGAAATAAAATCATTACAAAGTACCTAGTTCATTAAAATAATATACCTATAGAAGATGCTACTTAGGAACAATTAGAGATCTTGAAACATCCAAATTTGCATTACTTGAGGGAAAGAAATTTTGGGAAGGTTTTGTTGCAAATATGAGCTAGTTTAGTGGTGTTGTCATTGATGTTGTCATTGATGTCAACACAGTTTAATATGTTGCAGATTGTACATGTATAGCTGAGATACTTCTGAGATGTTGTGAGTACATGGAACTATCTTTATGGTGTTGCAGATGTGTTGTATTTGTGAGTTTCCAAGTGATTTTGAGAAAATTAAATAAAGAAGAGAAGTCAAAGTGTTGAACGTGCTTCGGTATGTACTCCGCGTTTCTCCTGTGTTGATCCTATGCTTGTGTGGATCTGAAGGTTTGTTAAAGGTAATCCCGTGGTAATATATGTTGAGTTTCAGCTTCTGGTGAGATGGTTCATGAACATTGCGTTCATTGGTATATGAACTGCCTAGCAAGTTTGATCTTCTGTGGACTAGGAGAAATGTTTCTTCTCCACAATCCTCCACTATTTTGATTTAGATTGTGCATATTTGGGATATATCTTTTGAAGGTCTTTCCTATGCTTTGGTGAAGAGGTTTGGAGTTTGGTATTCAGGAAGTCATGTTTCAGTATTTTAGTATGAGTTTGCACAATCCAGATTGACTGGTGAAAGGAATTCAGTGATTGAAGTATGTTGTTTTTACTGCGGATGTATCTAGAAGTTTTTGAGATGTAATCTCGTGCATAATGAAGCATGTTGTGGTGTTCACATGTCATCTTCTTGTTGGGAAGCGTGTGCATCAATGTTTTCTGCGTTTTCATTAGGTTTGGCTGACCTGGTGTTTACACTTCATTCTAAGAATAAAATTTAATTAAGGAAGCATGTAGATGACTCAAGAAAATAATTTTATTGGTCCACTCTTATTCCTTTCCACTGTGGGAATTTGGAGTTGTCGACCTAATTTGAATTTATGAAATGTTGTCTTGTGGCCAACCTTGGTAAATGTTTCTAAGGTTGAGATTGGTATAAAAGCAAGTTGAATTGTGAAGAATTGTATGACAGTGTGATGCGAAGTGACAAAATTGAGCCACAAATCATAAGAGAAAAAGTGTGTGTGAGTGAGTTGTGATAGCAGTTTTTTAGTGTGCTGAAGACAATGAACTGAAGATTTCTATAATCATGCGAATGTGCTTTAATTGCAGTGGTGGATCTTTTGTTCTCTTTTGTATTTGTAGGCAGTGAGCCTCCATGTTTGACAGTGAGTCCTTTCTGTAGGCAGTGAACCTTTGTAACTGGACAGTGAGCCTTTTTATAATCTTTATATTGTGAGCTAACCCTCATCGTGGTTTTTCCCTTATTGGGTTTTCCACATAAAAATATGGTGTTCATTGTGTTGATTTTCTTTCTGTTATTTATGTTTCATGCTCATATTTAATAACAAAATAGTGTGGTTGAAGATTTGATAAGTAATAAAGTTTTAAGTTTGAATTTGTATGACAACTGATTCACCCCCCCCCCCTAGTTGTCCTGCGCCTGTTTAACAGGGCTGACTTATAATAATCACTTTTTAAATGATTTAATTTTGAGAACCAAAATCCCATTCTAAATATTTCCCATGGGCTAAGGGTAATTTTCTAGGGGAAATAAATTTAATTGATATTTAGTAAGTTATTGGAAATAAATTGATTATTACCTTTTAAAAGTTATAAAATGGGCTAATTAAATATTAATATTATTATTTGTGTAATTTCCCAAAATGGGGAAAGGAAAATTTTTAAGATGGCATAATGTAACCCCCTAGGCATGTGACATCTCCATTATCTCAAATTTTATAATAAATTCTATGAAAAAGCATTATGAGGGAGTTATAGAGCATTATGATATATTCTATGACAAGAGATTAGTTGGGGAGTTATAAATTGATTATGAAGGAGTATAAATTCATAGTTATTTAATAATTTGTAGGAGGGTTGTAAGAGAGTGTAAGAGGAGCACCTTGATTGTATAAAAACAACCAAATGGAAGAGGAATTATGACAACCATTTTAGTGGGTCTCATAAATATAGTAATTAATGTTTACTTGGAATATCAAGGAGAATTGGAGCTTGGGAGCCCAAGTTGGACCCACATTTATGATTTATTCTAGATTGCTTCTTCAAATTTTATCATTTTTTATTTTATCTAAGAAAAATCTATCATAGGTTTTGTAGTTGTTTTCATCTATTGGATCAAAGGATGAATCCCCTTGAATTTGGAGATTGAATTGCAATATTTGGTTTCTTGAAAGTAATGTCATCGAGAATTTGCATTTATCCTTAAGGATTCTAGTCATTTCAAATTTTATAGGACTATGTGGAAGGGAGTTTCAACATACTAAAGTTTGTTTCAGATTTAAATATCATTTATATTATTTATAATTATAACATTTTTCTACAAATTTGATCAATATAGATCTGCACCAAGATGTTTATGAAATCCTTATTTATGAATATGTAAACATTATCTATTTATATTGTTAATTTTGGGCATAAGTTTAATATATATGTAATTTTAATATTGATTCACCATATACTCTCACCTAAGCCTTGGAGATCTTGGTGATTAGAAAGTGATAAATATGTATAAAAAAAATTATGTGTCATTGTACAATGTATGAGAGAAAACCCTACTCTTCAAGCCACACTGATACCACAAGGCTTGACATATATGATATGTCACCTTAGAAGAGAATAGTAACACATTCATAGAAGATTGAGCCCACCATCGCTAAAGGTGACATGTGGTAGAAAATAATATAAATTATCAACGTGCTAGGAAATATGAACTAAGGTAAAACCATGGTAAATGAACTCTTAGGATATTTGAGAACACATTACAATATATCATGAAATTATATATAATCTCAAACTAGAAGCACAAAAAAGATAACTTAGGCTCATGAACACACCCTAGGCATAAAGTTGAAAGATACATGATTCAAGGGGCATTTGAAACACATAACATTGACAATATAGAAAATAGTGCCAATAGCAATCAAACAAACTAAATCATAGGTCATTCTCTTCTCTTATCTTTGCCCCCCTCCCCTTGGCTAATAAATATCAAGTATGACCAATAATGATCATTTAGAGTTAAATAAGTTTCATAGTATAAACCAATTGATAAGAACATGTAAAAAAAATATTTGTAAGACCATAATATTTGATGTATTTTATCAACTAATATGTGTTCCTTATATAGGATCATAAGTTATCTTCACTTTCACTTTGTGACTCAATAAAAAATTTCATGATACTTGAACCAATTGTAAAAAGAAGTCACCCTACAATGGAGTTTATAAAAATAAAGTATACCTAATGGAGAATTCAATAATTTTAATAAGATGCAATTTAGTATCAAACCAAACAAATTTAATACTAGTAAGAAGAGATAATTATGAACACTAATGACCAATTGCAGTCAGCTAGGTACAATTATCATCATAATAGCCAACTCTTATAGTCACAAGGGAAAGTTATGACCAATTGAGTAAATAGTAATGACTAAAAAAATTTAATTGAGTGTTATTAACTTGGAATTAAATGACATTTATTTTAAATGGGATAACTATGAATAATTACAACCACATGTAGGACCAACTAGGTGCTATTAGCACCAAATAGACCAACTCTCATACTGAAAAATGCTAATTCAACCATTTGTGACCAACAATTACCATTGAATGTTAATCAAGGTCATCTTACCATGGTAATTGTATGCATGTGTGTTTTTGCTCAAACTATGTATGCTTTGTTCAACGTATGCTCATTTTCAATTCTAATTTGTCATATATATCACCCCTAATTTAATCTAAATGCACTTTATCACCTCAAATTCAATTCTAATCATAATTCAAATTAACCAATGTGAACTAGTAAAACATCTTTGAACTTGATTAATAATTTCACCTTCTAATATTAAAGTATGTAATTGAAGAGATCATTGTGAATATTTTGATTCAATATGGTTGTACACACCAATTATGCTTTAGTGGATTGTAATATATAAGCATTATAGTGATATGTGGTTCTGAGACACATTGTTCAAACATAAGTTTGAAATCCTTCATATTTAGCTTAGAAATGACACCAATTTTTATTTTCAAGTTGGACTTGCACATTTTTAGAAAGATTCACATTTTAAAAATTCTATGACAACATCAAACTATTAATTGCATGAAGTTTCCACAATCCATTATAAATTAGTGTAGAATTTTTGGATTGAAACTTTGTGCAATTTTTTACATCAACATTTTGGATCATATTGCATGATCCATTATAAAGATGTTGTGTAGATAGAGAGAAGAATGATAAATTTGCACAACACCTTGATGATGGATCATGGAGTATGATCTGAATCATTTATGTAAAAAAATGTACATAGTTTCAATCCAGAAATTTTGCACTAACATCAAACTACTTTAATGACAATCATAAGAAATTTCATTGTCCTCCTACATAAAAAACACAACAAAAATGGTTAACTAATTGTTTTCTTTCTAAAGGATGAATTTTTTCTATGATTAGCATTATTTTAAAGTATTTTATTATAAACATACCTTTGTATACCTCAATATATACATTTTTTTTTTTACATAATTTGAATTTGATTTTAAGAAAAATCATAATCTACATTTCATTTTATACACATTCAAAAAATCATTACAAAAAAATATTTGGGGAGCAATCCAATATTCTATATTTAGAGCATGTAGGTGTATCAATCTACATGATATCATCTACCTTTTCATATAAAAACTTCCTAGAATTATTTAAAACTTGTTTAAAATTTATTTAAATTAATGTAGATATAATAAGTGTATAGAAATATTAGTTTCAAGGTGTTTATATTAGATTCCTAACATAAATTAGATAGACATCTCAAAATAGATACATTTAAAATATCTATGTCAATTTATTAGATTTCTATAGAACTATGAATGTACAACAAATAAATGACAATCAAATTTATTTTAAGAAATTACTATTATCTAACTCACTTCTTTATATTATATATATATGAACTTGCACTTTTTTGATGATTAGAAATTTGTGTTATCTTCTACTTTATATAGGTATGGCGTAGCTTCCAATCCACTAAAGAATCTTAGGTATGTGAGGGCCTGTACTAACTTTAATTTTCATCAAGTTACAGTATTTACGAGTGTCATGATATGAATTTAAATTGGAAAGAGGAGAATTAACCTTCCAGAAAAGATAATTCATTAAACTTTATTCTCTCCCAGCCGTTATGCAATCAATGTCATACATATACCAAACATAGTCTTATCAAACATCATTTCCAACACATCTTCTGCGATTGAAAACTTAAACCCACAGTCAATTCCTCTTTTGCATCACATTGTTTATTTATATTTGAGAAAGTTTTGGTGTACATTGAAAAGCATGAAGAACATTGGTATTGCAGCATTAAGAAAACCAGGATCAAGGCTTGCCCAATTTATTCTAAGCTTCATCTCTTATACAAAACATGGGCAAAGAGATTGCAGACAGGTAATAATAGTACACCATTGCTTTTGCTGACAGGAATATGCTTTGTGTGCTTACATTTGTTAAGGAATTACTTTTAACATTAAATTGTATGATAAGATATGGTAGCATAACTTTGTATAGATTACATTATTAGAGAGTAATTAAGGTACAAAGATTGCCAACAGAAAGTAGAGCATCTCTGATCATACACTCAAAGTGAATGGATGGAATATTGCAGATACAAAACTATTAAATTTTTTAGAGGGATCTTATTATTGAAAACTTTGCAGCTCAGGTTTGTCTGAGAGGTGTCTTTGGATTAGTTTAGTGAGTTCATTAGATCAATGATTTTCATAGAGGTGTGTTTGGATTGGCTTAGTGAGTTTACTAAATCAATGATTTTCATATATTTTTCACATGAAGGTATCCAATTTATAATAAAGTTTATCAAGAATGATTTACAGATCATCAACATATAAATTCCAAAAACACACAATTTTATTTTTTTGATATTCATTGAATCATTTGTACATTTATATAATGAAATTGTGAACTGAATCCAACCAATCAGATAAATAATTTTACAAATACCTTCTAACAAACTAACAAAGTTCATTAAAATTAATTCCTTTCATCACCTTGGTGGGAAGCCATTCTTAGCCTCTAATATAGGCCTTTTGACTTTCATTGCAGTTAGTGTACTTCATATCATTTTCTATTTCCAAGATCGTTTTTTATAAATCAATGTAAGTACTCAATTCTAAAAGGGGTGCATTTAAGTCTCATGTTCTTTAAGTGCCTCTGATAGAATCTTCAATCTTTTCTAAAGGAGGTTACAAATTACTGCAGGAAAATTCTTAAATTAGTTTACATAGGCTATCGGGACTGTATGGCCTAGTGTGTTAAAGGTTCCTTTGTGCATATAATAGTGATATTTTGTAATGGTGCAGATGAATGGGCCAGTGCTGCTTCTGTACCAAATTCCAGTATTGCTCTGCTGCCATTCGCTTTTACATCAATGATGATGACTTGTGATTGTACATGCAAAAGCTGTGTGGGATTCACTTTCTCCAGCTTGGTGATGGGTGTATTCTTCTGTGCTGTTTCACATATAATATGGAAGATCATAGTCCTGCTTATAAGCAAAATGCTTACAAGGTTGAAGCAGTAACTTTTTGTTTTCTGGTCCTCGAAACATATGAAATACAATTTTTAAAGGTGTACTGATTGTATTTATGTTTGTTGTGTTTTTCAGGGATTGTGACTGGGAGAGCTGTGACATGGAAAAGGAAATGGTTAATGTTGAGGCTTTCTGTGCAAAAGCTGCACAGAATGGATTCGGTGAGATTGTGCACTATATTGATTATGATGGAGGAGTCTTACAAAAGGGGGTTGAAGAAATTTTGCAGGTTGAGGATGGAAGTGTTAGAGGTTTTAATGGGTTTGCGGAAATTTTATGGTTTGATGATCAGTGTCCGGAAGGTTTTAAACAGAGTGAAGTTGAGAAAATTTTGCAGTTTGATGATCAATTTGCAGGAGGTTTTATAAAGAAAGGAGTTGAGGAAATTTCACTGTCCGATGATCAATGTGCTGGAGGCTTTATAAAGAAAGGAGTTGATGAAATTTTTCAGTTTGATGATCAAAGTGCTGGAGGGTTTATAAAGAAAGGAGTTGAGGAAATTTCATTGTCCGATGATCAATGTGATGGAGGTTCTAAACAGAACGGGATTGAGGAAATTCCACAGTTTAATGATCACTGCCTTGAAGATTTCAAACAGGATGAGTTTGGTAAAACTTTGCAGGTTGATGGTCAATGTATCGAAGGTTTTGAACACAATGGGATTGAGGAAATTTTGCAGCTTGATGATCAGTGTGTTGGAGGTTTCAAACAGAATGGGTTTGAGAAAATTTTGCAGGTTGATGATCACTGTGCTAGAGCTTTTGAACACAATGATGATCAATGTGTTGGAGGCTTGAGACAGAATGGGGTTGACGAAATTTTGCAGCTTGATGATCAATGTGTTGGAGGTTTTAGTCAGGATGGTGCTGAGGAAAACGTAACCCATTTAGAAAATCATGATCAGGATCAACATATATCTCAATTTAAAGAAGATAGATGTGCTGAAGATCAGGAGTTAGTTGCTCTGGATAATAATGAAGCTGATGTCCAAATTCTTGATGAGTCCTATAATGTAGAGGTTTTTAGTGATGGAGAAGCAGATTCGGAAGAACTAGTCTCTTGTCCTGAGTTTTGTGTAGAGCAGAATGCATTGATCACTTTAGGAACAAGTACAACTAAAGAGGAGCAGCTAGAAGTCAATGGTTTCTATTTTGGAACAGACCATAATGTAGAGGATAGTTTAGACTCGCCTAAATATGAAGAAAAAGGATTAGAGAGTCCTGCAAGTGAAGACATGACAAGTCAAATTGAGGAAACAGCCCCCCAAGAGAAACCTGCAGTGGAGGACATGGCATTTGTTACTGAAGAAACAGTTGCAAGTGAAGATTTAAACACTAAATTTGAAGAGGAGAATGTATCTGAAGCTAGCATTGAACACAATAATTTAAATGAGGTTTTGAATGTAAATGCTGTTGAGGGGACATTTATAATTGGAGAGATGTGTGAAATTGAAGAGAAGAAGAATGCACTTGATAAGATGTTGGAAGAATTAGAGTCGAAAGAATTAGAAGAACTGTGCACAGCTCCAAACAATAACAAACAAATTTATGAGCTAATGCATGATCTAAGCAGGGATATAGATGAGGAGAACCAGGTTTGTGAAATAGTGGAAGATGATAACAGTGATTTCAATACTGAAAAAACAAAATCAGATCACTTTAAAGTGGCAGATAGGATCAGGGATCTTAAACATGATCTTCTAAGGTTACAGTATGAATTCGTGAGTGAGGAGTCAACATCAAAATCCTCGGGAAGTGAGCAGAGAAACTCAACCATGAGCAGACAATCTGAAATAGAAGATTGTTGGTATAATCAACCAGCTCCTCCAAGCCCTGGACAAGGGAGTAGTACAAGTACATCAATAGATGCATTATATGAGACCTATACTGAAAGGATGAAGCATTTTGATAGGATCAATAATTATCAAATGCATTCAGTTGGTCAGTGACCTTGCTGCCATTATTCTCAGTAAAAAATATATCTAATTAATTATTCAAAGCTCATTTAACTTTTGTATTAAATTTTCATGTTTTGGGTTTATCACTGGCTGTGTATTTTTCTGTACAGGTATTTTCGAGCCAAGATTCTTGCAAAAGTCTAAGTCCCTCAGATTGACATCATCCTTCCGTCAACTTTCCTCGAGAAGAAAGGAAATGGAAAATGATGAAATTGATTACAAGCTGCAAAAGGAAGAATTGGAGACTGTTTATGTGGCTCAAACATGTTTAACATGGGAGGCACTACACTGGCAATACAAAATTGTTCGGTATTTAGAAGCATCATGTTCCATTGATGGAGAAGCTTCTTTATCATATGATCAAGCAGCAGAGCAATTTAAACAGTTTCAAGTTCTGCTACAAAGATTTCTAGAGAATGAACACTTCAACCAGGGAGGTAGAATTCAAGAATATACCAGGAATAGATCTCTCATGCCTAAATTACTTCAAGTTCCTGCTCTCAGAGGTAAATTAACAGAGAATATATCCTATGCCACTGCATAGAGAAGGGCAATATTTATGCGGCTCTAGGACAATTCACTCCCAACAATTCATTGCAATTCATCGTCATGACAAATTCATCTCTGGAAAATTCACCACCAGCAATTCTTATCATATTGCTGGCGGTGAATTTTCCACGAGAAGAATTTGTCATGGTGATGAATTGTTGGAGGTGAATTTGTTGATGGTGAATTGTTGGCGGTGAATTTGCCTGAAGCCTACATAGTTTTACATGTGTACCCATAGAAAATGAGTTAACACTGTATTAAAACTGCATGTTTGAGTGTAATCTTGAATCTTTTTGTGTGTTGTACAACAGTTTCACCAGCAGGAGGAGAGGAGGAGGAGGAGATACAAGAATTATACAGAGTTCCAGTTACCATCTCTCAGTTGATCAACATTATGGAGGAAGCTATTATGACTTTCTGGGATTTCATTAAGGCTGATAAAGACATTAAAACTTTTAGATCAAAGAAACATCAGAAGCTAATGGATTCAGCAGACTCCACCCTTCTACATGCCATTAAAAGATGCCTGGAGAAGGTGAGTCTTATGTGTTCGACTGATCATTGCAATTTCTGTTATATTCTTCTTTTACTGATTTATAAGAAAGGAAAAAAGTCCCACCAACTGCTTCAAGGTGTTATTAATGCTGGGAATGGCTTAACATTTTCTTCCTCGTTGGACTTCTCCATTATTATTAAAATTGTTGTTGCTTCTGCTCTTCTATTGTTTAAGAAAAACAAATCATAAACTATATAATTTCACATAATTTTTAGCTCCTTAAAGGATCCAAGTAATTACCATGCTACAGGAGCCCACCATGTGGAGAGCTAGCAAATTAGAATCTTATGATAACTATTATGTATAACTTTTTGACCCAATGTTGACACATTTATTCTTTCTGATGGGTCTAAAATTAGTAATAATTTTTAGGCCTCATCAAAATATTATATTTTGATAGTAGTAAACCTTGAGTGCCTCTACTTTGAATTATCCAAATATGTCATTTAGGCACTTAAAGCAAATGCGTGACCTTATTGGGTATATAGATAGAATTCAGCCTAAGTTTTACTTCATGAAAATAGAATAGGACTATAAAATAAACTCTTAGTTTCTGTGATCGGTGCAATTAATTCCTCGTTGTATACTGCACTTTTGTCTTCCACACTTTTCTCTTTCACATTAATTCTTTGTGCATATATAATAAATGAATTTAAATATTGGGTCGTGGGACATTCCTGTAGTATCAAAAAAAAAAAAGAATTTAAATATTATTCATGAATTTTTTTTATTAAATGTTAGCTTCTATATAGATAAAATAAATTACAATTATTTGTAAATCATATATAAGAAGTAAATATACAAAAATGTCAAATTATCTTGATTAAAAAAAGAGGTGGGAGATCTATTATATAGAAATTCAAATTGCAAAATGATCATATTCACCAATATCCTAACTACATTACTTATTGAATATAAGAAGACAAACAACAAGGTCAAGAAAGACAACTAAATCAATAAACTCAATAGGCATTATTGTCATTCTCCCACATAATGACCATTGTGGAAGCTTTCACAAGCAAGAGGCTTTGCGAAGATATCTACTATCTAATCCTCTAGATTATAATACACAATTTCTATCAAATCCATGTTGGACCAACTCCCTGTTGTAGTGATGTTGAATCTCAATATGTTTGGTCCTATTATGAAGCACTAGATTCTTTGTCATTTGTATAGCATTGTTGTTAAATCCTTAAAAAATATTTTTGTTGTAGGTATGAATCTATCCATGAATACCATGCCCTCGGTGACTACTTAAGACCATATAAGACCTTCTTCAATCTATAAACATAGTGATCTTTAGAAGATATTTCAAAACCTCTAGGTTGTGAAACATATACTTCTTCATCAATAAATCTATTCAAGAAAGGTACTCTTTACATCTATTTGATAACTTATCCAACTTTGTTAAGCGACCAAAGCCAAAACTAATTTGATATCATCCATTTGTGCTATAGGTACAAATGTTTTAATATAGCCAAAGGATTCAAAAAAAATCTTCTTCTTCAACTTCATCCATCTCTATCTCTTTTCCCTTTGTTTCATTTTATTTGGTATATCTTCTTCTTCTTCAACTTCATCCATCACTCTCTCTTCCCTTTGTTTCATTTTATTTGGTATAGTTGCTACTTCATTAAATACCACATCTCTACTTATCACAAACTTCTTGCATAGTAGATCATACAACCCATATGCTTTATTTTATGATCCATAATCAATAAAAATATATTTTAGGTCTTCATCATCTAGCTTATACCTTTTTTTCTTTAGTATGTGTGCATAAGCAACACACCTAAATACCCTCAAATGATCAACACTTGGCTTAATCTCAAACCATGATTGTTTAAAAGTTAATCTTTTAATTGCTTTTGTAGGACTCCTATTAAGAAATATTGTTGTGCATATTACTTCTACCCAAAAATGCTTATCCAAATTATTCTCTTTCATCACACTCCTTGTCATTTCATCAATGGTCATATTCTTTCTTTCAACAACTCTATTTTGTTATGGAGTATAAGAAGTAATGAACTCTCTTGATTCTATGTTTTTTATAAAAATCTTGAAATTGATTT
>VDFB02281492.1:864460121-864559439 GCA_007258455.2 Sequoia sempervirens | reverse complement strand
GTATCTCTATCTTGCCATCCTCTCTCTCTCTCTCTCTCTCTCTCTCTCTCTCTCTCTATATATATATATATATATATATTTCTCCCTCTATCTCTCTCTATATCTCTATCTATTTTTATCCCTTTTCCTCTCTCATTCTATATTCATCTCTACCTCTATATATAAGGAGAGATACAAAGGTGAAGCATTGGACCTTCCCAAAGATCCACCAATCTCAACACTATTCCCAACTATTTTGAGCATTTAAGTACATATTGTATGCTAGATTAGGAGGCATGTGTCAAAGCTCATATTTATTGATGCAAAAAGTACATATTGTATGCTAGATTAGGAGGCATGTGTCAAAGCTCATATTTATTGATGCAAAATAGGTCCAAAGTCACAAATTTGAGGTAGAGTTAGTTATAGTTTTGTATAAAATTTCAAGTGCCACATAGAGCAAAGATATTCCAGTTTTTTATATCATGTCATCAAATTTGGCACTTCATCAAGATTTGTATCTTCATCAACATTAACAAAAGCAAAGGTATGCACTTGAATCCCTTGCATTTAAATTTTTCTATATATATAAATATTTTAATATTTTCCCTCAAATCAATAATATATATATTAGTGTGTATTTATTTATTGCAATAAAGAATTAACATAAGTAACACATTAAGAATTCTAAGGATTTGTGCTTGGAAAAAATGCATAACAATTTTTTTTGTTGGATGTCGTGTTGTATAGTTTAGAAAAGCTCAAAATATGAATAGGATTTTAAGGCCATATATTATGGTAGCTTACAATGCAAAAGAAGGAAGGAAATCTATTATCAATTTTAATCTACAATTTAATACCATATGAAAAGCCACATGTAGTATTATTAAAATTAATTCTTGACATATTAATTTTATAAAATCTGCAATACCATTCAATAAACTTCTCCCAAGAAAGAAACCCTAAGTGAACATTAATTGAACCCTAATTGTAGATTCATAACTCTAATCATAACCCTAAGTGAACACTAATCCTAATCAAACCCTAACCCTAGCCTTAAAGTTATCATAAAATCTAATTATCTCTCTTATCTAAATTTGGGTTGAATTATTTTTCCTTTATTTTTAATTGCATATATTTTTTGTTTATTAGATCTTATTTTATGAATATATGCAAATAATATTTTACTTCTACATTCATTCTATACCCATTTTTTTCATTATATTTTAACATTCATTTTCTGGAATATTAGATCAATCTCACACATAAATATGAAACCTCAAAATTTTAAAATTGAATTCTACCCAAAACATAGACACACAATTGAACAAATTGTCAAAAGAAGAATGACAACATCATTAACATTTCATTCAAAATTCACTCAAATCCACATAAGGAGAGAAAATATATGAGAATTATACTTTTATTCATGCTTATAAGTCATATCTGCATACAATTTAAGATAATTTGCATATATTCATCCAAAACTCAAAATAGGCTATCTATTCTATTCCGTCTGCTTAGGGTTTTAACAACCAATGGCACCACAGATATCACTTCCTCATCAGAGGACAGATATATTTCTACCCATATATTCAACTCAAAACCTAGCTAGAGCTTTCATCAGTTCTCTCCCTACAAATGAGCCTTAAATTCCCTTTTATATGACAAGGGAGCAACAAGCTTCGAGCTCAAATGTAATTTCACCACAAATTTTCATTTGAACAAAATCTCCATTGCATTTGACTTTCATTACAAAACTTCCCACACATTGAATCTGCAAAACATATATAGTGCATGAACTGGGGAAAGGTAAAAGAAAAGGGAACACAAATTGTCATCACAATCCCCTTTGTATCCATGCAAAAAACCAGGAAACCAAATTAATTGCCACTAAGGCACCACAGCAACTTCTTATTTACCCGCCACCCTACCCTTACCAGCACTCAGACCCCGGTATACATGCCTGCTTCTAGTTGTTGCCCAATACGGTAGACCCTCAGCCTCCTCTTCTTTCTTGTCCTTGCCCAATACGGTTCTAGTATGTCCACTTGAGGTTTTAATAGCCAATGGCACCATAGATATCACTTCCTCATCAGAGGACAGATATCTTTCTACCCATATATTCAACTCAAAACCTAGCTAGAGCTTTCATCAGTTCTCTCCCTACAAATGAGCCTTGAATTCCATTTTATATAACAAGGGAGCAACAAGCTTCAGGCTCAAATGTAATTTCACCACAAATTTTCATTTGAACAAAATCTCCATTGCATTTGACTTTCATTTCAAAACTTCCCACATGTTGAATCTACAAAACATAGTGGTGCATGAACTGGGGAAATCTAAAAGAAAAGGGAACACAAATTATCATCAAAGTCCCCTTGTCGCTATCCACACAAAAAAACTAGGCAACCAAATTTCCACGAAGGCACCACAGCAACTTCTTATTTACCTGCCACCCTGACCTTACCAACACTCAAACCTCAGTATACACACCCACTTCTAGTTGTTTCCCAATACAGTAGACCCTCAGCCTCTTCTTTCTTGTCCTTGCCCAATATAGTTCTAGTCCGTTCGCTTGGGTTTTTAACAGCCAATGGCACCACAGATATCACTTCCTCATCAGAGGGCAGACCGTGATTGAAGTGAGGTAAATACCGACAGTAGTCAGAGTCGGTCTCGGTTACATCATCAGAAGTGTTGCTCGTAAGGTCAACGGGCAAGTGTTGGCATCCAGAGGAGCCATGCCCATACCTTATTTTCCTACCGACACTAGTAATAGAGCACACCGACTGCTTGCCTTTTTCATCTACCAATTGAGCAGCAACATCCTAGAATTACAACCTTCTACTGCATCTAGTGGGCACAAGCCTAGGCTTGTCAACCAAAGCACCTTCTTAAATAGCAGGATCGAGCTTTTGTGAGCTCAAACGAACAAACCTCCTTACTAACTTACTCATTTTCTCTTCTCAGACAAGCACTCAAACTTGATTAGACTCAGCCCACAAAGTGCTCTAACTGCTACAAGAATGACACTATTAGCAGTTAATTCCTCTTGTATTTATTGTGTGAGGTAATGGCAACCTTCATCAATGCTTAGTAAAAATGCATGCAAACATGGCAATTTGGCGATGTACTTCACCATTTAACTAGAGCTGCATGAGAATCCAAAGATCACCCTTCATGATTGCCAACAACAACATCTTCACACAAATTGAGATCGACGTACACATCTTCACACAGCATTTTGTTTGAGGTCTACAAGTTGGTGGGGTACGATCGGATCTTCTCCCATATCTTCAATCTGGAAAACCTACACATTGCATGGTTAGTATTTAATGAAAGGATTTGCTAAGCCATCGACGACATGACCACTAGAGTTAATGGCTTAGGCTTACGTCACCGGATTAAAATTAAAACCCAACTTTGATTTTAATGCTTTATTTCCTCTACAGGGTTTTATTTCCTAAGTCTCAGTTGGACCCATTAAATTCTTATCCCAACCCTAACAAAGAACAAATGATTAAGCTAAGGATTGTATTTGTTGTTATAACTTTAGTTCTAGAGAATTCTTAATTACCAATTCTTATTTGTGCATTTGTATATGAATCCAATTGAATGCCTTTCCATATCATTATGAAAATTTTATTATTGCAACCCTAACTCTAACACTAATTAAACCTTGACCCTAACCTGATTGAACTCATATTATAACCCTAACTCTAACACTAATTGAACTATAATCGTAACCCTAGGTATTGTTGAAACCTAACCCTAATTGTATCAAAACCCTAGAGAACTCTAATTGAACCCTAACCCTAAAATAGACAATAACCCTTACCTTAATTGAACCTAACTCCAATCCTAGCCCTAATTTAAGACTAACCTTAACCCTGACCTTAATTAAACCCTTATTGAATTATAACCCTAATTGATCCCTAACCCAAATTGAATACTAATTGAACCTTAATCTAAGTGAATAGCAACCTTAATTAAACACCAACCATAATCCTATTTGAATTTTGACCCTAATCATAACCATAATTCAACCCTAACCTTAATTGAACCCTAACCCTAAACATGAGTTCAATTAAGTTTAAGGTTCAAATAGGGTTAGACTTTAATTAAAATTAGGTATAGGATTCAATTAGGATTAGGGTTGGGGTTGGGGGCAAAGATTAAGGTTCTATGATAGAGCTTGGGGTTAGTGTTAGGGTTCAATTGGGGCAAGGGTTAGTATTAGGGTTAGGGTTATGGTTCAATTAGGGTTTCATTAATGTTAGTTTTAGAATCATAGTTATGTTTAGGGTTGGATATAAAATTAGAGTTATGTTTGATTAATTAGTGTTAGTTTTAGGGTTGGGGTTACGGTTAGACTTATAATTAATTTTAGTATTGGGATTAGATTCTATCACTTTAATAAAAATAATCTTCTATAAATTCATTCAAATTTTTTTTGAAATTATATAATTTAAAATATTTTCAAATTTGCCTATGTTGATATATGACAGATATAGCAAATCTAAACTCTATACCATTTATAGTTAACTTGACACTATGTATAAAAAGGTTTAAGTTATGAATGTTATAATATAAAAAATAAATGTGTTTTCAATGTTTATTTGTCAGTTTAAAAGATGTGCCAATAATGTTGCAATCACTAATGATTAATTTTTTCTTGATGGTTAAAATAGATTTGTAAGTAAATTTATCTATAATAAGTAAATTTATCATTGATTTTTTCTTGATAAGTAAATCAATATTTCATAAATTTATCTATAATTCTTATTTAATTTTTCTTAATTATATTAAATTATATTTTATTAAATTGTTAAAAAATTTAAGTTGCTTATAAATAATTTTATGTGTTTTTTATAATTAACTTGATATTGTGTATAAAAGGTTTAAGTTATGAATGTTATAATATAAAAAAATAAATTTGTTTTCAATGTTTATTTGTTAGTTTGATGTGAGAATAATGTTGCATAGTAATGATTAAATTTTTCTTGATTGGTTAAGTGATATTGTGAAATTATTCTATGATAATTTAATGTTATGAATGCTATATAATATAAAGAAAAATATTTCTAATATATTTTTAATGCATCTTTATATTTTATAAACAAACATCTAAAATAAAAATGTGATTGTAAAAAAAATACAACTTAATGAGTGAACATACATTTAAAGTTAAAAGTGAAATTATAAAACAAATTGTAAATTTATTTTATTTTTCTTCTATAAATATAATTTTTGTATTTGTCGTCCGCCTAGTAATGCCCACTTCTCCTTTTAATGAATGTTTTATTTTGCAAGGGTTGATTTAGTGCTGTCGTTGATCTATTTCCTGCAGATATCAATGGTGCCCACCATCCTGTGATCAGGAATTGAAGGATCGCGAAATCACGGGCGGGCGCTATGTGTCTTATCTGGGGGATCAAATTTGCTCTATTGCTGACCAACTGCCATTTGATCTGAGTCATTCCCCGCCATCCCGTGATGGTGCTTCGGTTGATTGCAAAATCATAGGCGGGCATCACGTGTCTCATCCGATGAAGCCTAAAGAGTAAAGGAAACACTAGCTGGCTTTAAATGTATTAAGGGGCCGATTACTAAAGTGTTCTCGAAACGCACATGTTCTAAATTGACGGATATGTTATAATCTCGTTGGAAAAGCTGCTCGAAGGTTAACGACATGGTTAGCGAATGTGCTAAAGGAACGAGATCATTGATGCTCAGGATCAACAGTTGCCCGCCATCGCGCGATCAAAAGTTTCAGGATTGCGATATCGCGGGCAACCGCCACGTGGACTTCCTTCGTAGTGTATGGTAAGGTTGTTGACCATGTAATTAATTATTAATTACACTTTGCATAAGTTTACTTAGGCATATTTAATTCCTAAGTTATAGGTTTTATCCTTATCTTGTTGAGTTGTCTTGTTGCTCAAGATAAGATTCGGTTTATGCATCTTTGCTTTTATAAAGCAAATTATCTCTTGTAATATTTTGCACTTTCAAATATATCAATTTGCACATCTTTTGGAAATCTCTTCTTTTTCATTTTTCTCTTCTGTGGAAGGTGTTTTTCTAGTTTGCAATCAGATCTTGGTTCCTAACATGGTATCAGAGCCTCGATTTGTAGCCCCTTCTCAACTTTTTTGGAGGAACACAGTGTAGAGCTCGTTTGAGGTCCCTCGAGGGTTTCATTCCTTGAGCATCATTATGCAACGTCTTGGATCAGATCGGGGTTTTCTGTTGGATTCAAATCGCTGTAAAAACTTAGAAATGACTTTTATTTTATTCATTTTCATCACCGTGTGCCAGATTTGTGAGGGTTGTAAGCTCGATGATTTTTCTGATAGATCTAGGGGTTGCCTGATTTTTGAAGCACTTTGGGCCCAAACAGACCTTGCCGTTGGATTTGCAGCGCCCAAAAAACCCTATTTCCATATAAAATTTGTCCAGTTTGGACAAAATCATCTGGAGAGGCAAAAACATTTTACCCGAGGAGCATACGGCCCCCAGGCATGCATTCCGATGCATAGATTTTGAAAAAAAATACAAAAATCAATTGGGTTTTTGCGCGGCCAGTATAAAACTGACCGCGCCACCCCCGCGCCACCATCCAGCTGCTCCCACTGGCCGCGCCGCCTGCTCCCAGCCGGTCTGCCACCACGAAAGCCCCCTGCGCCAGCTCTGTCCTCCGCCAAGGTCATATGGGAACCAGGGGCCACACTATTCATCCCCCACGGGCCCCTTAAGCTCCTGTGTAGATTCTATTGAGAACCGAGGGCTCTGTTGTAGGAGCCAGCCCCCTGCCGAGATGTTAAGCCCCAACCCCAATCACATGGGTGACTAGGGGCTCCGCCGGAGCTCCTTGCACTTCAGCCCCTGGTTCACCCAGGTGACCAGGGGCCTTATTTTTTTAGCCCCTGAGGGCTTCTGGGGGCCGAATCAGACCTTTTTTAGAAAAACTTTCATAGAAATGGGCGTATCTTGGGCATACGGTATCCTTTTTTTGCAAACGAGATATCATCAGAAAGCTGTTTTTGAGCTCTACGCAATAGTGTAGATCTAATTTTTTGGTTTTTCCTTTTTGATTCTTTTTTCTGCCTCGAAGTCAGATGTTTCCTTTTTCACTCTAGGAGACGTATCTTATGACTCACTTATCCGTTTTTCACGATTTTTGCGACGTCAGAAAGCTAGTTTTGAACTCTATGTAGATCTAAGGTCATTTATAGAATATGTTTACCTTATTTTATGCATGCATTCATTTTTGTTTCGTGTGCTAGGTTTGCATTTTCACTTATTTTTTTGTAGTTTTGTAGTTTATCCTTCTGCAATCATTGGGTATTGTAATAATGAACTGATATAAAGTTCCATTAAGTGGGGTTCTTGCATCCATTATTAGTATTGGTGACAACTCGCATGAGTTTTTCTGGTTTCCTATTGTCTCCTTTTAGCTTCCTTCTTGTTTAGCTGGACACATTGTTGGTTTTTTTCGGTTCACACTTCAGTTGGGATTTTATGGTTCTTGATCCGCATTGGTTCAGATCTTTCTCATTTGAAGGCCATTCTTTTATGGTTAATGTTCCAGAATCTTGATGGTACTCATCCTATGGGCAGTTTTAGTTTCAGTTTGGCATTGGCTTTGAGAGACACAACTTCCAGATTTGTCATCATTATGGGTCCTTTCATCCTTTCATCTACGGTTGCTTACAGATCCCAGGGTTGATTTAGTATGTGAGTTTCCAGTGTTCCTTGGCATCAGTTCTGCTGTTGAATTTGTAATTCCAATATGGTAATTTACAAATAGAAGTATATTTCCTTGCTTGTCAGATTTGGGGTTCCAATGTTGCTTCATCAGAGTTCTTCCAGTGCTTCTTTGCAGTAGTTCATCTCACTGAAGGGGGGGTTTTTCCCACTGGGTTTTCTCTCTTTGCATTTGTACATGAGTACCTGATTAGGCCTTGTTGCCGGGACTCTTATTTGCATAATAATTTGCTTCTCCCTAAGTTGCACTTATGGGGGGGTGTTGGTGTAATTAATTATTAATTACACTTTGCATAAGTTTACTTAGGCATATTTAATTCCTAAGCTATAGGTTTTATCCTTATCTTGTTGATCTATCTTGTTGCTCAAGATAAGATTAGGTTTATGCATCTTTGTTTTTATAAAGAAAATTATCTCTTGTAATATTTTGTACTTTTGAATATATCAATTTTCACATCTTTTGTAAATCTCTGCTTTTTCGTTTTTCTCTTCTGTGGAAGGTGATTTTTCTGGTTTGTAATCAAATTTTGGTTTCTAACAAAGGTGGGGCCCTTATCATCATGTTGGCAATTGTGTCAGCTTTTTTTGAAGGTGGATGTCGATGATTTTATTTTGTAGAGGGTTGAATTAGCGTTGTCATTGATCTATTTCCCTCAGATCAACGGTGCCTGCCATCCTGTGATCAGGAATTATAGGATCACGATATCACGGGTGCTTGCCACGTGTCTCATCTGATGAGGTCTAAAGAGTGAAAGAAGCATTGGCCGGTTCTAAATGTGTTAAGGGGTGGATTACTAAAGTGCTTATGAGATGCACATGCTTTATTTCAACGCAGATGTTATAATTTTGAGGGAAAAGCTACTCGACAGTTAATGGAAAGGACAGCGACCATTTTTGAAGGAGCAGGATCTCTGATGAGAAGGATCAATGGTTGCCCACCATCCTGCGATGGTAAATCAAGGGATTGCAATATCATGGGCAACCGCCACGTGGTTTTTATTTGTGACTTATGGCATGGTGGGCCCCTTATTGCCGTGTTGGTGATTATGTCAGCCTTTTTTGAAGGTGGTCATCGATGATTTGATCAAACTAGAGGATCAACGGTTCAAATTTAAATCTATATCAAATGTGGTTGGAGCCGTTTTTGCAGCCCGTGAGTGAGCTTTAATGGTGGATGAGACATCTATTGGCAAGATTTGATCGACATAAAATCAATTTACTTACTTCATTTGTATCACAAGGCATTCAAGTATTTCGTAAAAAATATTTTTAGAGCCAAAGGTGAAATTGTGAGCAGCTGCAGCCAAAAATTGGAGTTTGTGCGAAAAAACCGTGAGTTTATTTTCTTTGTTTCCCAGTCATTCTGCACCTAAATTTGGGAAGGGGGGTCTGCTATGCATGTCACTGAGCTCATTAAAATCTTTTGTTGGGGCTATAGTTTAATCATAAATTGTGAGGAATTGTGGTATTTTTACTCTGTAATTTCCTATCTCTGATTAGTCATAGCCACTTCAAGTGTAACATTGTAGTGAAGCCCTAGTTTGTCTAAAATGGCACCACCCAAGTAGCACTCTGGCCACATTGAGTATTTGAAAAGAAACTTGTACAATGATTTCCTAGATCAATTTTTGTTGTCAACAAATGATAGAAGGAAGGGTGTAGTGTTATTGCAAGGGAAAACCCTAGGGGAGGGGTTGGTGTATAATAGTTCCAACATTGTTGATGCTAGGGTTCCACTCACTAGCTTAGAGATGTTCAGATTATGGTATGGATAGAGGAATTTGCCTCACCTTTTCTCAAATGGACAGATGTATTACATGGGTAAGCTGGTTGTACCAAATGTGTTCCCTGATGTGGACTTACTTAGGGTAGTGGCCATGAAATATGACCCCATCACATGGGTAATTAGAGATAATGATGGAGGGGTTCTATTAGAAATTAATAGAGATGTTATCCAACAGACGTTTGATTTGAGTGAGCCAAGTGATGACTTGGTTCCTATTAATTTTGAGGAAATGAAGCAGAAATATACAAAACTGAAATCTCTTTTTAGGGTTAAGTTGCTTCCACCTCATCTGGTTAAGGCAGGAGGTTCACAATTTCACATCAGCCCTAGTGACCAGGAACCCTTCAGATTGAATTGTTTTGCAAAGCCTTTCCTGGCTACTTTCTATTCACTATGTCATATTTTGGGTTTCAGTCCTAGTGTAGAATGCCAATTGCATACATGTTCATGGGGGTGAAAATACAACACCCTAACTTCTTTGTAACATATGACTTTGCTTCTTTTTTGGCGGAGAGGATAGATGAAGGGTTGTCGAAGCTGTAGAAAGGTGATACTGGTACTCAATTATTTTGGTATTCCATGTTGATGCATATGTTCCTATTTAGGAATGTTGATTTCTTTGCTGAGAAGATGAACTTAAGGCAATTAGTTGATGGAGAAAGATTTCTAGTACAGATATGGGCTGGAGATCTATCCTATAATAAGGAAAACACCAATTATGTGCAATTTGATAATTGTTTTGCTTCAAGATTAAAGGCTAGCTTGATGGCAACTGTACCTAGGATCCCTGAGGAAGTGCATGATTTCCTTAGGCCAAAGGAGAGGAAACCAGAATTGAGGGTTTTACATAACTGGGGTGACATTATCCCATATCCAAGTAGCACTATCCTGAGAATATATGGATTTCAAGGAACCCCTCACATACTGTCATACAATGTGCCACCAAGACTAGGGTTTGCAGAAGTTATGCGGTAGATGGGTTGTATTCATGAAGACAACCTTACTGGAAAGGGGAAGGGAACATTATTCCCTGATTATATAGTAGTGTCTGAATTTACATTTTCAAAGGGAGGTTGGACACATTTTGATAAATTCTTTGTTGATTACAATTTGAGATTTGGTCCAAGGTGACAACATGATCTTGAAGGTTTCTTTGCTCTTTTCAGACAAATAATAAAAGGTGGCAAGTTTGCACATGAGTTCAATTTCCCTAAGAACCTGATCATAAATGAATTTGATTTAAATAAGCAGGAATTGAACAAGGAGAAATGGATAGCTTATAGTAAGCTACTAGATATTGTGTATGAAATGGATCCGAATTATGATCCACTGATGGAATTCACTCCATGCCATAAGAAAATTGATTTTCTAATGAAAAAGTTCAAGGAGATTATGGACACCTTGACAACCAAAAAGATAAATTTAAGGTTAAGTCTGGATATGCAAGAACAAAGTGATAGGCCAATTGAAACAAGGTCAGTATATCAGCTTGCAGAAAGGCGACCCATCTATAGGAGGAAAAGAGATACTAGTAGTGATGAGGAAGAAGTAGATAGAAAGGGGAAGTAAATAATGAAGGTGCCTCCACAACCAGGTCCAAAATTCAAAGTACCCGAGGCAGTCAAGATTATTGAATTACAATCTTCACTAGAGCGCAATCCCCCATCACCACCATCTGAGCCACGTCCTAAGAGGCAAAGAACTAACCACCCACTTGAGGATCTAATAGATGAAATTATTTTTACTAATCAGGACATGCAAGTTAGCATGCCTTCCCCTCCTAGGTCAGCTGAATTGGTTCTATCTGATTTGGATATGAAGGGTAAGAGTGTGCAGGATGCAAGAATGAAGGCTTGCAAGGAGTTCTTACATGACAATGCATTTGTAAAGACTCTTGTATTCTTGCAATTGGCATGGAGGATGAAATTTGAGGAATATCAAAATAAATGCAAGGAGAGAAGAGAACTAAGGCCTAACAGGTCAGATCAGGAGAATGATGAAGTAAAAGCTAAACTAATGGAAGAGTTCAAAAACATCACTCTTGAAGAAGGGAGACAACTTGTGAGTCAGGCTGGTGTTTTGATTTTTCCTGAATGGGACATCGCAGATGCAGTGGCTTTCAATGCCATTATGAAGTCCATGAATCCTTTTCAGGATTCTGAAGAAAAAGTTAAAGCAGCATTGCAAAACTCTGCCTTCAGTGAAGAATATGAGACCTTAGCAATTTGGGCATTGGCTCCACAAGGAAGAAAGCTAGACATTGCTGATATTAATCCAAATTTCAAAGGAGGATTAATAATAAAGAGGAATTTAGATACTTCAACCACCAAAGCCACTAATTTAACTATGAATGTGGCCAAGTTGCCCCAAAAGACTGCTAAAAGGGAGGAGGCTGAAAGAAAGAGCCTAATGGAGAAGTATAATATTTTAATTGAAGAATACAGTAAAATGCAATAGAGGAATGTTGAGCTACAAACTAAAGTGGAAAGGTTCAAGTATAGACATATTGGGGAAACATCTAGTGCTCCAGGAACTAGCACATTACCTCCCACAGTAGGGTCAATGCCTCCTGCTTCTCCAAATGTTTCTACACTAGGGTCTCCTATTCAAAATCATGCTCTCACCCCTCCTCTACAACAAATTGATGAAGAAATAGAGTGCTTTGTTGATCCAACAAAGAGGCAGCTCATATAGAAAATTGATGAATTATAGACATCATTAAGGGTAAAAGAGGAGGGTTTTCTTTCAAAACAAAAATAAATTGTTACTACCTTTTTGGAGCATTTAAATGAAAGGGTAGATAATAAAATTCCCTCTATACATCCTTTATATTCTTTGCTATTTGAAGCAATAAATAATATTGATAGGGATCAGGGGATAGTGATTCCAATAATTAAAATTTGGATCCCTAGGGAAAATGATCTACATATAATGAATAAATCCTCAAGGTTTGATGTAAATAACAGGCCCCAATCATTGAAGCCTACTTATATATTAGTGAAATCATTGCAAGGTTTTCAAACCTTACCAGATGATTTAAGTAGGAAGATTAGGGAGTTGGTAAAGAATTTAAAAGATTGGGGTAACACACTGTTACCTGATATAATTGATGAGAAGGGGGAAATCAGAACACTCCAACAATGGCAGGATCAAGCGAGTAAGGTCATAAATAATCAAATTAAAGTAATTTGTGATGACTCAGATTATGATTTGTTGGTGAATTGTATGGATAAGATTATTGGTACCGGCTCATTTTTGGAATCTTTTGAAAGAGATGCTAATCAGGCAGTGGTAAAGTATATGCCTTATAGTACAAAAGTAAGTGAGGTGATTAATTTTGACTGGCCAACTGACAAAGAATACCAGAGGTGGGTGGCTAAGTATTTGAATGATGATGAGTAAAAAGAGTGGGTTACCGACAGGTGGCAAATTAGATGTTGTAGTTACAACGATTCCAGTTTTGTGTTGATGGCTTTCTTAGCATGGGTTTCACATGGTTTTTTGTTATTGCATCAAGCTTCCTCCGCCGACATGATGAATGAGAATATGCTCCAGGATGATTGCAGTTGTAACAATTTTTGGAATATCATCAGGTGCTCTAATCGGCTGGTGATGTGTGTACTTTCTGGCCCGAAGCTTGTTTTCTCCTTCATTTTTCTATAAGAAGGATTTCAAAGCCTGAAGTACGAGTTAGCAAGTTAGATCATTTTGATCGAGTCTAGGCAAAGTTGCAGAGCTGATTATAAAGATCAATGGTTTTAGAGAGAAATGCAATTTAGGTTCTAAGTCACTCTGTGATAGGTTTTAAGTTCATGAGGATTTAATGTTGCATAACAGTATTAGCATTTGAATCGAAATGATAATTTCAATCTCGTCTCTCTCCATTATATGTGCATATCTGAACTTTGAATAAAATAACTAAGGGTTGTTTCATTCAGCTCACTGTTGTAGTGTGTATGATTCTATTTTAGCTTTAATTCAAGGAATTAATTAAAATGTTTTAATGGGATTATAAGTAGATATGTTCTGCATATCCGATGATTTTAGAGAAATGCAATTTAGGTTTTGAGTCATTATGCAACAGGTTTTGAGTCCATAGAGATTTAATGTTGTATAACAGTACTAACATTTGATTTGAAATGAAAATTTGAGCTCATGTCTCTCCATTGTATATGTATATCTGAACTTTGAATGAAATAACTAAGGGTTGTTTTATCCATCTCACTGTTGTGGTGTGTATGATTCTATTTTAGCTTTAATTCAAGGAATTAATCAAAATGCTTGAATGGGATTATAGGCGGATATGTGTTGTATAAGGATTTGTTAAGTAGTCATGGGTTAGAATGCATACTGATGAAATTGTAATGCAATATTGTCAGGGATCTTATATGTGATGTATTAAATCTATTATAAACCTCTAGATGCTTATGAATTTGGCAATGGATATATGTAATTATTAGTGTAGTTCAGTATTTGTTTGTCTTTGCCTAGAGCTTGCTACAAATTGCAAATCATTGACTATCTTATACAATGGATTGTGTTTAGTTATCTCACACTCCAAATAGTTGATATTGTCTATGAACAGCCAATTCTAGTTGATATTATCTTATCGTTTTGAGCTATTAAGTGATATCATCTGCTATTGTTAATGTTGTTTATAATAATGGTGCAGAGATTATAAACACATTAAGGGATCACCCTCCCGGTTCTTACAGATCCCGAAGTGTAGGAGGCTTTTAAAGTCCTCGTCCATTGGTCTTGGTCCTTCGAGTTGCCTTCGATTGGAATTGGCAATTCCATAGGTATATTAGAAGACAAACCTAGTTACATTGTAAAAAGAACCAACATACACGTCAACCACTGAACAACCACCTCTACAACTGACTTTTTAATCTTTTATGATCACATGAAACATAAAACACACTAATTTCAAGGTTGTTAACATCACTATTGAAATGTTTTAATTTTTTGACCTTTCAAACATTAAAAAGTACATCATTAAATTAATTATGTAATGGCATAAAAATTAAAAACATCATGAATTAATTATGTAACCACATAAGTCAAATATAATTCTATCAAGAAATTAATATCAAATAGATAATATAATTGCATAACTTATACATTTCAATGTCATTGATCTTCTTCTTCATCCAACTCTTTGTTTGTATCATCCGATCCAGATTCAACATTGTAAGGATTGGTCATATCATCATCATCGTCATCGATATCAATTTCAATAATGTCATCATTGACACGGATGTCATCTTCATGAACATTAACTCCTACATCATCATCATCTAGTTCCTCCTCTTCGACATTTTTGTCAAGGACATCATCAACTAACTGTTGATCCTGATCATCATCTACATCATCTTCTAGTTCTTCGATATCTTCTTCTTCCACCACATTATACTTTACCGGCCTTCCTCTTGGATCATGTCTAACAACAAATGACCATCCCAGTTTACTTGGAACCTCTAAGTAAAATACCTACTCACATTGGCTTGGAAGAACATAGGGCTCATTTCCAGCTCGCTCGATCAACCTTGTATTAACTATGGTAAATCCATTATCATGTTCAATAACAGTTCTCTCAGGATCATTTTCATTCAATCGTAGCCTATACCATAGGACAACGAACAAAATTAATCTAAGGACTTAAAGTCACACTCAAATATATCATCCAAAATCCCATAGTATCAATTTTCTGAGACTTTTGGATGTATGTCGCTTCTAGATGAAACATTAGTCACCTGAAAGACTGCAGTTATACCAGAATCACAAGTTTTCTTCATGTCATCCAACATTTTGATTCAAAATTTACAACCATTGCACCACATAGCCTTGTGGTGTTTCACATGCAATATGTCAAACATGTAAAAATTATTGCAATATCGTCAGTTGATAAACATATTTATTCTTGGTGAATGTATGCAAAGAAAACAATCTCAAGATATATATACATCAATATACTTGAAAATAATTAAATAATATGGGTGATTAATATATTTATACGTACCTGTTTATCTCTTAAACCATATGCTAAATCAATTTCCCTTTGTGTAACATTGGAATCTCCATTACGATGAGCTTCTTTAACCAATGAAGCCACACCTTCCCATGTTAATGCATGACCAGATTGTTGACATCATTCAATCCATACCATCATCCAATCAAGATTGTTAGTGACGTACAAATTTAGTGCATCCCACTCTTGACTAACTGTAGCAAAAAAAATTGAAATTCATAGACGTATAATTAGTTAAATACCACAGTATACGACCTTAATTTATAATTGATGTATATTGAAGATTAAAAATTAAATAAGTACAATATACATAAAAACTATATGTAAAATGCATTCAAATTAATCTCCATGACCATCTTATAATTATCTCTCACTTTTCTCAATCTACCTTTCCCCAATAGGTACTCCCCTTCGAATTTGTTAATGGAGTTGGGATCCCAAATGTGATCTACATGGATCTTTGTTGCAAACTTAGGAAGATATTCACTATTGTACACCATGGTCTGGTATACCATATATCCCTCCACCATAGAACCCTTAGGATGTGCTCTTTGTCTAACCAAATCCTTCAAAAATTTCAAGTGTCTCTCAACCATCCACATTGACCTTGTGTGTACAGGTCCACACAATTCAATCTCCTCAACTTGGTGTATGAGATAGTGTTCTTGTGCATTGAAAAATGTTGAAGGTGGACACTTTTGCATTTCACACATTAGACGAGGAATTTTTCTCTTTCAATAATTTATATCTTCTTTATGGATTTATTTAGATGATATCCATCTACAAATGATTCAAGGTGCAAATATATTAACGAGATTTAACAAAAATACACAGTATATTACATAACAAGTAAAACAAATGGCAATTATAAGATGTATACAGCGAATTGAACAAATCTCTCTACTTACCTCATATATTTTCCAAGATCATATATAACTTGCTTATATATATATAATGTTAAAACAATATAAATGATAGACACAAATAAACCATGGTCATGATCAAGTGATTATATATATATAATGTTAAAACAATATAAAAATTTATAAATTCAATCAATATAAACACATATAATGAACAACTTACCAATGGACGATAATCATGCCCCCCTTCAATGTGACCATGCTGCCTACAATTTTTCTCAGCTGTTGTGATTAAAATTTGTCTCGTCTTTAAGCCCTTGCAATTATTGCAAGGACAATAACATTTCCCATCACCCTTCCTTTTCAATCTAGCCCACAATCTATCAAGTGTCTCTTCATTTTGTTCTAGACTAATATTATCTGACATGATTTTTCTTTACCAAGCTTAACTATTTAGATCTTAAAAAAATATAAAAATCACACTCCAATAATTTTTATTCATAGATAGGTAACATAATCTAATAATTTTGATATTTTACACCAAAAAAATTTGGCATGCAATCACCCCTGCAAAAGAGAAGATAGTTTGAAGTTAATGACCCCAAAAAACACTTTAAAATGCTAATTCCAAAACTTATTAAATTATGATTTTACTATGATTTCCAACCGTTAAGACTCCTAAAATCATAATATTGAACTTGATCACAAAATTCCTACAACAATGGAGGTAGCGAGCTAGTAAGAGCAAGTGACCCAATTGTAAGGAGCAACAAGTCAGAATCATCATTGCTAATGTCAATATGGATTTATCCTTTTAGTTAAAGATGCAATGTGTCACTTCTTATGACGAGCTTATCCCTAGGGCCCTCAACATTGAGAGAGCCCTAATAAAAAACAATACAAGCATTAGTAAGAGCATGATTAGGGTACAAACCATAGGCCTCTGTAGAAACATAAACAATAATTATAGCGGATTAGTGAGGTTGCAATACCAAAAAGATTGAGACATTGTAGATAATAACAAAATCTTGCAATCTAAAGATTGTAGCCAATAACAAGCACACTATGTAGCTTAGTGACATTTGTAAATGCAATCTACGATAAGAAGAATGACAGTCACTTGAGATGTGACAGTCAAAAACAGGCTGAGCAGTGACAAGATAATAAAGCTCAAACCTTGGATAGTAAAGTGGAGATTTTAATAGTGAGTTGCCTTACCCCCTTGATGACCTTAAGGGTTTTTCAAATTCTTTTGGTAGTGTTAGACAAGGAAAATACAATCAGAGAATGGCTGTCCAAATGAAGTAACAGTGGTAATCATAGGTTCAATGTTTCTTCTTAGCCATTAATATTGTATAATGGAGGTAGTGGATTGCATGTTTGAGCAGTGTTTTGAGACTCATCAAAGATGGGAGAATAGTGAATAATACCTTGTGGACTGTGAAGTAGTGTTAATAAGGTTGAAGGATCTTAAGAAATACAATACCATGAAACAATGAGTCCCCTATAGTAAGTAAGTAGTCTATAGGGCATAGTTTGATTTTATAAAAGGATGCTCATGAAAGGAACCTTCAAGTGATAGTGAGTGAGTTGTTTGAGATTGCAGTTGAGGGTGCAATACCCAATCTTAAAGGAAGTTAGCAAAGTAGTAAATGTGCAAGAAAATCGAATCGTACACAACAAACAATTCACAATGTTACCTTCCATAATGCCTTGAGTTTGAAGAAAAAAATCTCATTGTATCTTCATGATGAAAGTGGTGACCTTAATGGTCAATCACTGGAAACCATGATTTTAAAACATACTATTGTGCTTATCGAGGCAACATTTTAAGCAAGGCAGTGAGTGTTGGTTTGGAATAATTGTAGGTATGAAGGACTTGCTTTATATGCATACTATGCAGTCTAGCTTAAGACAACATTCTTAGAAGAGATTGAAGGTGGATTATGGAACTCAAGGGTTACCATGAAAAGGATTAAATCAAAGACTGAGATCTATTTAAAAACCACGGTCATGAAGATATTAAAGATGTCACATGCAAAACCCTAGTAGTTGGAGTAATGAATATAGTTCCAAAGAGGATAGTGTGCTGGGGCAGATTTAGATCTCCACATTATCCAATTATAGGGAAATACATAATTTATTTATTTTTTTAATTAAAAGAAATCATTCTAAACCCTATATAGGATACATTGATACTTCAAAAGCCTCTGAAGGAATTTGAGATTATGCAAATATATGTCAAGTAACATTCATAAGGTTTAGAAAATCTTGATCACTCAGAATAGCCCATTAAACATGGGTTGTGCTTGAATGCACTACATAATTGATATAACACAACCACTCTACATATCAACCAGTTATAGGCTCTTTATTGCAACAAGAGGTAATCACTCTTCAATCATGCTATAATTACATCCTAACCTGTTAAACTTGAGACAACCTGAATGCACCCAATGATGATTGACACCTACATTATACAACCTGAATTAACTACATTATATGAGTGCCTCCATTTCTATCACAACATAGCCAAATTAAACTTGGGTCACACATGAATGCATCCTGTATTTGTTATAGCACAACTGTGCCACATGACCAATAGAGTTATGGATCACATAATTATAGTCACAAGAATCTGTTCCTTGGTTGTGATCTTATGGTGATTCCACACAACAAAATCTGGACATGAAATTCTCAAAACCCCTCTAAAAATGAAATCGATGAGATGTTGCTTTAAAATATGATTTTCAAACCTGGAACTACAAATCTGACTTCTGGCTGAATTCCAAAAAGACAATGACTACCCTCAACCTGGTGATATCTTCTTGAATTTTTTCTAATTTTTCCCAAGAAAATCATCCTTAGTTCTCCACAAATTGTCTCAAGTAGAGCAAAATACTATTGCAATAAATCAGGCATGAACTCACTTTTCTTTATGTCGGCCATAATTTGTTTTTTTTAATTTTTCATGTTTGTCAAAAATTCGATGAAAATGATAGCTGACATTTCGACGAACCCCAGGTTAATCAAAATTTCAATGAACATTGGGGATAAACTTTCAAAAAATTGGAAATTACACATCAAATTTTACAAGCACCCGATGAACATCGAATTTTACATATTTCGTCGAACAGTTTTGTTGGATTTTACAGTGAAATGTATTAGTGTATGGATGGAACACCTTTAAAGGAGCTTGTTAATGTGATGCATCTTCGATGGTACTACGCGTAATGTTCTATGTGTCATCTATGTGGTGTTCTCTCTACAGAAGGGTAGTAGCACTAGATATGTTGACATTATTCATTAACACATTAAGAAAAAAAAATTGTTGTGAATGACCACATGTGCCTATGTGTGTGTGACCATGCATCACATTACGTCTATTAAAATCATTAGATCATCATTGTATTTAATTAACATACTACCATGTGTGTTTATTAAATCATGATTAGCATCTAATATAAATATACATCCATATGAGCATATAACATCCATAGCATAAACATAAAAAATAAAGAACATACACATCCAAGTGAAACAATGTCATGAGATCAAAATTGATGTATCCATATATATATATATGCAATGTATGTATCCAATGTCATATACATGTATCGGGCCACTGCTATCAAAAATGAGTGGTTGTTGAATATGTTTCTATACAAAAGATCTACAAGTATGTATGTATGTATATGAATCTCGCTACAAGAATGATATACAAAACTGATGATGATGATGCCTCTAGTCATTGCAATGCATGGCTCCTGGAGCCCTTTGGCTCTGGTGGATGCTCTGGAACCCTGGGAGAGGCTGAACAATAGTCATGAAGCATGAGCGATGGAAGCGTGATGCAGACAGAGTTTCCGGCATCCCCCTGATCTCCCCCTGAAGAGAGGATATCGTCAACTCCGCCTGCCTCAACTAGTCCCATAGTCGTCAAACCTCTATCAGGCTCACAGCTATCGGCTACCTATTGAGGTCATCGAGATAGCTCTGGAGGGCGTCACATGCCTACTTGGCCACATCGGCCCTCCTCACTACCGTTTCTTTCTCGGCGAGTGCCATCTATAGCTCACCCCAACAGCTGGTCGTGTTTCCCCCAAATGGTTGTCAACTTTGCAATAAGTTGGATGATCTCCACGCCCCACTCCTCATAAGTGGTTCTCAGGTGTGCAACTGGCTCAAAGTTGGGGGCATGACGTCCCCCACAAATTTTGGTCGATATGCCTCAAGAACCAATCCCTAAATCAGCATAATAGAGGTGACCTCTGAAATACACTGAGCCATGAGCCCAACCCATCCCTGTGCATCCTCTGCAACCACAAAGAAAGAAAGAGGTATCAGTATCACATGGCATGTATATACATATATCATAAGAAAAAAAACTAAAAGTACAAAAACATAAACCTCGTATCACATATGCTTGGGTCCCCTAGCTTCCATGTCGAATTAGCATGGGGATCAGTGCTAGGACCTGCGCCTCCAACCTCGATGGCCACTCTCAGTGTTGCTAGCACCGCAGCTGCAGTAGAAGATGGTTGTGTCGAAGAGACAAGGGTAGCCGGTGGGGGATCCGACCTCCTCTGCCACCTTGGCCTTGGTGATGTTGCCTCCTCCTCCTATGGTGCCTCCTCCTCCCCAGCCTGTTACCAACCTCTCCTCTTGTCCTATGGTGGTTGGGGTTGTAATTCCTCCTTTGTACCAGGGTCTCCTCTCAAAGCACCCTCATTGAACACAAGAGTTGGACGTTGCCACTCCCACCACCACATGAAATCAACCCTACCCTGACATTATCTACCATCGATATAGGTGGAAAATCATGGTTGGGTTCATCATCATCTGACAAGATGATATCTGTAATAGTGGGGTGAGGGAAATCCCCAACCCTCGTTGCACTCCTATGGGCCCTAGTGTAGGTGGGCACGTCTTCTAGTATGCTCTATGGTCGGCCATGTTTCTGCATGACCCAATGCCAGTAGTAGGGAACTATAACAAAATCCCTCCACCCAATCAAAAAACGATTGCATTGTAGGTTCCTCAAGTACTTGTTGTCATCCACCCACCTAAAAATTAGTATGGTCTCCATTCAACCCCATCCACAGTGAGAGTTTCAAACTGTAGCTGCCAAAACTATAAATATCCAAATTTCCACTGGTCCGTCATGTCGTACTAGTGGGCCATGGGAACCTGATACGGTCATCACTGGGGAAAACTAACTAGTCGAGTGCACATGATGTGGGAAAATTCCCACACCTACAAAAGTGTGCATGTTGTGAGGCTACAATACTCATAGTGTACGTAATAGCCTAGCTCTTGGTAGAGGTGAACTAGCATGTTGTGCCCCTAGGAAAAAATGGTCTTGTGCTCCACCATCTCCCTAATAGTGTGGACGAAGCCCTCATGCAGGTACGAGCCTCACCCATCAATCATGATTTGAAAAGTGATGGTCACGACCATAACTCGGTGAATCAATGGTGTTGTAGTCCTTGCATGGTCATACCAATGCATATAGATATGACCCATGTCATCGTCATCATTCATCCTCCCTGTGCAGTAGAGGACCCCCTCTATCCACTCCCATGCTGATTGTGTATCATTAAGAGCCACCCACCGTCCGCAAATGGGTAGCCTGAGGATCTGATAGACATCCTTGAGTGTGACGGTCATCTCTCCACATGGCAACTGGAAAGATGACGTGGTGGCATCCCACCGCTCCATAAGGGTCATCAGCATCTACTTGTGGTATCTAATCTCTGGCATGGTGAATATGTGTCAGAGACTGACCTGCTCCAGAAGTGTGACCTCATCCTCAAATAAATGGTCCCTCTACTCACACACAAGCCAGAATGCTCGTCCTCCCAGATGCTCTTGAATCTTCGAGTACTCCTGCAAAAAATTAAGAAAAAATTGAGTCAAAACAACATGTCTTTGAGACACTAGCACGAATTCAGGACTCCAGTGTTGATCATGGATGACAATGCATATTTCAAATGAGGGCACAAAAAAAAGATGCCTGTGCACCTTGCCGATGGGAAAATTCTCAAAAATTGGCTAAAAATCTCAAAAAAAGAGGTTTAGCGTTCTACTTGGTCCACCTCACGACCCTCAACGATGTCCTAGCATAGCTGCTCCAATCTCATAACCTCATACTCTTTCCTACTCGGCATTTTGCTGACTTTTGTCTAACAAAAGATAACAATTTGCTTGCAGTGAATAGTGAAAATAACCCTTCTAGGGGCCCACCTAAGTATATATAGGCCCCCTGGGGCCCATTTTTCCTAGATTTTGTGGCTCCCTAGTTTCTCTTGAATTTTCCCCACCAGGCTGGGGGAAAACTCATGAGGGGGCATAAGGCCATCTCTTGATCATATTTTTCTTCCGAATCGACGCCTTTTTTCTGATCATTCCTCTCTCCATAGTAGCTTTCTTCTAATTTTTTGAAGCTGACCCAAAATTTGAGTTTTGTAGGTTAACGCTTTGAATAGTTTTTCACGACCATTCTAATGTTGTTTGCTGAGCTCGGATGCTGGGGGCACCTTCGGTACCGGTTATCTCAACTTCGGTGGCTGCTATGGTCTCTCTTTTTGTTGACACGCAAATTTGTAAAATTCAAAATTTTGGATGAAATTTTTCTTTTCTACATTAGTGAGGCTAATTTTTTCAAAATCAAGCCCACTAAGGTGGGGGAAAAATGTAATGTCGTTGAATTTCACTTAGGGGCAATTCCACATTTTGGCATTTTTACCTAGCATTTATGACACCTTGAGACATTAATGACAAAATCCCATGGGTCAGAATTTCACAATTATGACTCCATGAGGACAAGTGGCTAAGTGATAGAAGCCTAGTGATGTGGTTTCTGAGAAGATAGACTCTGGACGAATGCGCAGTGTGAAAATGTTTTTGCAGAGTGCTAACGTCCTAGTAGTTTTCGAGTTCAAAACATGGAATCTAGAAGGTTAACCCTTGAGACATGTGTCCTGGTGGTTACATTCTAAAAGTAACAGCTCTTTTCCACCGTTGCAAGCATTAGAAACCCCTTTTTGGCTCTCATTTGGGGGTTGGAAGACATCACTCAAGATCTCTTGTTATTTTTCCCCAACTTTGAGACCTCTTCACTTTTGATAGCAATGCTCTCATAAGTGAAGCCATGCCGGACTAAGGTCCTCCCAGTAGCTATAGCAGCTCTCAGGAAAGCACTCAACAATGCAACTGTGTGCTCTGGAGAGGGTCTAGGCCCATGGGTAACGCTCTCTCTCTCTCACTTTCCTTCCATATTTGCTCATTTACTATCTTGTGGTGTGGGTTCTACTCATGAGTGGGTATTGCTTTCACTATGTGCTTCTCATGGTATGGGTTCTACTCCTGAGTGGGTTTTTCTTTCACCACATGCTTTTTCTTCATCTTTAGAACTCCTTTCCAACTTGGTTGTCCATGGAGGTGGGAACACCAAAGTGGGTTCTAACTAAGGCAGGCTCCTATATAGCCACCCAACAACTTTCCTCTCATTCTTTTGTGTTTAGGTCACAAAAAGGAGCTTGGAGTGAAGACTCAGATGTCTAGAGGAAGGTAATCTTTCTCCAAGCATCCTGGTATTCATTTTAGTTTCTAGTTTTTCTACTAGTCATATAGTTTAGTATGACTCACCCCTAAGCTTAGAAGTAAGGCTTATTTATATCTGTTTGAGTCCCTTAATTCTTTTTTGCTTAGGACGTCGATGCGTCCTTTAGATGATAGTGCACCGCACTGGCATCCTAAAACTACACTGACATCCTTTGGTTGAGAGCTCCCTCTTCTGAGATAGAAATCTCTTGATTTTTCTCTTTCAGGGTCTCTGGTGGTTTTTCCAAAACATAATTGAATCCTAGTTCTTTATTATTTTGTAAATTCGATATCCTAAGGTGTATAAGGGTAGTTCATTCCCTGGTGATTTCTCAAGAAAGGAGAGACCTATGTGCAGTCAATCCCTCTTATATCACACAATGTTTAAGGAATTTTTAACCAACCTATCCACAATGTGGACTACTAATTAGAAGAAGATGTCACCATGGAAGTTAGGGCAGCCAATGATATTGTATGTTCAAAATGATGGTTGGCTTCACCTTTCCCTATGATGGAATTTCCATAACATAAGCCCCATAAGCAACAATCCAAGAATATTAGAGATTCATCTAGTGCCACAGCTACAAAAGAAAAAGCATCATCTACTATAGAGGGCTCAAAGAGAAAAGAGAGAAAGGAGAGCATAATTATAGAAACTAGTTGTGTTGATGGTGTTTTCTACACAGCAACAACTCAGACATAATACAATATTCTATCTCTCTTGAAAGGTAATCTTCAACAATAAATTACTGAAAATCACCCCAAGGTCTCTCGGGTGTCAGGTCATGACAATGCATAAACAACTCAGATAATATGTGAAAATGCTAGTAATCACAAGGGGCCTTACAAATGAACAATGCTGGAAGTGAATTTTCATCAGATGCAACAATATGGTGATGCTTTCAACCCTAAAACTAACCCAGATTCAAAATAAACAGCAAAAGAGATAAGGGTTCAGAGAAATTTTGAAATCTAAACTATTTATAAGACTAACAATGCAAATGATAAACACTTGAAATGGACTAATCCCAACGAAACCAATCTCTACTTAACCAAGATTAATCTGCAATCTTACAGAAACAGTGCAATCTTTTGGGGTTTTAAATATTTTCAGATCATGAACATTCACCCAAGACAACCCAATTGCAGTTGAAATGAATAAATCTCCATAATCGAACCAAGCACAATGAATATAAAGGTCCAAGCTAACTTTACAAAGCAATTAACAATCAACTAGTTGCAAAAAGTATGGACCAGGGATTGCTGCAAACACTTCAAACATTAAATCATAAACATCATTGAATCAGATTTAAATCTAAATCTAACAACCTTGAGCAATTTGAAAGATTGAATCATAAGAACTATGCAAGATAAGTCAACACAAAAGAGATCACCAAAAAATCACAATGCCTGCAATTGTATTGAATCACCAAATTTCAGCAACAATTCATGTGTTATGTTACATCACTTGCTCAGAAATTGACTAGCTTCTACCTCTACTCTACTGCTAAATTCACTCTCTATCAAATCTTCTCCTAATCTCTCTTCTATCTATCTATATCCCCTTACAAATGAGGCACAAATGTCATTTATAGAGAACCCCCAAACAAGTCGGCCTAATTAGATTTTGCAATAATAACTAGCCCCAAAACAGGTCGGCCTAATTAGATTTTGTAATAATAACTAGCCCCAAAACAGGTCGGCCAGGAGAATTTCAAAATAGGACAAGATTTGCATTAAATGCATGAATATTATCCATGTCGGCCTACGATCTCCAGCAAAATCAAATTTACGTTTCTTCCAAAAAGTCCTCCAGTTCTAGAATTTTTTGGCACAGATTCTTAGGCAGGTCCCATTTTAAAAATTTAAATTAAACATTTCCAGACTCCCCTTTTGGCACGAATCCATATGCAAGTCCCCCCCTTTTAATATTTGCTTAGTCCTGAAAAACAGATATCATCATTAATAGCCCACATGTCTAAATTAAATTTGAATAAAATTTTGGCCTATAAGAAAAACCTACATTTTTATAAGGAAACTTTCCATTTTCAGAATTTTTCCATTTTTTGAAATTTTTATTTTCAAATTTTATGTTTTATCTCAAGAAATTTTCATTTTAGCATCATTTTTAAAATTTCCACTTTTGGAAAAAATAATTATTTTCGGAAAAATTTCCATTTCGGGAAACTAGACCAAGGGGAAAATCCGAGAAAATCCAGGCCAGGCGGATTTTACTAAATAAGGAAAAAATTTCAACAATAGATCATCAAAACAAACCAAGAATGCATGAAACATCGTGTAATATATCAAATTAAACATGGGGTGTTGAATATTTATCATCAGATTCATCAATTTAATCCAGTATTTCAATTTGCACAAAGCCTGGCAAAAAATCCAGAAAAATCTGGGTGGACCGGATTTCCGCGGACGGCATAAAATTCTGGACCTTTGGCATATTCTGGAAAACTGAAGAAATCCGGGAAAGTCCGGGTTGGGCGGAAAATCCCGGATGCAGGCAAAAACCCGAACTTCGCTCGGATCCAGAATTTTCAGCAGAATCCGGGAAAATCCGGAAAGACCAGAAAATCCTGGATTTTTGCACAGAGCCGGACTTTGAGCAGAATCTGGGAAAATCCGGATGGACCGGAAAATCCCGGATTGGGGTAAAAATTCGGATTTTGCTCAGAACTTAGTTTTTTCAAAGCACAACATGGGGGAAGACTTGGACAAGCAAGATGAACATCTAAGGACCTCCAAAGGCAACTAAATCAATAAAATTAAGGGGCCAAAAGACACCAAAAGCCAAAGCAAAAAGAGGGTCCCTACTTTCAGTGGGGCGTGTGTGCAAAAGTGCACAACAAATGGCGACTCCGCTGGGAAAATGCTCCAGAACATTTTGATGATGAAACAAGAATCATGAACCCAGAATCTTTGGTTTTGATCTTCCTATCAGGCAAACAAATCAAAATGCAAGACTAAAGAAAATCAGGACCAAAGGCCGACTGAAACTTTCATAAACTAAAAAATCCAAGTGTGTGCAAGTGAGTTCATTTCCCTCCTTGAGCCACTGTAGAAACCAAGCTCAGTCAAGTCAGGCTATGTAAAGATTTTAGCTCCAAAAGCAACCTGGATAGAGCCTCGCTGCCAGTCAGGCGTCCATAGCCCCGACGAGGTTATCGTTGTGGTTCTCCTGAACATAGCTCTACTGCCAGCCAGGCGTCCATAGCCCCGGTAGAGATATTCAGATACTCCTGATAAGTTGAATTCATTCTTTTGATTTTTAAAATTTTCTCTTCTTTTTTTTCTTCTTTCTTTTTTCTTTTGATATTTTCTTTCACTCTTTTCATCTCAACCTGTGAATAGTGAAGTCCACACTCAGGGCTAAGAACCACAACGGCACTGAAGTAGAAATATGATTTTTCACCCAACAAGACCTTGCAAGGACCCTACTGCAACCTTCAGATTCTTAAGATATATGAAGGATATAAGATTTCAGAATACTTCAAGTTCAAGTCATACCAGTGACTCATTCTCTTTAAATCAGACATTCAGACTACTTGACACCAACAAAAAATCTTTGACCATTAATTCAAGACACATGATTAAAGTCCATCAATGAAATATTTTGAACAATCCTAGATAATAAAGAATTATTGCACAGGAAAGACACTTCCCCAACCAGAAAACAGAAAACCCAAGCCAGAGAAGCAAAACAACAACCAAACTGAAACCCAAAGCAAACTAAACTAGCCAAAACAGAAGCAAAGAAAATCCATCTAAACTAAAGCAATCTATCCTAAAGAAAACAAAACAGAAAAAAGTAAAAGAAAAGCAGACCAAGCTACATTTATTCAAATCAACACTATGTACAGAGAGGCTCAAAGTGGCTCATGATCAGAAAGGATGAACTGAGACTCATCCCCATAAGATTAATCAATGCATGGAAAAGCAATAAGGTGAAGGTAACAGTCCTCAAAAATGCAAACCTATCTTTATATTCAAAAAAGTAAATCTTTGCATTGTAGCATTCAAACTCCATGCCAAAATTAGGAATAACTAGTAACTGGGGCAACTCATTAGGACCATGATTAACCCATATGCAAGTTGTCTTTCCTAAATCTCCATAATCAAATTGACAGGATTCAGAATTTCTAGCAAAGAAAGAAACAACCTGATTTTGCATTTCTACAGACTGAAAGTTGTGTTCATCATCCTAGACTTGTGAAGAGTTGGCCATAGTGTCATCAGGGGGTCTCCATTGATGGTGCAATATTCCACTTGCATTTGAAACAGGCAAGATAGAATTAGAGGAATCAACATTTCTGTTTTCAACATCATTCATATTTTCCTGCAGATTAACATGAACCACATCAGCTACCCCATCAATAATGCATAGAATCTGCGAGTTTTCATTATGCAGTTCATCAATAAGCTAAGGAAAAATAGAATTAGATAAATGAGAAGACTCCCTGAATTCATCTTCTGTTGGCACTAGTTCGGATTCTTGATCACAATCATCAGAAACGTTGACCACTTCACTGAGTGCCTCCTCATGTTCTTCAAGACGTTCATCAGCAACCGGTTGACATTCCTCCATCAGAGACTTGTATGATGCATCTGTTTGTATATCATTTGCATGTAAGAGTAGTTGTACTTGCTCCTTCACCTCCTTTATGACTGTCTCGCACTGGAAACAGGTGAATTCTGAATGCTCTTCCTCATGTATCCTGCACCAAGCTGGTAACAACAGCTCCTCTATGTAGACTCCAAAACCTAGGCTTGACCAATCTCTTATAATTCTGGAAAAAAACTCTTTGTATCTAGTCTGTATCAGATCTTCGTCTTGGACAGGAACCTCTTTCTCACCCTCCACTATATTTTCAGGAACTTGACTAGCCTCAACAAAAACATCCATAGGTGATTCTTCACTTAAATATTCCTCTGTTATCTCTGATGCCTTAGATTCATCTTCATGACACTCAGTTCCTTCCAAAGTCACGTCAACATCAGTTGCAATGCCATCCCTGGATTCAGAAGTAGTCAGCCCTCCTGCAGTGCATTCTTGGCTTAGCTCACCTTTCCACTCCAGGTATTCTCCAACTTTAAAGATAATGTCCCCACATGAACGACAGATGAATTCTGAATGGGCTGCATCATGGACTCTGCACCATTTATACGAAAGGAAATCCTGCAAGCATTTACCACTAGCAAACTGACCTTCAACTATCTGTGTAAATGCCTCAACTGCAACATCAATAAACCCTAGATCTGAGGTGGCTAATGGTTCTTATAGGTTTTGCATGAAAAGGTTCCTTTGCAAGACCATCTCAATGTTATCTAGAAAGGCCAAGCATTCAAACTCATTGTGTCTACAGGTATTATGAAGCCTACACTTGTCTGAAAATGCACAATGATGTAAACCCTTGCCATTCCATTGATTTATCCTCCTATTCAAGGACTTGCAGATTTGAAAAAAATCAATCTCAAGACTGTTTCTATTATGAAAAACATAACGCTGCTTTTCCATCTTGACTCAGAACTTGAATTTTTAGATTTTGAGATCTGCCATATCTCAGATTTTCAACATAGAGGCTCATTCAATCTTCCAGCGATGTCACCTTGTTCGAGCCCTCCTTCTAGCGCCAATTTGTTGATGGTGTTTTCTGCACAGCAACAACTCAGACAGAATACAATATTCTATCTCTCTTGAAAGGTAATCTTCAACAATAAATTACTGAAAATCACCCCAAGGTCTCTCGGGTGTCAGGTCATGACAATGCATAAACAACTCAAATAATATGTGAAAATGCTAGTAATCACAAGGGGCCTTACAAATGAACAATGCTGGAAGTGAATTTTCATCAGATGCAACAATATGGTGATGCTTTCAACCCTAAAACTAACCCAGATTCAAAATAAACAGCAAAAGAGATAAGGGTTCAGAGAAATTTTGAAATCTAAACTATTTCTAAGACTAACAATGCAAATGATAAACACTTGAAATGGACCGATCCCAACGAAACCAATCTCTGCTTAACCAAGATTAATTTGCAATCTTACAGAAACAGTGAAATCTTTTGGGGTTTTAAAGATTTTTAGATCATGAACATTCACCCAAGACAACCCAATTGTAGTTGAAATAAATAAATCTCTATAATCGAACCAAGCACAATGAATATAAAGGTCCAAGCTAACTTTACAAAGCAACTAACAATCAGCTAGTTGCAAAAAGTATGGACCAGAGATTGCTGCAAACACTTCAAACATTAAATCATAAACATCATTGAATCGAATTTAAATCTAAATCTAACAACCTTGAGCAATTTGAAAGATTGAATCATAAGAACCATGCAAGATAAGTCAACACAAAAGAGATCACCAGAAAATCACAATGCCTGCAATTGTATTGAATCACCAAATTTCAGCAACAATTCTTGTGTTCTATTACATCACTTGCTCAGAAATTGACTAGCTTCTACCTCTACTCTACTACTAAATTCGCTCTCTATCAAATCTTCTCGTAATCTCTCTTCTATCTATCTATATCCCCTTACAAATGAGGCACAAATGTCATTTATAGAGAACCCCCAAACAAGTCGGCCTAATTAGATTTTGCAATAATAACTAGGCCCAAAACAAGTTGGCCAGGAGAATTTCAAAATAGGACAAGATTTGCATTAAATGCATGAATATTATCCATGTTGGCCTACGATCTTCAGCAAAATCAAATTTACGTTTCTTCCAGAAAGTCCTCCAGCTGTAGACAGTTTTGGCACGGATTCTTAGGCAGGTCCCATTTTGAAAATTTAAATTGAACATTTCCAGATTCCCCTTTTGGCACGAATCCATATGCAAGTCCCCCCCTTTTAATATTTGCTTAGTCCTGAAAAACAGATATCATCATTAATAGCCCACATGTCCAAATTAAATTTGAATAAAATTTTGGCCTATAAGAAAAAACTTACATTTTTATAAGGAAACTTTCCATTTTGAATTTTTCCTTTTTGGAAATTTTTATTTTCAAATTTTATGTTTTATCTCAAAAATTTTCATTTTCAGCATCATTTTTAAAAATTTCCACTTTTGGAAAAAATAATTATTTTTGAAAAAAATTTCATTTCGGGAAACCAGACCAAGGGAAAAATCTGGGAAAATCTAGGCCAGGCGGATTTTACTAAATAAGGAAAAAAATTCAACAATAGATCATCAAAACAAACCAAGAATGCATGAAACATCATGTAATATATCAAATTAAACATGGGGTGTTGAGCATTTATCATCAGATTCATCAAGTTAATGCAGTATTTCAATTTGCACAAAGCCAGGCAAAAAATCCGAAAAAATCTAGGTGGACCGGATTTCTGTGGACGGCATAAAATTTCGGACCTTTGGCATATTCTGGAAAACTGAAGAAATCCGGGAAAGTCTGGGTTGGGCGGAAAATCCCGGACGCAGGCAAAAACCCGAACTTTGCTCGGATCTAGAATTTTCAGCAGAATCCGGGAAAATCCAGACGGACCGAAAAATCCTGGATTGGGGTAAAAACCCGGATTTTTGCACAGAGCTGGACTTTGAGCAGAATCCAAGAAAATCTGGATGGACCAGAAAATCCCGGATTAGGGTAAAAACCCGGATTTTGCTCAGAACTTAGTTTTTTCAAAGCACAACCTGGGGGGAAGACTTGGACAAGCAAGATGAACATCTAAGGACCTCCAAAGGCAACCAAATCAATAAAATTAAGGGGCCAAAAGACACCAAAAGCCAAAGCAAAAAGAGGGTCCCTACTTTCAATGGGGCATGTGTGCAAAACTGCACAACAAGTTGTTGAACACCCGAAATATTGAGAGGGGGGATGAATCGTTATTCTTTTAAACCATTCAAACATTTAAACATCTAATCCACTTAGAAGATTCAACTGCAGTAAATGAAATAAAGCATGAAATATTCAATAACATCACATAACACATGAACACTAGGATTTTTATGTGAAAAAACCACAATGAGGATTAGCTCACAATATATTATAACCAGTTATTGTATATTTACAACAGTGCTCACTATAGGTGGACTCATTGTCCAAGTGGACTCACTGCCCACTTTAGAAGAAAGTTTGTGGCTCACAACCTAGATGAACTATTACAATTGCATCTATCATATGCATGAAATACAGTTCCAATGAAGCTCAATAAATTGACTTTACACACTTCATCTAATTGTGATCTAACACTTTGCTTTCCTCTGCATTCACATCTCTCTAATATTCCACTCAACATTCACAACTTGAATTTGCAATGTATTTGCATCATTCGCAACACTTGCATATTTTTCATATCTCAAAACACCAAAAATGATATGGCTTATATATCTGCTTCAAGCATAACATCAATTAGGTCAGACTAATTAGATGTATCATAAAAAATAGACAATATATCTTGTTGAATAAAATCCTTCCTCACACATCTTGCACCAAGATTCAATCCTTAAAACAATTTGGAATAGGTCGACATGGACCTATAATATCTCCCACATAACTCTGTAATACTTAATCTTCACATACCTTTAAACATATTAGGTTGGCACCATAGAAGACCTAATACAAAAATTATTCAACTGTATACCCATATTCAAACACACGTACCTCCAAATGCTATGCCATTTGGAATTCACACTCTATTGACATTTTTCAATGTCTCCTTAAATTCCTAAAGCCAATATCCTATCCATGAAGAAATGCGAACTCTCCTACTCACATGCACTAGATATATGAAATGACTATAATTTTCTAGGCCAAACTTTTATTATTCATATCTTTCAAACCAAAAGCCAAAACAAGATGGAATTCTAGAATTAGATGCTTCTATCAGCCAACAAAAACATACTAGAACTACAAAGTGAAATATTAATTCACGGACTAATGTGGACCCAAAAATTAGATGCTCTGTTACACATAATTATCAGAATTAACACTTAGTTAATTTCCATCACAATTATCTTCACCGAATCAAACCATATTACAAATTGTCTTCCACAAAAATCCTAAAACATGTTAGAACCAGCCAAAACAATCAGCACCATGATTTCCTCATCAAGATATAATGTTGACATCAATGACAACACTACAACATATAATAGTATACCTTGTTCTTATCCTACATGCTCATGTTTCCAACAACAACATTAATGACAAACTCCTCATTCTTCCAACACTAGTGAGGAGGAAATTGAAGAAGAGGTTCTTGTTGGAAGTTTGGAAGTGTCATTGTTGATGCAGCTTGGAAACATGAGCATGAAGTGTAAATACATAGGTTGATTTGGATGTCCCAGTGTTGTTGTTGATGTCAACATTGTGGGGAAGCATTTTTGGTATTATTTGTACAGTACTATCTATACCGGAAAGCTGGTCTATAAGAAACTTGGCTAAGTGTTCTCTATTGATGATGTTGTGGTTTAGTGTGTTGTTTTTTGGGTCCACACTTCACTGTAAGAAGAGATTTAACTCTATGCTTTTAACCATATCATTATGACTAGCTCATACAGCTATATTCAAAATTTCAAGAAGTTTGGTGAAGAATACTGGAAGATTTCAATGATAGAGTTCAACTCTATATATTACTATCATCTCTTTGTTCAATATAACAGTGTGGGAGATTCTGTATTTTCTTGTGAAGAATGTTTTAATGTTATGGTTCTAAATGTAATCTCACTGATGTCAGGGAAATGAGAAACTAAAGAAATATCAAATTTGGAAGTTGTGTATGTTGGGAAGCATGTGTATGTTTGGAAGTTTTTTTATTAGGTCTTATTCTTGGCCGACCTAATACATAATATGTGTTGAGAAGGTTAAATACACTTTGTATATGTTAGTTGGTTCTATTTTATATCCATGTCAACCTAAATTAAGTATTACATGGGTTGTTTGAGTGAAAAGATGATTTTGAATTGTGTATGGTGCAGACAAAAGTTGTTTTGGATTATTTTGTTTACAAATAATTAGGTCGACCTAATTGATGTGTGTAGATGTAATTAGGTATATATACATGAGATATTTGGAATTGAAGAGTGAGCAAAAGGTGGATAAGTGAGAAAAACTAGCATATGAGGTGTGAGTGGTGTTGTATGATGTGAACATGTGAATTCAGTGGTAAGAGTTTAGAATCAAAGTAGAGTTGTTGAGTGAATGCTAAGCAAAGTAGTACTTCATATTTAGAGCTTTGAAGAAACTAAAATACAGCACAAGAGAGGTGCACTTTGCATTAGTTCACACTTTGACAATGAGCCACATTTTTTTATTGTACTTAACTATTGTTGTGAGCCTTATAAGGATAGTGTGTCCTGGCAGTGAGCCCCTGTAATATACTATATCTGGATATAATATATTGTGAGCTAATCATCACCATGGTTTTCCCCATTTTGGGTTTTCCACATAAAAATCATCGTCTTCATGTGTTTTGTTACTTTTTGGATAATTCATGCTTTCATTTCTTATTTCAATTAATATGGTTTGGTGATTAAATTTATTGTATTCAAAAGGTTATAGAATATTGATTCAACCCCCCCTCTCAGTATTTTGAATGTTCAAGAATTGGTATCAGATCACTTGGTTGCTTCAAAAAATTCTAACAGCTTGAGGAATATCTTGGAAGTTTAAACACATGGCAGATAAGAAGTGTCATGTTCCTCTGGAAGAAAGAAATCTCTCTAATTGAATATATAGAACATGACTACATATTTGACAAAGAAGAACTGAAAGTTGCTCTTGAAGATCTTGACAGAGTTGAAACTGAGAGAAATAGCTTGAAGGAAATCCTAGGAGACTTGCAAATGAATGCATCAAAAATTTGAGAGAACAAATCAAGAATTTGAAAGAAAGATATAGGGAATTCAATATACAGTTGAAGCAAGCAAATGAAGAGATCATCGAACTAAAAGTACAAATGGAAGAAAATAAGAGGATTGAGGAATTTTTGAATGTAGTGGTATAAAACAAGACTAAAGAGTGCTATAGACTTCAACAAGAAGTGGTAAATATCATATCTGATCTAAAAAAGGAAAAAATACTTGAGGATAAATTCAAAACAAGTATTATAATGCGTGATGAACTACTTGCAATATAGAAATCCTCTAAGGACAAAGGTGGTTTGGGACTTGAAGAAGGACAAATTTCAAAATAAAATTAGACATCTACCAAGGTTGAAAATCAAAAGAAGATTCAAGGAAATAGGAGAAAATTCAAAAATCAAAGAAGTAATGCTAGAAGACCTTCTATCAGACAGTTGAATGCTCAAAGGTACCCATCTTTCAATCATTTTTTTTTTTCATGTAATAAATATGGACATAAAGCAATAGAATGTAGAAGTAGAATTTGGATCAGAATGTTGGATTCTTCTTTGGACAATGTTTTGCATGCAAGAAATTTGGACATAGAAGTACTGAGTGCAAAAGTCAAATGATGAATAGATCTAATATAAGAAGAATGTTTCAATCTTTCAATGGCTATTGTTGTTCATGAAATGTATTTAAACATAAGGCTAACCAGTGAAGATCAAGAATGAATAGAAGTCAGGAAAGTGTTATATGTTACTTTTGCAAAAAACCCAGACATATTTCAAAATTTTGTAGAAGTAAATATAGAAGATAGTCTAATATGGTAAGGAGGAATGAATTGGTGAAGAAATTTGATCCTACTGATGTTAAGAAGGAAATGGAAAAGATATGGAAAAAGAACGATGAATCTAAGAATAGAGATGATTCAGGGACTACAAATGCATTTGTACCAGCCTTCGGTACAAATAATTCTTCTAGAAACTAAGCCCATGCTAAGGCTTAGGGGGAGCAATAAAAAAAAATTCTAATAACCCCCTAAAGTATGAGATGTCATGACTTGGCACGAAGAAATGTCTTGAAAAAGGAATTTCTAAATCTATAGTAGAAAGTTGTGGAAGGAAATATTGTGATGTTGAAGTTTGTGGAGCATCTATAAAATTAACTGTGATACAAGGTTTTGAAGTTTGACATCTTTTTCTGAAGCATTTATTGTTGACACACTTACTGATGTGGGTCAAATCATGAAGTTAAAAACATATTTGAGAAGACAAATTCATTTGATGTGAATGAAATGAAAATTGAAGAAGAGGAAGTGGATTCGAGGTGTGTTCCAAAAGCAAAACATCAAAGCCCTAATCTTCATTGAACCAAATTCAAGAGGTATTCTACTTGCACAATTATTTTTTAGAATTTTCATCTTTAATGCAATGGATGGTTTGAAGGTAGTAAATGTCTCAAATAGACCAGAAATTAAATTGAAGAGGCATTCTTGGAAAAATATTTCAAAAGACTTGGCAGGTGCATTTTTTGGCACTCCCCTTAGATTTTCACCTACTGAAGATATATATGCATACATATATGGAAAAATAGAAGATTTGTCCTTTATTGGATTGAGTATTTTGTGGACAAGAAAATTGGAAGAAAATTATGATGCATACAAAACCCTAGTTGAAAAGAAATTGGACGTATGGCAAAAGTTTCCACCACTTGAATTTGAAAAGAAGTACATTTGAATTGTATTGAGCAAGATTCATGAAAAGTCTATTTAGATTGATGGTGCACACTCGATAACTAGAGAAGCAATAAAGGATGTGACTAGTTTGTGGTTCTTTGAACCAGTTTCAAGGTGGAAGTCTTTCAATGACCAAGAATTAATCAAAAAGACTGGTGCAATTTTTTGAGGAAAGGAACTTGTCTTGAGCACAATTGGAAATTTAGCTATCCGATATGCCACAATACTTATTGGACATAAAATTTGTCTACCCAACAATGGCTATACAGTCTCTACTGTTGTCGCTCACATTGCATTTGACATGATTGAGAATGGTGTGGACTATGATCTTTTCAAGTTGCTTTGAAAACACCTGATGAAGAATTTGAAATAAATCAAAAAGAACAAAAAGAGTACATTCAGGTATGGTACTTTGATATTTTTCTTACATTTCTACTTCATGAAAGAGATATCAGTAATTGGATAAGTGGAATGGTCAAATGAAAATTTGGTAGCACACCAAAAAAGAAATCTTACGATGAATCTTGGGGGATCGAATGCTCAAGAAGATGGTATTGCAGCATTCTTTGGAATGTTTCAGATGAGGATGAATAAAAGAATAAGGATTCCATAGAATTTGGTGGAAAGATACTCCGAAGACATCAATTTCCTTGTCTCTACAATTTTTTGTTGCATGGAAGCAACTAAGCCTAGACTTGTGTGGATTTTCTAGTTAGATTATAAAATAATTATGGAGGAATTTTATCATTATGTAGATGTTCTTCTAGGAATCCCAAAGGACCCCAACAAAATAGGTTTAGAGGAAAAGTCTATGATTGAAGCCTTCAGTAGTTTAAGAAGAACAGATAAGAAAAGAAAAAGTGTTTCCATCAAGAAAGAGGTTACAAAACAAGAAGGAAGTCAATTTGATGTGACCCCACTATTGGCAAGAGACACTGCACAAGTCATCTAGTGTTGTCAATGATAAAAACCCTAGTCATTAATCCTATCTATACTTCAATATTTGCTCGTACCAGAAGTTAGATTGAAGTTTAGTGATTAACTGTTAAAGCTAGAACAGAGCATTCGACAGAATTGTGTTCATCGATTCATATGTAATTTTTTGTTATCATCTTTTATTGTGGATCTCAGGGAAGGTTTTTTGATGTTTGATCTATCTTATCTTTCTACAATCGATCCTAGTATTGATTTGTGTGCAAGTTAGAATATTTGATTGATTTTTTTATTTTAACAGTGTAAAAAGGCCGACTTGATGAATGTAGCATGTTGCGGATGTTTGAGGAGAAATTGTTTAAGGTATTTTCATGTTCAAGGATTTTTTTTGGGTCTTCACTATGTTGTGACCGACATTGGTTGGTGCGCATTGAAAATTATTTATGGTTTCAGCCGACAGTTTGTACATGTTTTATTATTTTGTTGAAGCCAACATGTAGATATGTAATCTCTTGTTGTAGATATATATAAGCAATTTTTTATATCATTTTTGTGTGTGTTGTGATGAGATGTGAAATTCAGAAGGGTTATTGATTGATTGTGCATAGTTTCATTTGAGTAGAAAGAATATTTGTGATCTAAATTAAAGCAGATAGAGTTTCAAGAGTAGTATCAGACAGAGTGTGAAGAATGTTGTAAATGTGCTTAACCAGAACTGTAATCAAGCATTAGCAGATGCTATTTTCTCAGTTCAAATCTTCTGGATGTAATCCAAAAAAATTTGTAAGACAGTGAGTTTTCCTTTTTGTAGTTGAGCAGTGAGCTCTAGGCAGTGTGCCCGAATGCATGTACATTCCCCATTTGTAAACACTTATATTGAGAATACTCATATTGTGGATTGACCTCCACTGTGGTTTTTCCCCTAACAGGGTTTCCATATAAAAAATCCTTGTGTTATGATGTTTTGGTTGATTGTTTTGTGTCCTTGCATCCTTCTTTTGTTTCAATGCTATAAGTGGTTTAAAGATCGGGTTAATAAAGTTAAATTTTGTAGAACGCTAATTCACCCCCCCCTCTCATTGTTCCTTGATTCCAACAATTGGTATCAAAGCCTAGTTCCTCAAAAGAAGTCCAATATCTTGGGGAAGATCCGGGAAGGTGATTCAATGGATTCAAGCAATCTTCAACAAATTTTAGTGGCACTAGATGATCTTGATCAGTCCAAATCTGAAGTCCAAGAATTGCAAGAAAGCCTTGTGAATGCTAAGAAATTCATTCAATCATTGAAAGATCAGATCAATAAGTCTAGGGAAAAGAGAAAGGAACTCTATGATTAGCTCAAGAAAAAAGAAAGTAAAAGCATGGAAGATGAACAACTAAGTCAAGCCCTGAAGGAAAAGATAGAAGAATGTGAAAATCTCACCAGAGATAATGTTATCGTAAATCATGAGATGGAATCTATAGTGATGAGGATGACCAAGGAGATTGAAGACAGAAAGAAGAATGAAGAGAATCTTGCTTAGTCCTTGAAAGAAAAATTTGAAGAATGCAACAAAATTACTGATGGATTCAATCAGCTAGAGCTTGAATTGGAACAATCTAGAAATAATGAAGAAGAGCTTGAAAAGCAGATTGTTATTCTCAAGGATGAACTTGCTACTGCAAATGAATACAAGGAGAAGTTCAAGATTAGATCAACCAAGCTTGATGAATTGATTCAAATTCAAAGGACTGGAAGTGACAAGTGAGGTCTTGGATATGACAAAGGAGAAAGCTTTGGATCTGGACAAAGAAAATTTAGGTAAGGAAATCAGATGAACAAAGCTAGAAGGTATCCGATAAGACAACCTAATGCTCAAAATTTCAATGGATATTGTTTTTTTTGCAACAAATTTGGTCATATGGTTGCTCAATGTAGAAGTAAAATGAATTCAAGTGGTCCATCATTCTTCAGCCAGTGTTTCAATTGCAATAAGTATGGTCATAAGTCAGTTGAATGCAGAAATTTGATGAAAAACTATTTCAATAGAAATGTTAGATGTTATACCTGCAATAGATTTGGCCATATTGCTAACCAGTGTAGATCAAGAGAAAATCAATGGAATAGTTGGTTTGGACAAAGAAATTTTGTGTGCTACAATTGCAACAAAACCGGTCACATTGCAAGATTCTGCAGAAGCAGGAAGGGTCTGGTAAACAAAGCGAAAAATATGTAGAAGGATGAAAAGGGAAAAGGAAAATTTACCACAGATGAGATCAAGAAGCAAATGAAGAATACATGGGTGAAGAGGAAGAGTTTTTTTATGCAAGAAATGAATCAACACCAAATCTGGTGCTAGAAGTTCCTCCAGGAATTAGTTTAAGGCCTTTGGCCTAGGGGGAGTTCTCAAGAAAATATTTTACCCCTCTATTGGTAGTTGATACCGGGTTGTGGAAAATTGCAATGGTTGCATTGATGACCTACAAATGTTTTGTGATCTCTTGTGGAGAAAATTTATGCAAATTTGAAGGTTTGCAGAAGAATTTTCTTTCACAGTCTATGAAAAATAGGGTATCCAGAAGACCTAGGGAAAAATCATTTATTGCGACAAAAATTTAGGTGCGTGATTGATAAAAATTCAATTATATTCTTCATTTGTCACATTGCATTTCAAATAGAATAAGTTTGGAGAGCTCTGCATCGAAGTTTGGCAAGATTCAAGTCTAAAGGTGATTCAAGGATCAAACCCTAATCTGACAAAAGGTATTTATCTGCAAACTTGTGAACTTGAAATTTCTAGAAATGGTTGCTCCTTTGGTTGTCGATATGAAGGATAGACCCCGCCCGAAATTCAAATGGCACCCGTTCAAATCTATTGAGATAGAACCATTAGGTGCATTTTCTTCTTTTTTGTATGGTGTTTTGCATATTCAAGATATTAGGGCATACATTCATGTGAATGTTGAAGAATTAGGAAGCTCCCAGTTGTTAAATATATATACAAATCACATTATGGGGGAATATTTTGTGTAAAGCCTAAATTTAAAAATTTGGAGAAGAAATTCACACAAATTGTGAAGTTTCTTGTGTTCAATGAAAATGAATGGGTTTGGTACATATTGATTTGAGTGCATTATGATTTCATGTGGTTAAGTCATCCTTTCAAGATCACAAAGGAAGCTATAAGCATTGTTACTAGTTTGAATTAATCTGGTGGGCTGCCCACATTGAAAGTTGTGAAGAACCAAATAGTCACTGAGGCAACTGGTTCAATTTTCAACAAGAGAGCCATGAAAATCAAGGCATCATTGAGTTGGATGTTATATTTTCTTCTATGGTTATTGGGTACAAAATCTATCACTCCAACTAGGACAACTCTGTATTCGATACTGCAATCTATGCAGCTTATCATATGGTCAAGGAAAATGCAAAATATGACTTATGCAAGTTACTCAGGGGTCAACTAATTGAAAATCTTGGCAAAATCATGAAGAAGGACAAGAAGAACTCTTTCAAGTATGGTAATTTTTTGTTATGTCTATTCTTCTACTTCATGAATGAAGTTTTGGGAGTTGGAAAAGTGCAATGGCAAGGTGATAGACCTATAGTTGTTCAAATCAGAGACATCTTATATGGAATTGGTGATAGCAAAGCAAGAAAAACTGTTATCTGGGGTTACTTCAAAAGTTTTCAAATGAAATGCAAGCCAGCAAAAGGATTCCTACATCTATTGTGGAAAAATAAAAGGAAACTATTTACTTCATGGTTGATATCAATCAGTGTTTGATGGAAGGAGCAGAACCTAGAATAGTTTGGATAATGCCTATGGGCTATGAGGTTGAAGAACACATTTTGGAGTTATATGCTCAACACTTGTTAAGTAAACCTCAAGATTTGACAGAAGAAAGGTTTGGTGCCTTTGAAGAGAAGGATATGCGCGTGCATGAACAATTGAAGAAGCCTATGATAATCTAGAAGGTGAGAAAGGAAGTTGAAGCTTTTGCAAAAAGCATAGGCATATTAGCCGAAGTAGTGAGGGAAACTAGGAGGAAAAGAGAACAAGTTGAAGGAGAGCCTGGTAGAATTGAGTCTACTAGTACGGCAGCATCCTCTACTAGATCTAGATCTACAAGGAGCTATACACTCTCATCTGGTTCTACAAAGAACTCAAGCCCTGCAAAAGCTCAAATCAAGACATCTGAGAGAGAAGGAAAGAGGAAGAAGGATAAAAGCACAAGAGTCTATGTTGCAATTGAAGAAGATGAAGAAACTGAATCTGATCAAGAGGTAAGAGAAATCAAGAATAAGAGCTCAAAGGCAACAAAATTCTCTAAGGACAAGCCCTTTGGTGAAGAGAAAGCAAAGAAAAAGGTGAAAACTGACATATTAGGTATGTATGTAGAGGAAGTGGAAAAAGATTTGATTAAGGATGGTAATCTTAGACCATTTTCTAAATAGTATGACACCTTTGATAGTGTCTGTCAAAGAATTCTTGAAGAAGCTACAATAAAATATTTGAATATTTTCAATATGACTCTCATAGAAATAATGTCATACTTACCTAAAGGGTTATATGAAGTCTTAGAAATGAGGAGAGTTAATGCAAGAATTGAAGAAGAGAAAATGAGAGAACGCATACTTGTTGATCTATGTGCAGTAATGTCTATAGAAGAGATGAAGAAGATCCTCAACGAAGCAAAAAGGGATTTTAAGAGAAAAACAAGGGTGAATAAGCTTATGATCTGGAAAACTGAGGAAATGGCAAAAGATAATGAGAAAATTCTTAAGGCAGTTCTATTGAAGAACAAAAAAATAATGTGATTTCTAAAGAATCTCATGATGAAAATACTCCATCTAGTCCGGTAATTGAAGAAGGGAAAGAAGACATAATTGAGGATACCTAGAATCCTCTAGACATGCAAGATGTTGAAATTCCCATGGAGATTGAAGCTCCTAAAGATATGTCAGTTGAAACAAAGCAAGAATCTGTCGTTGAAGAGAAGAAGGTTGAGGTAAAGGAAGTTGATGTGGAAGAAAGAGACACTGCAAAGGTAGTAAAGAATTTTTTAGAAGAAAAATGGGAGGAGTTTGACCCTGAATTGGTTAAAGGTCCTATCAACTTGGCCACTCTATCTCCTATTTAGAAGTTGAAGGTAGCATCATTTGCTCAGGACAAGGAAAGGGAGGAGATATTGAAATCTCACATTGAGGAAAATGAGCTGCTAAGTCTTGCATCTATTATCTTAGAGAATATCATGCCTACACATGTCAAGGACTCATCTGATTCTCCATTCGATCAGCTGAAGAAACTAATCAACTTTGTAAGTACTCACTTTAAGTCTCTTGAAAAGTTAGCTGAGGATAAGGTTCAAAAAGAATTTGATGCAAATAGGTTTAGTAGATTGAAGGGTATGATTGCTAATGACAAATCCTTATTAGCTACCTATGAGAAGAACATTCAAGGTGCATTATCTGAAGGTGGAAATATTTACAATTCATGCTTATCATTGTCCAAATTCACTGAGGTCACTGAGAAGAAAATGAAGGAATATGAGAAACAGTTAGCAGATATTTCTCAATCCTTTGATCCTCTAACCATTCCTATGAGTAAACAAGAAGGTCAAGTTATATCCCTGCTTGACAAAATCAAAAGTCTGAAGCATGAAAATGACAGAATTGTTGAAAGGGTATGTGAGCTTAGAGGACTAATTGCTGCTAAGATGGAGACAATGCTTAGTGCATTGAAGGAGGCACGAGATGCTATGGTTGTTAGTGATCTAGAAAACCTTGAGTCAATAGAGATGCAATCCTATTTGTTATGTGGTCACATGACTATTTTGGAGAGCTTAAAAAAAGGTTGGGACACCAATTTGAGCCTGTTGAAGAACAATTTTGTAGATAGATTCAAGTTCATGTAAGTTAGAGAAGCATATTTGTACATATACAATTTTGTATGATTTTTGGTATGTGGATTCTCGTCTTTGCCATTGATGTCAAAGGGGGAGAGTGGGACAGTCAAAAATGTCATATTCATCTCAGGGGGAGTTGTGTTTTGAAGTTTTGAAGGTTGGTAGTGTATTCATGTTGGTACTGATTCTGACACTTAGTCATTTTTCACTAAGTGTTGCCATCAATGCCAAATGGGGATATTGTTGACAAGAGACACTACACAAGTCATCTGGTGTTGTCATTGATGGAAACCCTAGTTATTAATCCTATCCACACTTCAATATTTGATCGTACTAGAATTTAGATTGAAGTTTAGTGATTAATTGTTAAAGCTAGGACAGAGCATCCGACAGAATTGTGTACATCAATTCATATGTAATTTTATGCTATCATCTTGTATTGTGGATCTCAAGGAAGGTTTTTCGATGTTTGATCTATCCTATCTTTGAATCATCAAGCCTAGTATTGATTTGTGTGCAAGTTAGAAGATTTGGTTGATTGTTTTTCATTTTAACAGTGTAAAAAGGCCAACTTGATGAATGTAGTGTGTTACAGATGTTCGAGGAAAAATTGTTTAAGTCATTTTCATGTTCAAGGATTTTTTTTTGGTCTTCACTATGTTATGACCAACATTGATTGGTGAGCATTAAAAATTATTTATGGTTTGAGCTGACAATTTGTACATGTTTTATTATTTTGTTGAAGCCGATGTGTAGAGATGTAATCTCTTGTTATGAATATATATAAGCAATTTTTTATATCATTTTGGTGTGTGTTGCGATGAGATGCAAAATTTAGAAGGTTTATTGATCGATTGTGCATAGTTTTATTTGAGCATAGAGAAGATTTGTGATCTAAATTAAAGCAGACAAAGTTTCAAGAGCAGTATCAGACAGAGTGTGAAGAATATTGTAAATGTGCTTAACTGGAACTATAATCAGGCATTAGTAGATGTTATTTTCTCAATTCAAATCTTCTAGATGTAATCCAAATGTTTTTGTAAGATAGTGAGTCTTCCTTTTTGTATTTGAGTAGTGAGCTCTAGGCAGTGTGCCTGAATGCATGTGCATTCCCCATTTGTAAACACTTATATTGAGTATACTCATATTGTGGATTGACATCCACCGTGGTTTTTCCTCTAACAAGGTTTCCACATAAAAAATCCTTGTGTTATGGTGTTGTGGTTGATTGTTTTGTGTTCTTGCATCATTCTTTTGCTTCAATCTTATAAGTGGTTTAAAGATCAAGTTAATAAAGTTAAATTTTGCAAAACACTAATTCACCCCCCTATCAGTGTTCCTTGATTCCAACACCCACATGAGCATGGAAGTGGAAGTATGCAAGACCTAGATGAAGCCATAAAATATTTACAAAAAGTAATTCCCAGTGAAAGCATTAATGTATCAGCATCCACTATATAAAATCCCAAGAGTATGGTTGATTCATTGAAAGTGTACATCTTCAAATTAAAAGAACAAACAGTAAATGAGTCAAAAGCAAGAACTAAAGAGGAAAATCTTGTTGGGAAAATGTGTCTCAACCTTGCAATTATATGATTTTATTGTTGATAGGATGTATATATATATATATATATTCTTAGTTACACCATAGGTGTATACAATGGTAGCAAAGAGAAAATGTGTGTTAACTTTTTTAGGAAACTCCTAAAAGGGACATACATTAATAATGATATATTGTAAATTTGACCATTAATTATTAGGTTTTAGATCTAATGGTGGATATTTTGTTGGCCTATCTTGCCCTAGAATGTAACCCTATTTTATGAGGGTGTTGTATTATGATTGTGGTAGAGAGACAAAGATGTATTCTGAGAGTCGATAGCACCATGTTGTCTCTCGATCTTTGAATGGTGATACTCCTATGAGAAGCTTACTCTACAAGTATATTGTAATCTTTGTGATTTACTGAATAATATATTGGGTGGCTTTTGGAGTGTGGGGTTTTTCTCCTCAAATTTTTTCGCCACGTAAATCACTATGTCATGGTATAAATGATATTTATATTTATTTATGTTTAAGTTTCTATAACTGTTAAAGAAATAGAAATTTTTGCATTATTCTCCTCTCAAGATTAGTATAGGAAGTTGTTTTGTTACCTTAGGTTCCTTACAAGTGGTATCAGAGCCTGGTCACCTTTGGTTTCAGTTGTGGGTTGTTGGGTTTTTTGAACTAATCTAGATTTGAGTGGGAGCTTGTACAGAAGACACTTTGTGATCTTGTTGTAGGAATTTTTAGATGGCAAGTTCATCAGGGAGAATAAAGGTGGAGAAATTTTCTAGAAATAATTTTGAGATGTGGAAGCTAAAGATGGAGATCTGTTGATAGATTGAGATCTACGGCATGTTGTTAATGAGAATGTTTCAAGGACTACAGATCCTACTCAGGCTGCTCAATATGATGTTATGGATTGTAAAGCCAAGGGTCTAATCAGATTGTGCATGGCATACTCTATTTTAATTAATTTCCATGAGAAAACCTCTAAACAAAAACTATGCAAGAATCTTAGTGAGATGTATCAAGCCAAATATTTAGTGAACAAGATTTTCTTGAGGAAGAAATTGTATTCCTTGAGAATGAAACAGGGTGGATAAATCACAAACCACCTGGAAGCATTCAATATGTTGGTGGCTCAATTGGCATCAATTGGTGTCAAAATGGATGAGGAGGAGAAATGTTAGATCTTTCTTTGTTATTTCCCTAATTCGTTGGATTCTCTTGTTATGACTATTGGGAGTACTTCTGTTATATTGAAGACTGGAGATGTGGTGGGTTCTTTGCTTTCTGAAGAGATGAGGAGGAAGGTATCCATCACTGCCAAGGAGGCCCTAAATTTTCATGGAAGACCTAAGGAAAAGGGAAAGAAAAATGAGAAGCATGACAAATCCAATTCTATGGGGAGACCTAAGTCTCCTAGAAAGTCCAAAGTTATTTGTTGGAACTACAGTAAGCCTGGGAATGTTCATAAGGAATACAAAGAAGAAAAGAAGAAGAAAAAGAAAAAATTTGATTCTGATTATGAGACTGAGAAGGAAGATGGTGATGCGTTCATTGTAGCTTTGGTAACTCGTGCAGGTAATGATGCATGGTTAATTGACTCAGGTGCATCTTTTCATATGACCTTTAATAGAGATTGGTTTTATGAATATGAAGAATTAGTTGGTGGTAAGGTGTACTTGGATGATGATTCTCATTTATACATTATTTTTTGTGGTAAGGTTGAAATCAGGGTTCTTGATGGTAGAATAAAAAGGATTAATGGTATGTTGCATATCCTTGGATTAGCACGAAACTTGTTAGCTATGAGTAAACTAATAGATGCGGGTATGCAAGTAGTATTTTGTAATGCAAGATGCAAGATGGCCAAAGGTGTTATGGTGATTGCAAGAGGTGTCAGATATGGTGCATTATATAAGTTGGATGCATGCAATATTGATTACAATAGTACTTCTATGAAATGCAAATTTGTGGAAGAATTGAGGGTTTCACCTTTAGCAGATGGTCATGGATTTTGGGTACCCAAGGGTGCTCTTTCTTCTGAGACAAAGTTACCTTTAGAGAAAACTATGTTATGGCACCAAAGAATTGGCCACATTGGAGAAAAGGGTCTAAGGACCCTGAAAAATAAAAACCTTGTTGAAGGTTTGTCTGATTGTAATCTTGAATTCAATTTCTATTAGTATTGCATTTATGGAAAACAAAACTATGTTCAATTTTACTCGAGTTCTCATAAATCTTGTGGTGTATTAGATTTTATTCATCTTGATGTGTTTGGTCATGTATATGTTCCTTCGATTGGTAATTCCACATATTATGTTTAATTTATTGATTATTATAGTAGGACATGGGTATATTTTCTAAACTGAAGTTTTTCAGTCAATTTAAAGAATTTAAAGAAAAGGTTGAGTTGCAGACTATAAAGAAAATAAAATGTTTAAGGACTAGTAATGGTGGTGAATTTTTCTCTAACGATTTTGATAGATTCTATAAAGATTGTGGTATTCATAGACAAAAGACAACTCTATATTCCCCATAATAGAATGGAGTTGTAGAAAGAATGAACAAGATATTGATGGAGAAGGCTAGGAGTATGTTGCATGGTGTTGACCTAGAACAAAATTTTTGGGTTGAAGTTGTTGCCACTGCATGTTACCTGATTAATAGGTCTCCTACATCATCTCTTGTTGATAAGACACCTATAGAGGCATGGTCGGGTCGCATGCCTTCATTAAGACAACTTATATTTTTTGGTTGTGAGGCATATGCACATGTGCTAAAGGAGAACTAAACAAAGTTGGACAACAAGGTTGTGAAATATACCTTCATTTGATATAGTTATGGTGTGAAAGGATACAAGATTTAGGGTCCTATTGCATAGAAGGTAATACATAGTAGAAGTGTTATTTTTAGAGAAACTAATCCTTCTTTTGTTACATTGCAACAAAAACAAAGTAAATAGGAAGATGTGATTCAATTTCCTTCTACACCTGAGAAAGTTGAATTCAGACCCAAAGATAGACAAGAAGTTGAGGAGAGCTCATCTAGCTCTAGATCTTTAGAAGAAGAAGAAGAACCTCCAACTCAACTTTTTTGTAGGTCTGCAAGGCATAGACAACCACCTAAAAGCTATTCACCTGATGACTGGAGATGTATTTTTTCTTTGAATACTAACATGGATGAACCCAGATCTATAGAAGAGGCACTAGGTATGAATAATACAAAATCCTGGAAGATTTTTATGGATGAGGAAATGACATCTTTGAAAAAGAATGATACATGGGATCTTGTACCATTTCCTAAAGGATGAAAACCTATTGGTTGCAAATGGGTGTTCAAGAAAAAGATTGGTTTAGATGGAGGTATTGAGAAGTACAAAGAAAGGCTGGTTACAAAGGGTTACTCTCAAGTTGAGGGTGTTGATTATGGTAAGATATTCTCTCATGTTGTAAAAATGACATCCATTATATTTTTACTTTCTATTGTTGTTTCTTATGATTTATACGTTGAGAAAATGGATGTGAAAACTACTTTCCTTCATGGTGATTTGGAGAAGGATATTTATTTGACACAGCCAGAGCACTATGTGGTGAAAGGTAAAAGTAAATTGGTTTGCAAATTGAAGAAATATTTGTACGGCCTAAAACAGAGTCCTAGGATGTGGTACCAAAAATTTGGTACATATGTGTTGAGTTTGGGATTTGAGTGTTCTAAATTAGATCACTGTGTTTATTATAAAACTGATGGTGATCATTTCCTATTTATTGCACTATATGTTGATGATATGTTATTTATTTGTAGAGGGAAAGGTATGAGTTTTGAACTAAAATCTCAACTTGCTGCTAAATTTGAAATGAAATATCTTGGTGCAGCTAAACACATTCTTGGGAAAAATGTGGCAAAGAGAAAAATGTGAGTGTGTTAACTTTTTTAGGAAACTCCTAAAAAGGCCGGCATATATTAATAATGATATATTGTAAATTTGGATTGTTCACTATTAGGTTTTAGATCTAATGGTGGATATTTTATTGGCCTATCTTTCCCTTGAATGTAACCCTATTTTATGAGGGCATTGTATTATGGTTGTGGTAGAGAGACAGTGATGTATTATGAGATTCGTATAGTGGTTGTGTTGTCTCTTGATCTTTGAGTGGTGATACTCTTGTGAGAAGCTTGCTCTGCAAGTATATTGTAATCTTCATGATTTACTAAATAATATATTGGGTGGATTTTGGAGTGTGGGGTTTTTCTCTCGAAAGGGTTTTCCCCAAGTAAATCACTGTGTCATGGTATGCATGATATTTATGTTTAATTCTATTTAAGTTTCTATAACTATTAAAGATCTAAAAAGTATATCATTATTCTCCTCTCAATATTAGTGTAGGAAGTTGTTCCGCTACCTTAGCTTCCTTAAAAATCTAGAAGGCATCAGAAAGAAATGTGTAGATGCACACCATAGTGTCTTGAAGGAATTGAAGGATGTTCAAGATTATGAAGGAGAAGCATAGGAATTAATATATTATTGTCTAAATTGGTCTAATTGGACACAAAATACAAAGAATGAAATGAGTCAAAATGAGATTTGGATAAGCACTCAGGTGGATGTCCATGATCTAGAAAATGATAGGAACAATCAGAGATGGTCTTACATCATCCAACTACAAGAAAGATCCTTTAGCCTACAAAATCTGAGAACGGAGACAATCAAGTAGTATGTGGCACTAAGAGACTTAGTAAAGATAATGTACATTCCCATATCTAGTGCTCTAGCTAGTGCTAAAAAACTATCAGAAATAAATATCTGCCCCAGCATTGTGGAAGAAGGAATAGAGTCTCCAACAAAGCTTGAACTATTATATAAGACTCTTGTAGACACAAAAGGCTCTTGGGAAGAAGGAAAAACTACTTGGCAGGATACTCTAAAGAATCTCAAGGGATCTTCATCTTCAATTTAATATGTTCTTATCTTTTTTATCAATTATCCTTTTTGATGATGTATACACACATTTATCAAAGGGAAATATATCAGACCCTTGCATGACCTTTTCCATTGATGTCAAAGGGGGAGAGATAATGTGAGAAATAATGGGAAGGAAAAACTTTTTTTTTTCAATACATTTTGGATGATTGGAAAACTCCCTTTTGAAATTCAAGGTTAATTTTGAAAGGGGGAGTTGTCAATTTTGTAAGGGGGAGTCAAGGTTAGGAAGAAGTTCTTATTCATGATATGGAAAATGTTTTATGATATGCATGTTTCCATCAATGACAAAGGGGGAGATTGTTAGAAGTTTGGAAGTTCATCATTGTTGATGTATCTTGACAACATGAGCTTGAAGTGTACATGCATAGGTTGTTTTGGCTATGTACCTGTTTTGGATTAGAAATTTTGTTTACATCTAATTAGGGCTAACCTAATTGATGTTTGTGGGATGTAATTGGATATATATACATGAGATATTTTGGAATTGAGGAGAGATACATAGGTGGATGAGCAAGTGAAAATGGTATATAAGGTGTGAGTGGTGTTGTATGATGCGAACATGTGAATTCAGTGATAAGAGTTGAGAATCATAGCAGAGTTGTTGAGCAACTGCTAAGTAGAGCAGTACTTCATATTCAGAGCTTCAGAGGAACTAAAATACAACACAAGGAAGGTGCACTTCAATCACTCTTACACCTTGCAGCACAAATTTCTTGCATTAAATTTAACTTTGGTTGTGAGCCTTATACGAACAATGTGTCCTAGCAATGAGCCCATGTTATATACTATATCTATATATAATATATTGTGAGCTAATCCTCACTGTGGTTTTTCTCGTTTTAGGTTTTCCACTTAAAAATCTTGGTGTTCATGTGTTTTGTTACTTTGTGTAAAATTCATGCTTTCATTTCTTATTTCAGTTAATATGGTTTGGTGACTGAATTTGTTGTGTTCAAAATGTTATAGAATACTAATTCACCCCCCCCTCTCAGTATTCTAAATGTTCAACAGTTCCTTATAGAGAAGGGGGAGAAAAAACATCCCATTCTTAGCCTCCATCTTCTTTCATTTCTCCTCTCCATTAGTCTCATTCATTGAATCCTTCTTCATCTCCTCCACATTAGTCTCCTCTTCTATCTCTACCACATCTCCTCCATCATAAGAAACCATCTCCACTCCTCCTCCTTCACCTCTAATTTATCATCCTCACACTATTACTCCTCCTAATTCACCACCACTTGATACTCACATCTCTACTCCTCCTCCTTCACCTTTGCATGGTACTCATATTCCCCCACCTCTAGAACAAGAGGAATAACTGAGTGTGGAGGAGAAGACTTTGAATGAAGTTGAGAAAGAGGAGAATGGGAATAACTGAGTGTGGAGGAGAAAACTTTGAATGAAGATGAGAAAGAGGAGAATGGTGGAAAGGAGGAGACATAACTAGAAAGGGAAGAAGCTAAGTAGCTAATCATGAATATTCTTAGGCTTCAATAGAGATAAAGTTCATTTGTTCTCCTTTGCAATAAGTAGCATCCACCCTCCCAATATGGTTAAACCATAGAATTCAAAAAAGGAAAAGGACATATGTCCAAGAAGAGGAAAAGGATTTTTGTATTCTTGTTGAGGCATTCCAAGTACCCATTAGAAGAAATAAAAGAGAAATAAGGATCTCCACAACCACCATTAATGAGTATGGTAATAGAATAGCACAAGTTGCTATCCTTATGGTTGACAAACAAAAGTCTAACATGGTTTCTAGGGATTAACAAATGTAGGAGATAAACTTGGGATTCCAAATTAGAGAGGAAGAAAAGTAATCTTTGTAAATGGTTGTGTCCATCATCCTGAACAAGATACAAGAGGATGAGAACACCAAGGAAGACCTTAAATCTCAAGTTTCATAGTTAACTACTTATATAAATTATTTTTAATTGGTCAAATTGATTCATTTGTACCTACACCAATCATGCAAGTTGCATTAAATAAGGATGCTCAACATTTAGACCCTGAAGACCTCCTCTCATCTCCAAAAGAGTGGAGAGAGAACCTGCAAGCACTAGGAACAAGAGTAATAAAGAAGGAAGTGAAGGCCTATCATTGTATCAGTAATGAAGTTATCCTAGCTCATGAAATTGAGTCAAAAATAAATGAATACTTTCTCATGTGGGATGATTACATCCCAATTTTATAGAAAATAAAAGTTGCATCTATAGAAGAAATTATAAAGTCAACATTAATCAAAGAACCTAACCAATACAAATAAAAATAATGGTTGAAGTTCGTTCATTTAAGGTTTAAGGTATTGAAGAAGTGCAAAGATAAATTGAGCAATGATGAAGGCCACTCTGCCCAAAACTCATAGAAATCACAAGAACAAATACCAACACAAGAGATGCAAGATAGAAAATTGATTCACTTTCAATTATGTTAGAAAATGAAATTACAGATTCAAAGCTTGCATGCTATAGCCTCATGGGCTTGATTCATTATAACAAAATCAACTCAAAAAAGAAAATCTACTATTTAGAGCCACAATATGCACTATCAAGGCCACCTTCTACAACCCCCACTTAACCCTTTTTATTTTCCCCAATAACCACCCTAGAATGTTCTAGAAGGTACAAATTTCACCTTTTTGTTTTTGGCGCCAAAAGTCTCACCGTTTGATTTCTGGCCTAAGAAGATTTTTTTATGAAATTCACTTTTTAGAGGACCAACTTCGCAGGGCCATAACTTTTGATCTAGGTGTCTAATTTTCTATTATTGCATATCGTTGGAAAGCTCTTGACAAGCTCTACAATGTGTCAACCCACCATAGGTCGATTCAGCCACTTTTTGAGTTGTTTCAGGGCCTCCAAAGTTTTATATTTGAATTTGAAGTTGCATTGGAGAAATTTCCCAAGACAAAAACTTTAATTTCTTCCAAACCATGCAGGGTATTGAGGTGATTCTTTCACAACCAAAAATGTTTTTCTACTCTACTCCTTGGGGTAAATTTTCACATCCATATGAGCCTGTTTTGGCTAACTTACTAAAAATAGTAAGTGCTCATTTTTCACTATTTTTGATGCTTGATAGTCTTATATCCCCTAAGTGCCATCAAGGGACTCAAAAAAGCTAAAGAAAATAAAGAAGAAGAAAAATTTTGGGTGATGCAAGATTTCCCTACATCGTTGGATGCTCCTGCATCAAGCAAGAATAAGGGACTAGTCGATCAAGCTATGGTGAAGATAGAGTAGTTTGTTGAAAACCTTGCACATTTTGGGAAACCTCATCTCTATTAGGCTCTCCAACAAAGATGATTGGTGATTTTGTAGATTATCTGCTTGGTCTAGTTTTTGAAGCATGCATTGATTGAATGATGAAGTGGAAGGAATACATTTGAAGCTTCCAAGATGAGTTAGCGACATTTGACGAGTCAAAAGAAAAGGTCTTGAGTTCCACCCTTTCACAAAGGATAAAATTACAATATCATAACAAACTGAGTATGAATGATCTTAATGAAGTTATTAACTTTTTTTTTGAAATCTTTCCCATTTTTAAATGATTCTATAGCAAAAAAATGTTCTTTCATTTTAAATAAGTTATAGTAAACTAATGTCTAAATTAATGAAGTGTCGATGTGGAAAGTTTTCAATAGATATGTAGTTGTTTCAATTAGCTTTTAATTAGTCTCAATTTAATTTTCTATTTATTTTTCAGTTAGGGTTGATTGCTCAAGTTGAACTCTAGAAGACTCATTTCAGATCCATAAATCATGGAACGCATGGTTCCTATATATTTTTCTTTGTGAAAAATTTGAAACATCATAAATCGTTTTGAATATAAAAAGATGCATTTTTAATGTGAATATTTTCTACTGAATTTTGTGAATGTTAATATATTATCAAAGGATAGTGCCTACTATTAGAAGATGAATTCTTGATCATTGGTGATGGTATTGTCCATTTTCATCTATATGAATTGAATAAGCTAGTAAAATCAATGATTTATTATTGTGTTACATAGAGTCTTGTCTCAAATCAACACATGCAATATGGTAGTTTTATATGATGTGGCTTGAAAAAACTAAATATTTTATTTCTCCTTTGGTGATTGTATCGATGTCATGAATGAGTGTGTGAATATTGATCATTAATATGATGTTGATTTATTTATTTTTATTAACCTTTCAAATTTGATAAATTGAATGAAATTTATCATTGTCTATTTGAGTTGAAATATTTTCCAAAACTCATACCACAATCTTTTGTTGATGCAAGAAGAAAGCCTCAGTTTTCACAAATTCATAAAACAAGACAATATCGAGAATAATTTAGCATTCAAAATTGAAAAACACAGTAAAATAAGTTAGAACAAATATAAAATTTATTCAATTCCACTCAAAATCATAATCTACAAACTAAAATTGATTATTCATGGCTCTCCCCAGCCATCCTCTCACAGCTCCCTCTCCTCCTTCCCTTTTCCCCTTTCACCTCCATGCTACCCTATCTATCTTCAATGTAGCATTGTTGCATGTCTCTATTGTTGTTTAAAAATCCCAAGAATGAGTTGTTTTCTCTTCTTTTCCACAAGATTCTTCTCTAATTTCCCATTCCTCACCTTCTTCAATGCCTTCCCCTTTAATTATTTTTCTATGCTTTTATTTTTGTATATCAATTATACTATTGTTTTTATGCTTTTATTGCAACTTTAAAGAGCCCAAGATGGGTGACTCCCTCTCTCCCCTCTTCCACACCAACTCCACTCTCTTCCCTACAAATTTTTAACTTTATTTAGAGGATGCCTTATAAGCCTTTTGACACCTCCCAAATATGGGAGAGCTATAGTATTTTCTTTTAAATGAAGATTCCTTCATTTTAAAAATCGAATTAGGCAATTCAACTAACAAAGTGGCTTTCTAATAGCCAAGTCTTAAAGAATTTTCTTCCTTTGGTCTATTTTGTTTTATACATTTGAAAATTGACCTCCAAGGATAAGTATTTTTTCTTGTGGGAATGGATTGTAAACAGACAGAGAAAATTAATGCAAATTATTGCTTTACCCGAAGCGATCATGGAGAAAATGTGAAATTATGACAAGAATATAAAATCATTTGCCACTTCCCATTTTTACTTTTAAATTTACTTCAAAAGATGAATATGAGATAAATAAAATCCATCAAACATTATCGTTTGATGCTACATACACAATTTTGAAAAAAATCAAACATGTGACTTCGATGTTGCACAACAGGTGCCAAAAACTAATGTTTTGCATAACTCTTATCCAAAAGCTCATATCCACGTGAAACTTTGTTAGGATATGAATAATTTCATTGTGATTCTTCTCTCCAAAGTATTTTCCATGAATTTTATTAAGTTTCCCATAAACTGCTAGCCATAAATGGAGAACTTTAAATTCTCCCAAATGGTGAAAGATTTGGCAATGATTCTTTTTCACATTTGGAAAAAAACATCTGAGAATACCCCTATGAAAGGATTTTTCCCAACTTATATGGATCTCTAGAAACAATTATTTTGTAAAACTACCTACAAGAGCCTTAAAACTATGACAGAGCGAAAACTCAAATTTTAAAAATTTAATCACATGAGAGGTTTTACAATGCTAAGAGATACTTAAAAAAACCACAACACACAAAAACTGAAGAAAACAACAGGAAATTTTTTTTTGGGTGATGTAGGATCACCTATGGACCCAAATGCTCCTACATCAGACACACCAGGTAATAATTTTGTGAGCATAGGCTCACAAAAGTGGAATTTAATGGTAGAATCATTCTTTCAAATTGCAAAAATCTATAGGAAACTCCATCATGTCCAAAGTGCACATGAAATTATTTCTTCTTCCTCTTCTTCCAGCATCTTTTTGGAACTAGATTTGATCTCCTCCAACAACTCTTCTTACCATTCTTCTCCTCTTTCATGGTTTTTGACCCACCAAAATCTGACCACCTCCACCAAATTCCCTCATTATACACATCAACACCAATAGAATACACACAAATCTACCTCTACAACTTCATGGAAATCAACAATTTCCATTGGTTCTTCTCCATACTCCTCAACCCTCAACATTATAAATGAATGTAGAATAATATCATCACAAAATGCAAACAAATTTACCTCCTCCTTCTTCACTATAATGTTCCCAATGTCATCTTTAGGTGCAACCTTCATCCCATCCTTCGCTAGGAGGTTTTCATCTACCCCATCTACTCTCATCATCATCTTCATGTCTTTAACTATTGTACCAAGTCTCCTAATTATAGCATCTTCATGGAAATTAAAATATTCTATGTATCTATGTCCTTCATGTCCTTTATTTTCAACTGCACCATTCAGCTCTTCATGGTCTTCTATCCATTTTTTTTCTAGCATCTAGTTTATTTTCTTCATCTCCTCTTTCCATAGGAGATCATTCTCCTCTTCACCCACTTTCTTGTGAAACCTAGGACCTTCAAACTTTATTATGTCTAATTATACATCTTCTCCATCTCCATTCTTCATTCTTCCATCAGGAATGATTCCATCACACATTCAGATTGCTTCTCATTGCTCTCGGCTATCCTTCCATGTTGTAGTAATTCCAATTTTTCCAACCTTGCATTTATATTCATGATCATCTAGGAGATCCTCCTCTTTTTATATTTTCTCCAACGTCCTTCCCATATCGTAGGCTTCTTCCTCATGATTGTTCGCTGCTACAATACATCACACATTCTACAAAAATAATTTCTCACAACACACTACCCTCTACCCAACAAAGACTCTAGAAGATACTTCCTCTACCCAATTCTCTCTCAGTGGAGGAACTCTATGTTGAGATTATGGATGCACAGTCCCTGAAGCTCCAGAATCTTCAATAAAGGACCTTTCCCATGAAAGATAATCAACCACAAAGGAAAGTGTTGCAACAATGGAATGTTGAATAAAGATTATATATTGATATGATATGATATGATGATATGTTACAAATGAACAAAATGCTAGATTATATAGGCAAGAAGGAAAACCTAAGATGCAAGAGATGTTGTCGTGTGTCATGATCTAACAACATGTGACAACATGTGAATCCTATCTGGAAAATTATTAAATGTTGAGATAAGTTCTAGAAGGACAACTCATCTTCTAGAAGGAATCTTATCCCTACAAACATGGAAGGGAATATTACCCCATTTATTAAATGATTTATTAAAATCTAACCTAGGACTAAATGATGCATGACCTAAGTTAACTCATGCTAGTGTAATAATTAATTAATTAATTACACTAACACCCCCCCCATAAGTTCAACTTAGGGAGGAAATTGCAATGATTATGCAAGAAGATGGGTCCCGGCTACAAGGCCATGTTAGGTACCCATGTACATGAAGATGCAAAAAATCTCCCACAACTAGAGAAAAGGGGAAAACCCAGTGGGAACAAAACCCCTCCCCAAAAAGGAGATAAAAAAGAAAAAAATATGAAAGAGTGATGTTTGGACGACTCAACATTATCCCCCCAAGGACTACAACCATCACATATATACAAAGAGATTAAAAAGTATGTGGACTAGATAGCCCCCCCAAAAAGGAGAGTAGTCCCCTCTAGAATTTCTTCAATACCAGTGATGAAGTGAGAAGCCAAGTTAGATAGACCTGAAGAGAACCCATCCATGTACCACAATTCTAAAGAAGTGAATGTATCCATCCCTGTTGAAGCAAATCTCAACTAAGAGGTGTCGAAGGAAGAAGATGGTGCCATGCAAAGAGCCAAGTCAATCCAGCCTCCACAACCCTGGCGAGGAGGGGGTGATGATGTGCTTCCTACCCTTGAGTCTAGAGATTCAGGAGCAGGTTGATCTTGATCCCAAAATTTGGTAAACTTGTATACCTTGGAATGATGATCTTCTTGTCCATAGGCAACAAGGACATCAAACCTATCCCTAATGATGGAAAGTTCTGAAGTGAACTCAATGCTCAATCCCTCCTGAGCAAGTTGATAGACAGACAACAGATTATGAGCAATTTGAGGAATGTAGACAACATCTTCCAACCTCTTTCCATCAAGAGCAACATCATAAATACCAGCAACATAGACAATATCTACATTTGCGGTAAACATTTTTTCAAAGTTGGTAGGCCTCAGAGTATCCCACAGAATATGTTGTTGAGAAGAAGTGACATGTCGGGAGGCACCGGAGTCGAGTACCCATCCTTCTCTGTTATCAACTAAAGTAGTTATCAAAGCATTCCCCTTACCAAGAATTTCAACAATGGAAATTATGACAATACCTGATGACTCTTCATGAGAGGGGGAGTTAGGAGATTTAACTGTTGTAGAAGGGAGAGAGATGTTGTTATCTCTGAGTATCTTCCTTAGTTCATGTATCTCTCTCTTGAAACATGTATCCTCAATGTGACCAAGCCCATTGCAGAAGTTGCACTTGGGCCTCTCCCTCTTTGGCTTTTCTTCCTTATCCTGTGATGATGATTCAAAAGAAGCTCCTGCCTTTGATTTTCCTTTGTGCTTGCCCTTTCCTTTTGATGGTCCTGCCACCAATGCATGGGATTTTGTGGATGTATCAGCCTAGTTGAGCTTGGTTTGTTCTCGAGTCAATCGTTCACAAAATGTCTCAAATGGTGGCATAACAAAGCTATCACTAAGACCATCCATGGTGGAATAGAAAGAGGTAGCAAAGTAGGAGAAGGAACCTCTTAGCTTAGATAGGATCATGAATATACACTCTTTGTCAGATTTATCTTTGCCAGACCCAAAAATTTGAGTCCTTAGAGACTTGAATCTTACCAAGTAGTCTTCGATGGAAGGAAATTGATCAACAATGAGTGAAGCAAGTTCAACCTCCAATTGCAAAGCTCGTACATCACTAACAGAACCAAAGAGATCCTTTAGCTTGTCCCAAACCTCCTTGGGAGTCTTGCAACCCTCAATATGGAAGAATAAAGAGTTGGAGACATGTAGACCAATGAGCCCCATAGCCTCTTCACACTTAATCTAATGCTAGAATTTTTCATATTCTTTGGTTAGATGAGGTTGATTCTCATTCAAAGTGGACCAAAGTCCCTTGGACCAGAGAAGTCTTTGCATACTAACCTTCCATGTGTGATAGTTATGTGGAGTGAGAATCTCAAATCCTATGTCAACCAATAGAGGAGAACAACAACCAAGACAAAATATTTCTGCCAAAAAAATGTTGAAACCAAATAATTGATCAACAATCAACTGAAGTGAAGCTTTTGAAACAAATTGAAAAGCTAGGAATCACCACTAAATCCAAAATTAGGGTTTCCACTTCAACTAAGAATATTTTTTGATAGAAGAATAATCTAGAAAAATAGAGCACGCCTCTAGAAAGTAGACTCATAGATCTTTCCAACGATATATCATTTGCAGATTTTTGATATTGTATGTGAAAGTTATGCCTTCTGGAAGATTTTTGCCTGAATTCAACTGTATTGGCTAACAAGGTACAATATTCAAGCACCCGGGGGCTAAAAAAATGGAGCCCTTGGTCGCTGATATGACTGTGGGCTGCACTCTTAGTTTTAATAAAACACCGTTGCACCGGCGACGTCGGAGTGGCATTGTGGTGGCGAGATCGGGTGGCATGTCAGTGGCGCGGTCAAAGATAGCAGGGCCCTTGGATTCTCACATGACCGATGGTTGGAGTCTTTGGTGGGTCTTCAATAGGCTATGAACACCGAAGGGAGCTCGAGTCATTGATGGGGTCTGGTGACGGAGGTAGCGCCAGAAATAGTGAGTCGGCGATGGCGGGGCCGACAAGATGGTGACGCCGGGTGAAATCAACAATGGGACGGGTCTAACAAGTCTACAGAGAGTTGGTGGATGTCGATAGCAAATATGAATATTGCAATTTAATTTTCAATTCAAATTTTAATTAAAATTTTGATAGAAATATGTGAATGTCGACCACTAAAAAAATAAACCACAACTATAGCCACGGGAAAGGTATTTCTGCCGACTGCATAATTTAATTGCAGGTCACCCACTGAAATGAAATTTTTGCCAATGCCCAAAAATAGCCAGAATTTTTTTTATTTTTCTAAGAAAAAAATTCCTTTGAAGAGGACTAAGAGGGGAGATTTTTTTCTGTAGATTTGTACGGATAGTACAAAAAAATTCAAACCCTAGATTATACCTCAAAGGCTCTCGGTCGATATTACTCCGATTTTGACAAATGAGCAGGCGATCTATGGGTTTTGAGGCCTTCTGGACACAATGGATAGGTCGGAGAGAGCCTGATGTGCACCAAAAAATAGCTTGGCTCCCAGGTAGAACCAACTAGCTTGCAACATAAACTCCAAGCCTACAAGAATCTTTCACTCCAACTTCCTTGATCAAGGGTTGATGTTTCACTAGAAAAGCTCTGATACCATGTTGAGATTATGGATGCATAGTCCCTGAAGCTCTAGAATCTTCAATAAAGGACCTTTTCCATGAAAGATAATCAACCATAAAGGAAAGTGTTGCAACAATGGAATGTTGAATAAAGATTCTATATTGATATGATATGATATGATGATATGTTACAAATGAACAAAATCCCTGATTATATAGGCAAGAAGGAAAACCTAAGATGCAAGAGATGTTGCCATGTGTCATGATCTAACATGTGACAACATGTGAACCCTATCTAGAAAATTATTAAATGTTGAGATAAGTTCTAGAAGGACAACTCATCTTCTAGAAGGAATCTTATCCCTACAAACATGGAAGGGAATATTACCCCATTTATTAAATGATTTATTAAAATCTAACCTAGGACTAAATGATGCATGACCTAAGTTAACTTATGCTAGTGTAATAATTAATTAATTAATTACACTAACACTCTACACCTTCTACCTAGCTTTATATTTTTTGGAGGATAGTAGTCACAAGACCTCTTTCATACCTGCAACAAACAATATTTCTCACAACTCTCTCACATGGCTTCACCGCTTCACTCTTCACCCGCAGGTCCTAGTGCATACTCTGCACTCTCAAGATCTTCTAGCTTTGATACCATTTGATGCAAGAGAAAAGCCTTTGTTTTCACAATTTCATAAAACAAGACAATACCGAGAATACTTCAACATTTAAAACTGAAAGTCATATTAAAGTAAGTAGGGACAATTACAAAATGTATTCAATTGCACTCAAAATCTTTAATCTACACAATAAAATTTATGATTCATGGATCTCCCTAGCCATCCTCTCACAACTCTCTCTCCTTCCCTTTTCCTCCCTCACCTTCATGTCACCCTCTCTATATTCAAAGCAACATTGTTGCAAGTCTTTGTTTCTATTCAAAAATATATTTTATTGTTGTTTAAACAAACCCAAGAATGAGTTATTTTCTCTTCTTTTCCACAACATTCTTCTCTCGTTTCCCATGCCTCACCTTCTTCAAAACCTTCCCTTAAATTTTTTTCTTATGATTTTTTTGTATATCAATTATGTTGTTGTTTTTATGCTTTTATTGTAGCTTTAAAGATCCCAAGATGGGTAACTCCCTCTCTCCCCTCTTCCATGCCAACCCCACTCTCTTTCTTGTAGATTTTTAACTTTATTTAGAGGATTCCTTATAAGTCTTTCAACACCTCCCAAATATGGGAGATTTGTAACAATTTCTTTTAAATGAAGATTCCTTCATTTTAAAAATTGAATCAAGTGATTCAACTAACAAAGTGGCTTTCTACAACTGTAGCTTATCATAGTCTCAAGTTGGCACAAAGGAAAGGGTATCGAAAGGTCTGGGTGGAGGGTGATTCCTTGAATGTTATAAATAATTTGAAGAATATTTCACCTCCTTCTTGGACCATTGATGCTATGGTTAGGGATTCTATTAGTATTATTAATTCTTTTGATAATGTTTATATTTCCCATGTTTTGAGAGAAGGAAATAGGCTGGCATATTTTTTTGCCAACTATGGTGTTCATGATAGTAAGGAATGGGAGTTAAATGACCCAATTCCATTTGAGGCCTTGACCATTGTTAATAATGAATGTTAATCTTTCGAGGTTCTTTTTTCAAATGAAAGGTTATTTTTCCTTGGTCACGTGCTTGATCTTCATGACTAAGGATGTTAAATATTTGATTAGAAGTGATGGATTTTACAAGGCTTGATGTTCATTATTGTATCTTTGTCTGGAAGCTAGCTTCACATGGATTCTGGGCATTTTTTTCCTTTGTTTCGAAAGTCTTCAATTAATTTATGCTAGTTTGGTTGGCTCTATATTTTGTCGCAAGTGCTTTTGGTTGAGTGCTTGGTCATTGTGTTTCAATTTTTTTGCCATGGGTGGGGATAGAAATTGGGCTGAGCCGAAGTCTTGTGATACTATGAGGTAGAAGAAAGAGGTTTGGGAAGTCCTTGAGAAGGGTGGCCTTACTCTGTACATGGAAAAATTGCATGGTAATAATCCCCAAGTCACAAATCTAGTTGTTCAAGGATGGAAGGAGAGGTTTCTAAACCTGGGAGGGAGGGATATTGTGGTGGATGAAGAACTTATTGCCAAATTACTGGCCTTGTTATGCGGGGTATGAAGGTTTTTAGGGATAAGAAAGAAGCGTAGACTACGATGGCCATTTTCTTCAAAAAGAATGAAGCGGCTAACTTGAAGCCTGCTAAAAGCGGTGGGTACCTACATAGCTCTTTGAAAGCACTTTGGCATCATGTAGCTGAGGAAATAATGAGGTATGTTTCTCTGGAAGGAAGGTACACTGCAATCAATACTTATCATTTTCTTCAACTTAACCATTTCAGGCATACGAAATGGGTATCCTTCCCTTATTATCTGCTTATGTCACTGGATTTGGGAATTTAGGAGCATTTGAAAAACCCCAAGAACCTCGTTATGCATGTGGGGCTTATTCTTCTTATTTATGAGCATGTCAAAGCCCATGAGGTGCATAAAACCCCTGCTGCCCTATAGGATAATACTGCTAAGCCCCAGGAAGGCTATGAGACAGATTCATGGGATGAAAGGGGTGGTAATAAGTCTAAGAGGAGGAAGCTTATTTTAAATGAGGATTCAGAGTTGGATAGGGATTTTGATGCTAATTATATTTTGGATTCTTATGCATCTCTAGAGGAGGGCCCCATTTCCCCTGTTGTGGTTAAAAGTGGTAAAAAGAAGCTGGGGGACAAAGAGGGCTTCATGACATGCAGTGATGAGGTTGAAGAGATTCCTATTAGGAGGGGAAAGGACAAATGTGACCTTTATGTGGAAGCTTCTTCTCCTCCCCCTACGTCTAGAACTATGCAGGTTGCAAAGGATGGAAGCCAGAAATGAAAAGTGTCAAGTGTGGACCCTCTTCTAGAGAAGGGTTTCCCTCTAACCCTGGCTAGTGGTGTTTATGGTGAGGCTCCTCCAAGTGTTGTGATTGTGCTACCAAAGCAAGGTAAGGAAATGGGTGTCAATGTTGCTAAGGTGGGTACTAGTAAAGAGGAAATGGATAGGGTGCAGAAAAGGAAGGTTGTTGCAGAGGAAATTGCTTGCTCCATTCGGATGATGAAGACTCCCATTCCTGTTGGTAAAGGTATGGATGTTTCTGATCAGAAAGCTCCTCCTAGTACTTTTGATGAGGATGTGGCTATGGGAAATCATATTGATAATTTCAACAAAGAGGAGATTGATGTGTTGGGCTCGGCCCATGATTCTGCCAATGTTTTGTTTAAACTATTTAAATGGTTTTTTCATGAGATCAATAGGACTAATATTAGAATTAGAGGTGTTGCTAGCAAGGCTTAGGATGTTTTTTTTCAAATCCAGATTGATCATGTGATGGAGTCCCTTAATACTGTTGATTATACTGTTGTTGAGGAAACAACTAATTTGAAGAAGAATGGGGAAAGTAGATTTTCTGCTCTTGAGGAAAAAATTGATGATATTAGGAATGTTGTTATAAAAAGGGTGATGCTCCTACTATTGTGGAAATTATGGTCTCTACTAGGGTTAGTTCCCCTCTAATGAAAAATAAAAAGGAGAAGGTCTCTAGGGATGATGTTGAGTAAGCTACCGACTGTGGCTGGTGAGGGTGAGAAAGTCATGGGTAAAGGTATTGTTTTGAGGGATGAGGTAAAGACTGGTGGGTCGGGGGTTAGAACCAAGAATAGAATGAAAGCTTAGGTTGGTGCCTCTATTGAGGCCTCTAATATTGCAGAGAATGAGCACAAGATGGCTAAGAATGAAATGGAAGTTGTGGAGATCCTAAATAATATGTAGTGTTGTCGTCTAGTTTTCGTCTTTTCGGCTATTTTTTGGTTGTGTGTTTGCTATTGCTGGGATGATTGTTGGTTAATGGTTTCTTCTTTTTGTCAGCTGCTCTTTTTTGTATAGGGTTTTGGGCCCTTTCAAAATCGGTCTTTTACCTTTAATCAAAACAAAGTGACTTTCTAACAGCCAAGTCTTAAAGCATTTTCTTCCTTTAGTCTGTGTTGTTTTATACATTTTAAAATTGACCTCCAAGGATAAGTATTTTTTCTTATAGGAATGGTTTGTAAACAACCAAATAAAATTAATAAAAATTCTTGCTTTACCTGGAGTGATCATGGAGAAAAGGTGAAATTATGGAAAGAATATAAACTCCTCTACCACTACCCATTTTTACTTTTCAATTTTCTTCAAAAGATGAATATGAGATAAATAAAATCCATCAAACGGGTGTTGAAAACTGACATTTTGTATAACTCTTACCTAGAAGCACATATCCATGTGAAGCTTTGTTAAGATGCAAATAATTTCATTATGATTCTTCTCTCCAAAGTATTTTTCTCCAACCTTTATAAAACTTGAGAAATTAAGTTTCTCATAAACTGTCAGCCACGAACAAAGAATTTTAAATTCTCTCAAACGGTAAAATATTTGGCAATGATTCTTTCTGAACATTTTGTGAAAAAAGTCTGAAAATACCCTTGTGAAAGGATTTTTTCCCAACTCACAGATCTCTAGAAACAATTATTTTTGTAAAACTACCTACAGGAGCCTTAAAATTGTGACAGAGGGAAAACTTAAATTTTGAAAATTTAATCACATGAGAGGTTTTACAATGCTAAGAGATGCCTCAAAAGACCACAACACGCCAAAATTGTAGAAAACAAGAGAAAAAAAAATTTGGGCAATGTAGGATTTATTGTGGACTCGAATGCCCCTACATCATTTGTCATTTATTTTAATCAAATATTTTAGATATTTTTAGGTATTCGAGAGAAATTGAATGTTTATATTTGCTAAATTTGATGCAACATTGGATAAAATGAAATGGATTTAAATTTAAAAGGTTTTAAATCATTTGTTAAGAGTAGATCTATATTTTATATGATTTTGCATTACATATTCTAGAACTCTAGGTTACAAAAGACCCCTTATTAAACAAATCATATAAACCACTAATCTAGGTACCATCATAATCAAGAACTAGCTATAAACAAACCTTAGAGTAGAAACCCCTACTTTACAAGAGGAGCAGTCATCTATCATTACTCATGGTTGTGCTAAAACCACCATCAACAATTAAATTTGTTCCAATCCTAAGGGAAATATTTTATTTCTTTACTAGAACATGTACATGTTATAATACACTAAGTTACCTAAAATATGTGCAACCTTGGCACACACAAATTATATTTAATATAATACAAGTGCATTTTGGAGAAATATAATTCTTGGACACTTTTTAGTCCCCTCATATTTGTGTGCATTCCCTAGAGAGCAAGAGAAGGACTCAAGGCTCTTGGGATTTAAAGAGTTTCCTTGAGAGTTAGAAATAATTTTGAGCTTTAATTATAGCTCTTAAGCTTAAATAAATGTTATAGAGCATGAAGGTTTCATCTTAAGAGGTAATATTTTATGCTACTTAATATTACTTATATTTAAACTCTTGTTTGAATGAAAGAGTGCTTGTTAAATTAATGATGTGTGTATGAATATGAGAAATTATGCTTCTCTTTCTCTTCTTGTTTTTGGAAGAAAATATTGAAATATATCAATGGAATCATAAACTTTTCGTGTTTAGTTTGCTCTTCTTGTTTTATGTTGCATTTTATAAAGGATTAGTATTGGCTGAATATTAATATGATAAAAATGGAAAGCATATCGACTTATGATAAATTGGTTTAAATCTTAATTATCTTATTATATATATTATATGTTAAATATAAATTAAGGTAGCCTAATGGATACATTGTTGTGTGTAATAGAGATTGTGATGACCTATTGGTGCTAGGTGTGTGATCCAGCATGGTCTAGCAGTTGGCTCTAGTTGTGTCCCTTCTCTTGCATGTCATTCCAAGGCTCTTCTAAAATTTGTTTTTGGATGGTTAGTGCATGCAAAGTCACAAATCATGGCTATATTTTTTTTCTATTTTTACTCTTTCTCTATCATTGTTTCCTTTGCAATTTGGTTTATAGTTTCTTTGCTTCATTTAGCTTCTTCTTACATGGTGACAAGTGGGGGCCCAAGGGACATCCAATTTTTTTCTTGTACTGAGGAAATCAACAGGGATTAGGATTCATCTTCTACTCATGTACATTCTATTAATTTTCTCTTGCATGAAACTCAAGAATTGAGATCAAACATTTCTAAGTGGTCTTGTCCAAAATCAAATGGTTATCTGGAGAAATGTTAGGAATGTCCTATTCTAGTCATTAACCAAAAATCCATTTTAGAGAATGTCTTGTGTCTTTATGAACATGCTCTTATTTGTAATCTTATGGGCTTGAAGATTTTTCTTTCTTTCTTGGAATCATGGATCATTCATAATTGGTCTTTGAAAGGTGATTATGAAACTAGTGTGGTAGCCAATAGGTATTTTTTGGGGTTTTCTCTTAAATGAAAAATAAATAAAGAATTTTAAAGATAGACCTTATTTCCACCACCAAGCTAATATTTTGTAGTCTATAGCAATAACCATGGGGAAACCTCTAAGGCCTTCTCATCAAACCCTTGACCAGAAGATAGATATTTTCACTTACATTTGTGTTAAAATTAGTTTAAATAACCCTCTTTCATATTCCATGGAGATTAGACTTGGGAGCATGAATAGGATCCAATAAGTTGATTATGAATCTCTGCTTTTTTGTTTTTATATATTCCATGAATATAGATATCTATAGAGGAAATATTTTAAATCAAGACCCTCTCTTCCTTCTCCAACATTTGAGTGTCAATCTACTTATTTAAAAGCTAAAGTAAATTCTCTAATGCATTCCATAGTTCTAGATTGAGACCATTTCATTCGTATCAAACCCTACTCAAAGGATAAATATTTTAATCGCTAGAATAAAGGTAATTTCATAGCTCATTCTAGTAATAGATTTGATGTTCTTAAAAATTTTGAGGAGGCTGATATTAGGGAGGCTGATATTAATATGGTAGATCATGATGTGTCCTCCAACTTCTGATACATTCCTTTCCTCGAAGGCTAATCTAGATATTCATAATTCTTAAAATGATGGGGGAATCCCTTCCCCCAGTCTTCTTGAGTAAAATCTTTTATTATAAGATGTTCTTGAGACTCTTGAAGAATTGGTAGGTTTAATTCCTTCTATAGGAGGTCCTATACATCCTATTGAAAATAATGACTTATTGGATCCAGTAATAGTAGTGGGGGAAATAACATTCAAAAAGGAAGGCCCTTATGGTTTTGGGCCTCCAATAGAAGCCTATTAAAATGGGAAATGTTGAAAAGTGTCAAAGGTAGGGAGGAAAAAAGGATCAAAAGAAGGTAAAATTGATAGGGGAATGGTCAATAGAATATGGGTTTATAAGGATGCTAGAATCTCATTTTTCTAACAGCAAAAAATGATTGTCATATCTTGGAATACAAGGGGATTCAATAGCATCCCTAGATAAAAGGATACTCAGGTTCTTATAAGGGAATTATCATCTAGTTCCTCTTGGGAAAAACTCAATTCAACATTAATTTGGAGTAAACTTATCATTAACGAGAGGTAAGCTAGGTTCTAGTTTGGGTATGTGTTTGGAACTTGTGGAGGTCTCAAATTGCATTGTGCTTGTGGAATTAAAGATAGGGTCTATTGTGGAACCATTTGTTTTTTCTTGATTTGTGGTCTTGTTTCAACCATATAAGACCTAGTATGTTAAAATATTGTTTTTTAGGATTTTTATAAATTTTTAATTTTTTTGAATTTTTGAGGGTTTATGAAAGCATGCACTTACGCTAAATGATATGATGTTTTTGGGATTTTTGATTCAAAATGGTGTAGATGGGTATGAAATTATGCTATATTTTTTTGGATTTTTGGGATGATAATGATAAATGAGGGATGAGGAATGATGAATTATTTTTTCCTTATGAGATAGTGATAGACCAAAGTAATTGAAAGGAATGCTTAGATCTCTAAAGGATAAAAGTTATGATGATGGTTGATAGAATTTAAACCTAAACAAGACTTATGAGTTTAAGGTCAAATTTTGATGGATTGATCAAAGGATAAGAGATCAAAACACCCAAAGGATAACTATGATTGAATAAAAATATAACTAGGATAAGATTAAGGGATATGATTGATGAATGATGATATGGTGTGAATGATGATAGACCCAAGTGACCACAAGAAAAGTCTAAAACCTCAAAGGATAATGAGGAGATAGGAGTCACACCTAAACTATACTAATGAGTTTAGGGAAACTATGGATAATATGATGCAAGGATGTGAGATTTAAGATAATAAAGGGATAACTAAAGTTTAACAAAGATTGGTTGGTTTACTAATTTGATATGCAATGGCAGATGGTTATGATGTTGGATTGCACACTTTAACCTAGAAATACAGTTAAGCTAAGCAAAGGACAATGTGAAAATTTGAATGCTAAACTAGAGGAGTTTGATAGATCTTGTTAGAAATCTGAAATAGATTAAATAACCCAAGGAAAATTTTAAGAGAAAATAAAAGTTGCATAAACTAGAAAAGCATAAGAATGCAAACTAGGACTTTGTGAGATTATGCAATGTCGATGTGACAATATTGCATTAAGAGCTTCCAAGTTGAAAAGATACAATGCAAATATGCATAAAAGATTGCAAGAATATGCAAAATGATACAAATAAAAGCTAGGTAGTGAGTTTATATAGAAATTAGGAGAGGAGGTAGGTGGAAAATCCAACCAATAGGAATCAACCACAAAAAAGTGGAGGATGCCACCAAAAGTGGAAAGTGGTTCCACCCTTTAAGGAAGGGGACACCACACACTTATCTCCTAGTAATAAACTCACTTTATTATCCTAATAAAACTTAATTAAGTGTAGTAAAAACCTAGGACTTGTAAGGAAGCTAAGGTAACGAAACAACTTCCTACACTAATCTTGAGAGGAGAATAATGCAAAACTTTTATAGATCTTTAACGGTTACAGAAAATTAAATAGAAATAAACACAAATATCGTGCATACCACAACACAATTATTTACGTGGAAACCCTTTCAGGAGAAAAAACCCACACTCCAAAATCCACCCAATATATTATTTAGAAATCGCAAAGATTACAATATACATGTAGAGCAAACTTCTCACAGAAGTATCACCACTTAGAGATCTAGAGGCAACACGGCCGCTATCATTCTCTCAAAATACATCACAATACATAGTCGTAATACAATGCCCTCATAAAATAGGGTTTCCTTCTAGGGAAATTCAAGCTAATAAAATATTGACTGTCGGATATGAGACATAGTGATGAATGGTCCAAATTTACAATAATAAAATATAAATATAAATTTTTCGGGGCATTTCGAAAGCCCCCATCGTGGCAAGCTACCCCTAGACCCTAGTCAAGGAGATGATCCCCCTAGACCTTCGGGGGGATCCCCCCATGCCCCCCCATCATCATCCACTAAACTGTACCTTATGTAATTGCAAGGTTGAGACACATTTTCTCAACAGGACTAAAGGAAAATAAATTAACTCACTAGGAAAATAAAATCCAACACCAACACCCCCCTTAAGCATAGCTTAGGAGGATGGAAAATATGATGGGTCCTAGAAAATGAGGCCATTTTAGGTACCCATATATAGATGCAAATAAATCTCTCACAAACTGAGAAAAGGAGAAAACCCAGTGGGACAAAACTCCTCCCCAAAAGAGAGATGAAATACAAAAAGGCTCTCAATGATGCATGAAAAGGTCAAAACACCATATGAGGAAAAAGACCCCCTAATAAGAGAAAGAAGAAGAGAGACAAGGCAGCCCCCCGCAATGGTGATTCTCCTACAATGGTAGAAGCTTGACATTGAATGTTGAAGATGATCCAATCTCACCTAACAACATTCCTCCCCTTAGGAAGAAACAAAACCAAGAATATATGCAGGATGTCTTCCAATTCCTGAAAGGAAGATGAGGGAAGATAGATGAAGTATGATGTCTTTGAAGCATACTCAAGTGTCTCCATGTCAATTTTGAAAGCTAACACAATCCAAATAGATGTTCTAGGCCACCCTGTTGAAGAGGAAAATCCAAAATCTAGTAGAGATGAATGTAGAACATAATATAAATAAATTGATCTCCTCTAAAGAAAAATAATCCTCCTCCAAATTCTATCCAAAATTATTCACACTTATGTCAAATTGCAAAGAATGATCATGTAGAGAATGAGCAAGAGGGTCAGATTGTTCCCTTGCAATAACTAAATAAGGATCATTTTCATCAAATAGAAGATGAATGCAATCAATGATGTCTCCAAAATCTGTAATTATGAGACTCCACAAAAAATTCTAAAATGCCTAACAAGAATCCATCACAATTAATCATATCTAAAAGATAATGAATATCTTGTTACACTAAATCACAAGAAGTCATATCTGTAGCAATACAAGCATCATCAACTGCAACAGTAGATGGAGGAGATGAAATGCATGGCTCAAGAACTAGATATGATGTGAGTACTCCCAAGTTCAAAAATCCAATGTCTCCTCAAAATCATGGTTCATGTAAGGAAAGCTTAGGTGCGGAACAAACTCTCATAACGTCAAAACCTCAGGGAAGAATGTAGAGGTGACTTTAAATTTTGTAATTACAGTCCAATTAAGATACACTTGAAAGGATTAAAAGAATAGAGAAATGAACATACACAATTTGAACACCAGATTTACATGGGAAAACCCTTATGGGAGAAAAACCCACCACACCAAGAAAAGCCTCTTTGTATTAAAATAAAGAAAAATTACATACAGAGTTTAGACTTAACTTTCTGATGTCAATTTACAACAGTATAATTTCCTTGATCAACCTTGTACAGAACATCCTAGTTACAATTCTCTCTGAATTGAATTCATACACACTGATTACACATCAAACTATTCACACGAACCAATCATCATCTTCGATTACAGAGTATATCCATGTCATTCATGGTCTACTGATCTTCCTCATAGGAATGGCCACAATAGTTCAACTGCTAGCGGTTCACATTCCGCTTCTCTGATTGGTCAAAAATAAACCACGTAGGATAGTCATTCAGTCAAGGTGTTCAAACTATGTCGCATGTCGGTGAGACACTATCCGTGTCTCCTCGATGCCACAATTCCCAACCACAGAACCATCGGCATGACTACCACTATTAGCAAGATATCATACCAAACCCAAATCTAGCTTGTACAGACCTATCGGCAAGAGTTTCACTATCGCCAAGAGTCTCATAGAACTTTATGTCATACTGATGTTCATCGTGCAAATTTTTCGGTGAGACAAGCCATATCATTAAGACTTCATACCGATGATCAACACATGTAGCTCTATCGGCAGGACCATTGCTATCAGCGAGAGGTCATACTAATGTTCATACACATTGGCAAGAGGAAAACTATTGCCAAGAGGTCATATCGAAAGCACCAACCTGTCAGTGAGACCACATCCATCGGTAAGAGTTCTTACCGAATGCAAACCCGCCAGCCAAGAGTCTTCCCGATGACATACTTGTGAATAACCGTCGGTGAGACATACACTGTCGGGATGAGTTATTCTGAGTGTTCATGCCTCTCCCCGAAGACTTCAGTTGCCACAAGTCTCCCCATAACCATTAGAAACCAACCTGTCGGCAAGAGATCTCCTCGAGCAAAAGAGTTGGAAACTTTCACATCAATCAACATGTCTTACTGATGACTTTGTTGGCAAGATAGAAGCAAAGTCTCAGTGATCTGAACACTTCAAAGATTAGAACACAGCTGCTTAGTCGGTAAGACTTCTAGAGGGTCTCACCAAATTTTCTCTTTCAGATTTTCATGCCAATAAGATTGAGGCACGCTTCCAATAGTTCACACTAGAAGTGTGATTAACAGTAAGGAACAATGTCACCATCATAAGAAAAAAAATCTGCAAAGGTATACAATCGAGATGAATGATCAACCATCCTAGTAGAAATAATCTCTCTACTCTCCAAGTCTTGAATGGTGATTGAATTGGGAGTGAACTCCACAGTCCTTCCATCTCCACCATGTGTGATCTAATATATGGAAATAATATTGTTCATCAAATGAGGAACACACAAAACATCTTGGAAAGTGTTGTCCCTAAAGCTAATAGACCCCTTCCCAATTACACTCATGCATGTATTGTTTCCCATCAAAATAGGAGACATAGTACAAGGCTAAAAAAGAAGAGAATATAGACTAAAAAGATGGCATATGATGAGATGCTCTTGAATCTAGAATCCATCTCCCTGATCCTTGACCTAAAAAAGTACAAAGAGAATGTCCTTTATTTCTTGATGTAGAAGATTGGACTTTGTCCTTTTTAGACTATTTTGAAGGAGGGGGAGGTGATTCAGACATTCTAGAAGGAAAATCAATATGATTCTTTTTGAGAAGATGTTTTGACTAATCAATATCATTCTTATAAAAATAGTGTTCTTCATGTCCATCCTTCTTGCAATATGCACAAGTAGGCCTCTCCTTCTTAGATGTTTCCCCTTTAGAAGAAGAATTTTTGTGTTCTTCTATGGAATTAGATGTGGATTGTGTGTTCTTCTTAGGCTTGTTCTTTTCTTTTCTTTGCCACTTGAATACTTCCCATCCTTTGCAATCAAGGTGTGGGATTTTGAAGACTTCAAAGCACCCATTTGAATAAGCTTATATTGCTCCCTAGCAAGTTGCATAGAAAAATCCCCAAAGGAAGGCATCTTAAACTCACTCCAAAGGATTTTTGTAGCATAGAAAGTAGATACAAACACTAAATACTCAAGTCCTATCTTTGAAAGAACACTTAACACCAATTGTGTATCTGATTTCTCAATTTTATAATCCTTCAATTATGTTCTTAATGACTTAAATTTGGTGATGAATTCTTGTATGTTGTCAAATTACATGGATTAAGACTGATTAATTCATTCTCCAACAAATGGACCCTTTAATTTCTTTTGTTTTCCCAAATAATTTTGATAATGTAGTCCACATACCAATAGGTGTATCTAAGTGCTCAATGTGAAACAACTTAGGAGTGACATACAAGCACAAATATCCAATGGCTTCTTCACAGCTATTCAACCACTTTTTTTTTTTAGCTTCATAATCTTGTGGTTCACCATCAAGCCCATGAACTATCCTATACAACTTCTTAATTCTTAGCAATTTTTTCATTTCAGATTTCCATTTAGGATAGTTGTAAGGTGTTAGAAGTGGAATCATAGATAGCTCCATGATTAAACAAGAAGGAAAGAACGCAAATCAAGAGGAATGAAACCACAACCACAAGAAGAATCCTCAAAATTAACTCAATCAAATAACCCCCAACTATTATAAGGTTGGCACTTTATATTTTAGTGCATTTACAAAGCCTTCTCCAAGACTTGATTGGCTCAAAATAGCCAAAATTACAAATTCTAATATAAATAGAGCCTTAGACAAAATTTGGAAAAAATAGCCTTATGGTTGTGTAGTGCTCTCCAAGACCTTTCCAATGCCTACTTTTTTTTGAAAATAAGAGCATCGAGGCAAAATGTATGGTCTTTTGAAGAAATTTGCACCAAATAGCTTCAACCTGCAATATCTAGCAAAAAATGGAAAATTTTATTTTTAATACCTCTATGGATGGAAGTACTCATCTCAAGATTTATGACGATATCTCATTTGTAGAAACCAGACACTGTTCAAAAAGTTATGAATTTTTGAAAAGCTCACTGAATTTAGCCTATAATGATGACCCTCCCAACAAAAAAAAATCCAAAAATAAAATTCGTCTAAAATAGATAACTTTTATATGAGAATAGGGGGTATTGGGCCTTTTGAACACAATGGAAAAATCTCTTTGGGTCGAAATTGCTTCAATAAAAATTTGTTCTCCAGATCTGAGCTTCAAACACTCATTTGCAACTATATCAAATGATCTATAATTTGGATGAAATAAAAGCCAATCTTGACTTTCTTGAGCCTTCTAGATGCGTTAGAATAGTCAAAATGCTACCAATATAACCAAAAATGTTGTAATCACTCAGATCTCACAAAACACAAATGCAATATGAAGAGGTTATTAGATCTTTGCAAATCCTTTCTAATTCTCCAGATTGTTCAAAACACAAGAGAAGAGCATACATGAATTTGCAATATCTTTACAAGAAACTCAAACTCTCAATCAAGAATCTATGAACTTAGATTTCTCAAAACAAAAGCTCTAATACCATGTTAGAAATTTGAAATAGGTTAAATAACCCAAGGAATTTTTTAAGAGAAAATGAAAGTTACATAAACTGGAAAAACATAAGAATTCAAACCAAGACTCTCAGAGATTATGCAATGTCGATGTGACAATATTGCATTAAGAGATTTCAAGCTGAAAATATACAATGCAAATATGCATAAAATATTGCAAGAATATGCAAAAGGATGCAAATACAAGCTAGGTAGTGAGTTTATATAGAACTTAGGAGAGGGGGTAGGTGGAAAATCCATCTAATAGGAATCAACCACAAAAAGTGGAGATGGACCACCAAAAGTGGAAATTGGTTTCACCCTTTAAGTAAGGGGACACCACACACTTATCTCCTAGTAATAAACTCACTTTATTATCCTAAGCAAGCTTAACTAAGTGTAGGAAAAACCTAGGACTAAGGGAAAATAAATTAATCCACTAGGAAAATAAAAACCTACACCAACAGATCTTAGGTCTCTAGGTCAACTAGGTCCAAAATTTGGATTCAAAAGGGTAGACCCTAGTTTGTCTCAATGTAAACTATGGTTGGATCTTCCAAGTAATTAAGAGTTTAAAGTGGTTATTTGTTGGGGGTTTCAATTTTATGATATCATACACTCATAAAACATTTAAAATATAAAAATGGTTGTTTGATCCTTGACTTTGGGAAATAAGCCTTAAGGCCAAAAAGGTAAATGGCTTCACTCCAATATAGCACAAATAAAGATAGTTGGAATATAAGACAACTTAATTATTCAATTAGGATTGTTAACTTAGTGTAGGCCCACCACAAAAAAGGTGCCAATACACCAAGATCGGTGTGAAACACTTCCCTTTCAAGAGCAGATAGCTAGAGGTCCAATGGCACAAACCCAATATGGCAACAGGCTCACCTTTTCTCTCTCCCCATGAGGCTAAAGAAGCCAAACCCAATAATTTATATCTCTAATCAAGGGTGTATGTGGCGATTAACTTCGGGCATGATAATGTACTCTACACTACACTAAGCAATGATTGATGGCTCCTAGGCTTCTAAAACTAAATGTTTCTAGTGGGGGACTACTGTGAATAGATGGTCTGTCTGTAGCAACCTGAGAACTAGGAGGCCCACTCCCACTCTCATCACCAAATCAAGTCTTAGCGGACCAAGGGTCCCATAGCTTGGCTTTGAATGACGATATCCACTCCTTGGGGTATAGCTTTTGCTCTCCCCCATTTATATACCCCATCGAGAAATGTGGTTGAGGTTGAACCCTAGGATGATGAAACCCCCAAGAAGGCCTCCTAATAAAAATAGAAAAGGAGACTAATGTGTGTTTCTCATACACCCAACATTGCACAAGTGGGGGAGGGGAGAGGATATGCACATAATAGCTCGGGATGACAAAAAATGTAAATGCACCAAACACAGAAAACACAAGTTTATTAACCTTAGAAAAATAAAATGTTATCTATCTAAAAAAAAGACATGCAAGTTTTGTTGATTTAAATATTTGGCTAGCATCCTACAGCAAACAAATTAGTAGTTTTCAAACTAGATTTCTTTCAATGTCCTACAACAAAGAATGTTAGCAGTTTTCAAATAATACCTTTGTCAACATCCTGCAACAACCAAGTTAGTAGTTTTCCTTTAAAATATTTTCCAAATGATTTCCACATGGCTGCAAAAAAATATCAATAACAAGAAAACCACCTAACCTAACAAATTAGAGAACATGCAATAACAAAAATAGAGAAAATATGCCTATATTTGTTTACCAATCCAACCCGTTGTTGCAGAACAAACGCGTCAAGTTGTATCAAGCAAAAGTGTCAAAATGCATACAAAATTGTTGATATAGGTAGAATTGTTCGGCTACAACAATCCAACACGAAGAATTCTCAGACATTTCAAATTGTATCAAGAAAATTAGTTGAATGCACAAACATGTCAAAATACAAAAAAACACATTGAGATGCATAAACATGTCAAGATGCACAAACAAAATCATTGAAATGCTCAAAATCATTGAAATATATCAGACAAACATGTTGTACAACCCTACAAAATAGAAACTACACTATTTATCACAAATTTCATTAGCTTATTTAGGACATGTTTCACATTAGGTTCACCAAAATGAAGACCAAATATCAAGTTAAGTGCAAGAATCATCAACAACAACCACAAAATTGTTGGATTCAAGCGAAAGATCCTAATATAAAAATGAAAAAAAATGACATAAGAAATCAAACAAATGAAAATAACACAAGTATTCCTTCTTGCATCACCCTTGAATCACATTCATTGCTATTCTCCATCTTACTTCATCAAGTTTGGTAAATTTCTCTCAGATTTCTAAGTGCACAAATATGATTAGTTCAAGACGATAACAACAGTAAGATTTCAAATAATATGGTTGTAAATGTGAAGGAATGAAGGTCAAATTTATAGGATATGTTGGCATGATCGATGGTCAAGATTGAGTAGATGATCGAATGACGAGATCGAATGAGAGGATTTGCATAGGAAAGTTTCTCATTTCAAAAATGGTAGAATGGAAGAGAAATGGAAGAGATAAGTGGAGAGGGAAATGGAAATTAGTAAGAGTTAAGTGGAGAAAATCATGGAAATGAAAGAGTAAGTTGGGATAAAAATAAAAATTAGTAAGAGTTAAGTGGAGAGAATTGGGGAAGATGGAAGAGTTAAGTGAGGAGAAAAATAAAAATTAGTAAGAGTTAAGTGAGGAGAAAAATAGAAATTAGTAAGAGTTAAGTGGAGAGTGAAATAGAGCAAGTAAAATAAATAAATAAATAAATTTTATTTATTTTCACTCACACATACATGAATAATTAATTAAATTAAATAGTTTAATTAATTATAGAAGAACTTAGGCTTTAGGATGATTAAATAAATAAAAACATTAATTCAATCATAAATGAGATTAGGTTAGGGATTAAATAATTCAAAATAATTATTTAATCTAAAGAGTATGAATTAATTAAACAATTAAAGTTGTTTAATTAATGAGGAAACAAAGAGAAATAGGATTAATTAAATTATCTAATTAATCCCTAGAAGAAAGAATAATTAAATAATTAAAATTGCTTAATTATAAGGATGTGAAGAAGAAAATTAGGGTTAGACGAAAGTTAGTAAGAAAATGTCATCATAAGCTCAAGACAATTTTGAGTGTCTACACCAGGTTCTTCATACTTTACTTGTGAATTATCAGAACTATCATCACTACTTGCATAACAAAATGGTTACCAAAAGGAGGAGCTGACTTACTTGCATCCTTAACTTTTCATGTCTACCTTTTTCTTTATTATTATATTTCAAGCTTCTTTGTTGGATTATCTTTAAATAAATGTCTTCTTCCATCCATTTTTCTTGACAAATATTTCTTATTACACTTGCACCAATAAGGATACGTTTCATAGTCGTAACCCACTAGGGGAATTAAGATTTATAACTATTTTGAAAATATCAATGAACACAGACACAACAATCAATATTCATAAAATAGAAGGCACTTCACACAAATATGTTACAATTTTTAACCAAGAACATCATTGGACTAGACAATTTCCCCAGCTAAGTCACCAATATGTTGGTTTGTTTTTTGTAATTCCAATTGGTTCCTAAAACTTTCTAAAGAAGTAGCTAGCTCTTATACTCAAATGTTTCATGGGGCTAGCCAATGAACAGGAGAAAGGTTTAATAATTTTCTCCTCTGCACTTCAGGCTCTAAACAACCTAAGAGGGTGGTACTATGCAATATCTAATAAGATTTCATGCAATTCATACAGGATATTGCTTTAAATAGATATGGTCTCTTTATGTGACCAAGAACTACAAATGAAACATACTTGATGGGATAGATTCTTGGAGTTTTATGCATTCTAGATCTGAGAACATGTAAATGAAATTATGCAATACCTTATAACAGTAAGGGAAAAAAATCAAATTTGATGACCATGGAAACATAATCAAAACATACATTCAGACTAGTGCCTTAAACCTAGGAAATGGAGTCAAAGAAAATGCAACTAAAACTTTGAATAATAGACTTTAACCTAATTTTGTCAAAGATCAATATTGGTGCCTTACACTAATATTCTTTGAATTTACAACCAATTCTTCTTAATAATCCTTGTATACATTCAAAACCCTCAATATCTCTTATATAGCAATTTAATCCATTACTTGAATAGAATCTATAAAAGAAATACACAATTGCAAAAAAATTGCAAAGATGAACATAAATGATCCTTGATCAATTTGTATTCATAAGTAGTAAAAAATTATACAATTGAGGAGATAATTGATTATGAAATTTCCATAGTATATTCATTTACAAATCTAGTATTGTTATACAAAATTAGCAATTAAATTGACATTTACTCCTATAAAAATATAGACTGGACTAATACAGACTGGAATATAGACACTTTGGTTATAAGATTCCAAGATCCTTTACAATATGTCCCTGAATTTCCTTTTATAGAGACAAGGGAGCAACAAGCTTGAGGCCATGGACAGATGTCACATTTTCATTTGACAACCTTGTCCCAGGATCAGACAAAAACAAACCATTTCTTTGTAGAATACAAAAAGAACATTCCACTAAAAGAAAAAACAGTTGTTTGGGCCACTAAAAGAGATATTTTTTATGTTATAATGATGAGATAGAAAATGATTTTTCATTAAGGTTTCCTCACCTGAGTTGAGAGAATATTCTATTTATGTCATTATATGAAATGAATATTCTAATTTAACTTTAATGATGAGATGGAAACTTAAGTACTTGTCAACTTGTATTTTTTATCCCATTCCACATATTCTCTCTTTAATGGACAGTAAAATTCAAGAATTTTGTCAACATGGTGTACATAATGGAAAAAAATTGTATCTAAAATTACACTAGATTCTTTACAAAAAGCCTCTAAACCATTCTTTGTAGCAATCAATTTATCTACTAAAGGTTGAGCAAATTGTTGTCAACCATGCTGCCATCACAAATGAAAGGTGAGAGAATGGGAGCCATTGCTCTAAAACCTACCTTCCATTCATAACAAGTTTTAATCTCTCCATTATACAAAATATTAGGCATAATATTTATTTCAATATTCTCAAAATGTTTGAACTTAGTATTAATACATAATGACACATTATCTATGAATTATTTCACTTCTCCTCCATTTGCTAACCTAACAATCCTGACATTCTCATCATAGTGGCTTGCAATTTTCCTAACCAAGTACATATCCATGAATATGTTAGGACAGCTAATTTCCCTAAGTCATATGTCCAAATATTAGAGATGGGGACCTTGGAAGCCCTTTTCCCATATCAATATGTAAATAAGTTGCTCCACCCAGTCAGAGGAAGCTCGACATCTCTACATTCCCTTGCATTGTCAATCAAGCCTACTATTGCACCATGGGCATAGATAGATTTTCTTGTGTATCATGGGATTTTTGCAATGAGGTCTTCATCAAATGATCTTTTAAGAAGAGGGTTGGTCATTTGATTGACTCGTGGTTATAATTTAGGTTTAAACTAAGGTTTTCTACGTATGGTTTTGGATTTCGATGTCTTTTGGATAGTGAACAAGGTATAAAAGCTTCAACTATAAACCCTAGTACTGTAAATTTGATAAATTTTATAGAGAGAACTGCTTACTTTCTCTTCACCTTTTGTAAACCCTAGTTTGATGTAGAAACGTTGGAGCTCTGTAAATTCTCTCTCCAAATTTGATAGATTCCAAATGATTCAATTATTATTTTGAATCATAGCATTTATAGAAGCAACATTGTTGAAAATCCAGTAGAAATCCATCATGTCCACTATTACTCCCAATTCATGTGATTCAGGAGCCTCCAGCTAACCATTCTCTACATTTGAATGTGATTTGTCGATCTTTTGATGAAAGGACAAGATCTGATGATCAGGGATGAATTGACCAGTTTGAAAATATTTGGCGTGCATTAATAGAGCTTCAACTAATAAATTTAATCCAATTAGGATCACTTTACATGTCATCAAAGATGGGCCTTCAAGAAAAGACACTTAAAAGTAGTTGACTTCACCAAATAATCCATATGGTAGCTTTTTGTGGTTTTGCAACTTAAAAATTAAGCCAATGTGAAGAGCTTTTAGACTCATGGAATTGTGTTGAGATCGAGCCACGTGTGCTCATTATGTTGCTCAAAATTCTAGCCTTTGATATAGACATCCATCAAAAATATTAAGAATACACCACGTGTCCCCTTTCTGCAATTCCACAACCTGCATTTAAGTCTTCTTGAATCATCAAGCAAAGTCATAGAATCCCTTTAAAACATGAGACATGCCCCCCTCTTTTGCAATTCCATAGACCACTATTGAACTCTTATAAAGCTACCCACGGACTCGCAAAACTGGGCTGAAAAGGCACCACATGGATAACATTCTATGATTTGGCAACTACTTTTTCCTTTAGTAACATACCCCTTGTAGATTGGAAAAATCCACTAAAATAAGGATAGGTGTTAATGTTTACATAGTTCCATGAACCATTATTTCCCTAATAAAATATTCCATGTGAAATAGCGAAAAAGGGCATAATGAGCGGCGGGGACCATATTTTATGCGTGGGCCTACTTAAGTGACTAAACTAAGCACATGCAAAATTATTTTCTTAAGTGAGCACTAGGAAATGGGTAAAAGGGGTGGGAAACCTAATGTTATAAAGGACTCATAGAGATGACTAAAGGCACTGGGAACTAGGGGAACAAGTTAGCAACGAATTAGACATAATGTGTAAGGCGGAGCAAACTAGGTAGGGTTTTTAGGCCTAAACACACATATAAAGAAATATTTTTTTGCAAACCCTAGCATGAATAACAACATTTTGCATTTTTTCACTAAGGTAAGAACAAAGAAGTATAAAAAATGAAAATGCACTACCACCTTATTTGGTACATGCTCAAATTGTTGCATATGTACCTAATGTTGTTGTGAAATAATTTTTAACACAACAAGAAGATTTTGTTGGATAAACAAGATTCAAGAATTTAGCATAGGCATCTAAATGACCTAAAACAAGGAAGATAATGCAATACAAACACAATACCTTCACCTAAAACCCTTTTTTTCTCCTCGGATAGAGCTGAAGTAGAGTGCACCATAGCTCCACTTGATTTTCTCTTTTGATGTGTTGATGAAGGAATGTGGTTTCTTATCAAACTAGCAACATGATCATAGGATGAGGATGATGATAGATCAAATGGATAGGATGAGGATATGATGAAGATATTCTAGGATATGGAAGAAGTAGATAGAAAATTCAATAACATGAGGCTATGAATATGGAAGATTTTTTCAAATGGGATGGAAGACCTCTCATTTATAGAATTTCCATGAGAGAATTCAAGGGCCAAGATGGTTTGGTTAATGGATGGCTAGGATTGATTGAGGAATAGGGTTGGGATCAAAGTTATAGTCATGTGACAAATGTCACATGGTGGATAAGGGTTAGGTTTAGGATGTGCATTAGGGAAACATCCTTATCTAAATGGCTAGGATTAAGAGGTGGGATATGAGATGAATGGATGAGATGGAAAATTAGTTTGACTTTTGGGAAGTATCTAGATTCAATGAATCTAGACAAGGTCTTAGGCATGTGAAGGGTACACTTGTTACATGATGTAAATTTTAGATTTTGATCCATGTGAACAAGATAAAGGGCTAGGATTAAATAGACAAGGATTGAGGGATGAAGTAGAATTAAATAATGGAGAAAAAGGTGGTGGGGATTAATTAGCCTAAATTAATTAATTAATTAATTGAGAATTAATTTATTAATTGAGTTGAAGGATTTGGGGATAAAGGTAATGCTTAATTAAATAAATATAAATTTTATTTAATTAAACGATGATAAATAATGGTAATAGATAAATTAAATAAATAAATAAAAATTATTTATTTAATCAATGTCTTAGGATAGGCTAATATTAGGTGTGGTTGGGTAAGGTCAAATTTTAGGTGTCTATGTTTTTCCTCTCTTTGAAATGAGGTTGCAACTAAGAGATGTAACATCATTTCAAAGAAGATAAAACATAGTGAGTATGCAAGGGATAAGGACTAGTGGCATGATGCCCTGATCATTGGAAGGATGGGAGTTAGGTATGACCCCTCGAGAGGAGATATAGGTTTAAAGAACATGGTTGTGCTCTCAAAATGGATGGGAGGACTAGAGGATAAAGAATGAAATGATAGAGTAAGATGATGGATGGAGAGGGAGGATGGATTATCATCATGTTGTAATTGTATAAGAAACCTAGATTTTATATTATACTTGGTGTTATGCACCAAGGTATGTGGAACTAGGATGACAATATGCCAAGTACATGATTAAAAAGGTCAAGTGCAAACACATGCCTTATAACACCATGATATGGAAGACTATGATGCATTTGTGGCAATAGAGTGAAAATACCATGATATATACAAATAATGATAACACACAAGAAACAAAAAAGTATGCACAACAAGCCAAAAACAAACCAAGATTATGCCCCTAGTCAAGTTGAAAACCAATTGATCTGATTGATTGATTATTATGATGATGAGGATAGAAAATTTAATGCTAAGAATAATTTGTACCCCAAGGATTATGTTGTTAACGATAATAACAACACTTGTATTGGGAAGGATACATCCCTATGATGATAATTGGATAGTGGATCAATGGATTTCAATTGATTTGGATCAAAATGATGCATTGATTTTGGATGATGAGTTAGATTAAAATATAGGATTGTGTGGATTAGGGTTCATTGTGTTAGATGGATTGGATGGGGATAGTTGGATTGGAAGGATAGATATATGATAAATGGATTGGATAGGATAAGATTTCATGGGATCCAATGACAAGGGAGAACTAAGGCATGGTAAGAGATAGATGGATTTATTGGGTAAATGAGGATGGTGCTAGGATTAAGGTGTCTCAACCTTTGAGTCTTAGCATTTAATTTATCATTTGGTGATTATTTAATTATTTCCTAAGTTTATTGCCTACCAAATTTGTTGTCACTTTGTGGTGTTGGTGTAGGTTTTTATTTTCATAATGGGTTAATTTATTTTCCCTTAGTCCAAGATTTTTCCTACACTTAATTAAGCTCACTTAGGATAATAAAGTGAGTTTATTACTAGGAGATAAGTATGTGGCATCACCTTCCTTAAAGGGTGGAACACATTCCACTCTTGGTGGCATCCTCCACTTTTGGTGGTCCATACTTTCCACTTTTGGTGGGAATCTCCACTTTTGGTGGTCCATCTCCACTTTTTGTGGTTGATTCCTATTGGTTGGATTTTCCACCTACCTCCTCTCCTAAGTTCTATATAAACTCATTACATAGCTTGTATTTGCATCAATTCATTCTCTTGCATTTTTACATATTTTGGCATACATGCACCTTGATGCATGCAGTCATTATTCATGCATCTTTGCATTGTATCTTTTTAGCTTGGAAGCTCTTAATGCATTTTTTTCACATCGACATTGCATAATCTCTCAGAGTCCTATTTTGCATTCTTATGTTTTTCCAGTTTATGTAACTTTGATTTTCTCTTAAAAAAAGTTCCTTGAGGTATTCAATCTATTTTAGATTTCTAACATGGTATCAAAGCTTTTTTTTTAGAAATATAAGTTCATAGATTCCTTATTGAGAGATTGAGTTTCTTGTAAGGATCTTGTAAATTCTTGTATGCTCTTCTCTTGTGTTTTAAACGATCTAGAGAATCAGAAAGGATTTGCAATGATCTAATAACCTCTTCATATTGCATATATGTTTTGTCAGATCAAGGTGATTGGAGCATTTATGGTTATACTAGCAACATTTTTCACTATTCCAATGCATCCAAAAGACTCAAGAAAGTCATATTTTTCTTTTGTTTCATCCAAATTAGAGATCATTTGACAAAGTTGCAAATGGGGGTTTGAAGCTCAGATTTGCAAACATCATTTTATTGGAGCATTTTCGGCCCAAACAGACATTTCCATTGCATTTAGAAGGCCCAAAAACCCCTATTCTCATATAAAAAAATTATATTTTAGACAAATTTTATTTTTGGCAAATTTTTCTTTTGCCAGGGGGTCATCACTGCAGGCAAAATTCAGCCTATTTTTTAAAAAATTCATAACTTTTCACCATGGTGTCTGTTTTCAGAAAATGAGATATCGTTGGAAAGTTGGAGATGAGCACTTTCCATCTACAAAGGTTTTTGAAAAGAATTTTTTCCATTTTCTATCAAATATTGCAAGTTGAAGTTGTTGTTGCATTTTTTCTTCAGCGAGCCATAACTTTCGCCCTAGAGCTCCATTTTTTGGAAACGAATAGGCGTTGGAAAGGTATTGAAGAGAGATACATAGATATAGATCTATTTTTTTCATATTTTATCTTAGATCATTATGTATCAAAATTTATAATTTTGATCATTGTGGGCCTATTGAGCATTGTATCTTGGAAAAGGCTTTGTAAATGCACTAATCATAAAGTGCCAACATTGTAATATCTTGGGGGGTAATTTTTAAGACTAGTGGAAATGGGGGTGTCTCTTTGTGTCTCTTTTTCAGCTTTATTTCTTTTTTTTATGCACTCACAAACAATCTTCTTTTCTGCCTAAAATGGATCAATCAACAATTCCTATATTAACACCCTACAACTATTTTGATTGGAAAATTAAAATGTCCCTCTACTTGAAAAAGTATGGATTGTATAGGGTAGCAATGGGACTAGAAGTTGAACCAACATTTGATGCAGAAAAGAAAAAATGGTTTTATAAGTGGGATGAAACATTTGAAACCTTATGTATGTCTATATCTCCAAATTTTCTCTTTCATGTTGAATCTTTGTCTACAACAAATGAAGTTTGGACAACATTGGAAAAAATATTTGGTGCACAAGATGAATTAAGAGGTCATTAATTGGAGAATGAGCTAATAGGTTTAAGTCCTTCAAGTTTAGATACAATATAGGAATTCTTCACCAAACTAAAGGCCATAAGATTGCAATTGAAATAGTGTGGAATTGAGAAAGATGATAAACAATTGATCTTAAGTATTCTCTCTAAACTTGGTCTAGATTATTCAGACTTTGTTTCTACATTTTATGCCACTAAAATTTCCTTAGGATCCTCCTACACAATTCCTTCTCTTGATGTGTTTGCTAATGAACTCATAAAAGAACAAGACAAGTTGGTTCAAATGGGCACTATCAAATCTTCTAAGTCTCATGCTTTGGTTGCAAGTCAAGGAATTAAAGATTAGAAAGATAATGGCAAACAAAGTATGAAAGAAAAGAATCAAGGAGAGAATGCTTCAAATATATCTTCATCTACTTCTATTATAGACACTAAACCTTCTTCAAATCAAGGAAAATCTAAGAAGGAGAAGGTAAAATGTGCTTATTGCAAGAAACTTGGTCATGATGAGCACAAATGTATGAAGAAATAGATTGATCACCTCACACATCTTCTTGAGAACAGTAATAAAGGGGTAACTTAATATCCATCTTCATCAAACCAAGAATCTACAAAGAAAAAGGAAAAAGGCCATGCTAGTATGCTTCTAAATCAAACAAACATAAAGGAAAAGCTCTTTGTGCTTCTACGAGTATTAGATTAGGGAGATGGCTTCTAGATTCGGGAGCTTATCATCATATGGCTTCTTCACAGTGCATGTTCTCTTCTTTTGAGCCTTGTGTTATGCTACCTATTTTGATGGGTAACAATACATATATGAATGTAATTGGGAGGGGATCTATTCATATAGGGGATGGTACTTTCAATGATGTATTGTCTGTACTCATTTTTCTAATAATCTTCTCTCCATCTATCAAGTTACTCATAGTGGAGCAGGAAAGACTGAAATTTACTCTTGATTCAGTTCTTATCAAAAATTTGGAGAGCAGAGAGATAATTGCTACTGTGGTGGTTGATCATGCATCTCAATTGTATTCCTTTTTAGATTTTGTTCCTGATGATGGCTTTAATCATTTTGATGATGTTCACACTTCTAGTGTGGATTTTGATTTTGAGGAGAATTTTGGTTACTTGAACTTGGGTATTCTCACAAGCGACTTGAACTTGGGTATTCTCACAAGCGATCCAATTCTTGTACCTTGAATTCCATATCCTCCATCTATTGTTGCTACTTTAGATTCTAGTGTTGCTTCCAGTGATTCTTTGCAACAGGACATTCATTATCTTTCAGATTCAGCTTGGGATGATCTCTTGACAGGTATTCCAAACTTGTTTATAGAGACACATATTGCAGATTTGGGGGACACTATTGATGATATTCATCTTCTCTTTGATGAAGTTGGTTCTTCTTCAGTTGTTGTGAGGGAACACTTTGGTCATCTTGTCCAATCTCTACATGATCATTCATCACAGTTTGACATGTGTGTGGATCCTTTGGAACAACATTTGGAGGATACATCTTCAAAGGAGATACTTGAGTCTTTGGATGGTGTTCTACATCAGTCTCTAGGAGATTCTGAGTTTTCCTTTTCAGCGGTGTGGCCTAGAATGCTTGATTTCATTGTACCCTTTAAGAACTAGTTAAAATCCATCCAATCTCTTAAGTGTCTTCCTTTATATCTTATAAAAACACCTAACTTGACTCTACCTTAGTCTCTAGGAGATTTTGAGTTTTCTTTTTTAGCAGTGTGGCCTAGAACACCTGACTTGACTCTACCCTTTAAGAACTTGTAAAAATCCATCCAATCTTTTAAGTGCATTCCTTGATATCTTCCAAAGTAGAGTCCAATTTTTAAACTATCTTTTAACCCCATTTCCTCTTCCCACTCTTTGAAAGATAATCCAAAGAAACCTCTAATACTAGAAATGCCACCCATAGCATCCAAACATTCCTCCACATATAAACAACCCAAAAATTGGAACTTCTCAAGATCTACCTATTGATGGCCAAATTGACACAGCAACATTAAATAGAATATTTCTACTCTATTTCTCCTAAAAAAAGGATAACTAATCTAAAACCACCTATCTTCCAAGGTCTCTGTAGTTGGTTCTCAACTATGCTCTTTTGTTGAGTAGTCAATGAGGTTGTAATGTCCAAGGGGCCTACTAGTTATTGAGCTTCTTGATTGTTGTAAGATCGAACTCCTATCTAAACCTACTCTAACCAAGGGTTATTAAAAAAAGGAAAAAGATAGATCAAGGACACAAGAGAGAAAATAATGTTGATTAATCTAATTAACCATACCTATTACTCTTCAAGGAATTCCTAAAGTAAACTGTATAGAACAAATCAACCCACAATCAATACAAAGCTTCCTTAATTCACAGTGCAAAAATTAATAGCAAAATTCAAATCACAATTTGAACAAAAGAAAAGATAAAACTTCATTCCTTGAAAGATTTCAAATCAAATGATTAACATAACAAACTCCATTCCAGAGAACAACTTAAAGCAGGTTTAACTTTGACTGCTTCTACTGTTGCAAAACAGATAAACAACATTCACAAATCTGGCAAGTTTCATCAGTGCACAGAAACAAATATCCTCAAATTGACTCAATTAACTAAAATTGTAGAAAACTCCATTATCTATCCTACTGCTAACTCTAATCAACTAATCTATAAAAATTCTAACTTTTTTTCCTAAAATTCTAACCCTTTCTAAGTGAGCAGATATTACCATTCATAGCTCAACAATTAGTTTCTTTGAGTTTCAACTCAGCTCATGTTGCTTCAATGCTTCACAATTTGCAGTTCACAGCATTTGCTTTGCACACATATCTTTTCCAGAAATTACTCCATGAAGCATTCAATTTACTTTCAGTTGATAATCTTTCCAACAAATTTCTCTTTGCACATTTGCTTTGTAATCTCCTCTCAACCCATGATTATATTTTCAACCTTAAAAGGCACCTGAAAATAGAAATACACATTAAGTAATCCGATAAAATTAATTAATAATTGATTTCAAATCATTTCAATTAAATGTAAATGATAAACTTAAGATTTTCATAAGTGAAATACCAAAAACCCCAATTTGAAATGAATGTAACATCAAATTAATGCTCTACCTCATTTTATCCCAAAGATACCTATAAATAATCAAAGGTGTTAATTAATTTATAAAATTAATTAATCAATAAAACTTAACTAATTTTGAAAATTAATTAAAAATCCAAAATATCCTTTTAAACTAATGTTATTTGTAACTAAGGGAAATTCTTAGGTTAGCAAATTAGATACAAAAACACAAAAACCCAAAGCAATAATGAAGTGCAAAGGAAATAACATGAAAAATAATGAAAAATCTCACCCAAAAGCCTTCATTCTCCATGGTTGGCCTCCATTATACCTTCTCAACTTGTTGGAAATATGTTGTTGCCCTCAGATTTTATGTGAGCAATCTAATGACTATGACAAGCCCTAAGCAAATGTTGAAGGATTTGATAACAAATGACCTCACAATGCAACTATGCAGCCTATGAAGTATGCAAAAAATAGCCTAAAATGACAATATATGAGATGACAAAATATGAGCATGAGATTGCAAGATGATTTGAGATGTCCAAATGAGACCAAAATTGTCATTTTATAGAAATACAATTTTGAGTGAATGGCCAAGATTAAAAGTAGACAAATTCCCTAGAATCAATGGTCAAGATTCAATATGACAACCCACAATTAGGGTTAGGGAAATATTAGGGAAAATCTAAAATGAATGGTCAGGATTGATGTTTAGGAAATCAAATCAATGGTTGACAATGCATGCGACAAGAGATAAGATTGGAACAAAAAAAGAGAAAGATGGAAAAATCAAATAATATTAGCAATTACTTGATTTTTGGAGGAAAAAGACTATTTTGAATTAAAAATTAATTTAATTCAAAAGGTGGGGTCATGTGGCAGTAAATAATTAATTTAAATTATTTACTTAAAAAGAGAAAATTAGAAAGTGAGACCTTTTTAAATAAATAATTTTATTTAAAATAGGGTAAATGTCAAGGTGGGAATAATTAAATAAATTAAAGAATTTATTTAATTATAAGACTTTTAAGAATTAGTGACATATTTAAATAAATAAATAAAATTTATCTATTTAAATAATCAAGCAGAAATGCCGATAAGGGAGCAGTTCGGTGGTCAAGTCGCTTGGTTGTAGTGACGGCCACCAGGGTTCAAACCCTCGCTGGGTCAAAGTGCTCGTAGGCCTTGTGCCTTCGCTGGGCCTTTGTGCTCGCAGGTTTTGGTTGTTTCTTGTGATTTGTTGTACCTAGTTCATAGCTCCGGTCAAAAAAGCGTTTACCCCTAATAATATGGGTGCATTGCACCTTTAAAAAAAATAATAATAATAATCAAGCAGAAATTGGTGGATAAGGATAATTAAATATTTATTAAGAAATTTATTTAATTATGGAAAGACATTAGACAATTAGTGGCATATTAAATAAATAAAATTTATTTATTTAATAATCAAAAAGAATAAAAAGACATGAATTAATTAAATAATTATGAGTTATTTAATTAATAGTTGAAAGTGGACTGGGGACATAATTAAAATGTCTTAATTATTCTAGGAAGAAAATGATAAAAATAGAGATTGCAGGCCTAGGTCATTTTTATGTGTCTACATTTTGCCCCTCTTTGTCATAATGCATCATGTCGCATTGTGACAAGAAAATTCAGTCAAAAACATGCCCTAGCAAAGGTACGGAGTATCTATGCCCCCTCAGGAGAATTTTCAAATTTTGGCCCAGCGACAGAAAATTTGGAAAGTGTCCCGATAAGTCAATTTGATGACACAAAAAGTGATGGCATAGATGGTTTTAGATTTTGAGGAGTTTAAAATAGCCAAAGGGGTGGTCAAAGACGGTCAAAAGAGCCTCCAGTAATAACCTTGAGGGTAAAACCCTAATTTTGACTCTATAAAGAGGTTGAAAAGGGGTGAAAAGTCATTTCATTTTCATTTCACCCTTTGCAAATCTGAGAGCACAAAGCGAAGAATACTTTAGCAGAGATGGTGATTCCAGTGACTGAGCACCGTGGGGAGATCATTCAGACATACAAATGGCTAGAGGGATCGAAGCCAGCAATGAGTGCATCTAACCCACTTTGTCATTTTATCGTTTTGTGTCATTTTTAGGGTTTTAGGGAAATGAACGAATGCACCGCGACACATATGTGTGTCTAAGCCACATTCGTGTTTGTGTTCAATGCATTTGATGCATCGCAATGAAAATGCAAGGGGTCCTTAGGGTAGGTCAAATAGGTATTTCGCATTTGTGGAAAACTGAGATGAATTTTCCAAGTCGCATCACAAATGAGAGGTGTAATGTCGCATTCAAAAAATTATGACACATTCGCAAACTTAAGCGACGCATTTGAATAGAGTGATGCATGTGGCAAGAATCGTGATGCATGTGCCATGTCGAGACACAAGTGCAAGCTGGAACAATGTAAACACCGGATCGAGATGCAACTAAGGTACAGAACGATGCAAATGCCTAACCATGACACAAATGAAGTCAACGTGATGCATTTGACGTTGACTTTGACCAAGGCTGACTATGTTTAAGTTCAAATTTTTAAATGCTTTTAAGTTAGACAAATGGTAATGATGATTTTCAATAAGGTTGTAATGCGTGTTTTGACATGTGTAGAGATAGTTAGTGCCTATTTATACATGGGAGAGCAAGCCATCGACCTATGGATTCTGGGACCAATTGCGAGATAGGGAGTGACAGCGACTGATTTGATTGGGACTATATTATGTCACCTATATGCCCATTGTCTAGGCAAATAGGGGACTTTTGACTATGCTTTGCGAGAGATGGCACTCTGAGACATGTTCCTTCCATTTTCCAAAGGGGGAGGCTACAGTGACACTCGAGGATGTATATCGGATATTGCACCTATTGATTCAAGGAGAGCAGGTCGTGTACGATCCACACCATGGGTACCAAATATTTATAGTGTATTATCATAACGAGACCAGTGCAAGACTGGGGATTGAGGGGTATGAGATCCATTGGGAGTTCGTGGCAGAGCACTACACTCGGTTCAATGCCTTGTTGGCGACATTGATTGCAGGAGTACTGATACCCGACCATCAAGGACTTAGATTTCCTATTGGTTGGGTTGATGTGCTAGTTGGGATGAGACAAGACAGGACTGTATATGCTTGGGGACCTTGTTTGCTAGGGATGTTGTACCATCATCCCCATGAGGTTGCTTATAGGGGAGCCTAGAGTATCAGTTGTGGGACAACACTACTTATGATCTTGGCATGGGAGCACATCATTGTCTTTCATCCATTGATCCAGAGACCATAGTTGGTGGATGGTATGCTATACATATAATACTATGCAAGCACATTACAACAAACCAAGGTCAAAGAGATAGGCTGGTGGTGACACCGATTGACACTATGGTATCATTCATCTAGAGGCCATATAGGGATTATCATTAGTGGGATGACGAGGCCGACCATTTGAGTTTCTACAAACAGTTCAAATCTCTTATTGGATGGACTGTTTAGAGTTAGCTCATTATTGAGATGTACCTATCATAGCAGGTACTACAGTAGTTCGGTGAGCAACAAGGTTTTCCCATGGGTACAACTGAGTATGCTAGGTCATCTCAAGAGTCTACATGGGTTCCAGTGATTTCAATTCCATTTGTAGAGCAATAGATTGATGGTTTAGTGGCTCAACAGTGGGGATGGAGAAGGGGGCCTGTAGATCTAGGGAGTACAGTAGATTTTGATCTATGGTGGCAGACTTATAGACTAGTCCCCTTGGAAAATTCTGATGGACCGGCACCAGTGGACAGGAGATCAATAATACCATGGGTGCAGTGAGGTGGGAGGGGAGGAAGAGATGGAGGCAAGAACAAAGGAAAAGGCTGAGCGAGGGATGGAGGTAGAGGTGGAGGGAGGGATGGAGATGACGAAGATGATGGTGGAGATGGCGGGAGGAGGAGGAGAGGAGGAGATGGTGGGAGATAGGCTAGGAGGGTTAGACAGCGCGTCGAGAGAGTTCCCTTGGTACCGATCCCTAAGGTGGCCAAGGAGGAGGAGAGAGGTGGAGGCCAAGTGACAAGAGGGAGAGAGATAGCCAGATGTTGTGCCCAATGTCAGGGGTGGTTAGGAGGGGAGATAGGAGGGAGAGATGTAGGAGGAGGGATTTCCAAAGATGGAGGTTCTACAGGAGGGGGAGATGGAAGTAGATATTTTGAAGGAGGAAGGGGTTGTCGAAGGAGAGGAGGACGTGGGAGAGGAGGAGGAGATTGGGGATGATGAGGATGTGATAGATGAGGCAAAGCGGCTGCTGAGGTGGTAGATGGTAGAGGGGGAGGATGATGTACCTACAGGACCACCACTACCACATGATGCGATTGTAGATCAATGAGTGGCAGACTTACAGAGGAGGATTGATGAGGCTACCGCACAGATTAGATCCCTGTAGGAAAAGTTAGAGGTGACACAAGTCAAGAAGGATTAGGTAGAGATCAGACATCAGGAGGTGGAGAGTTGGTGCTCAAGATTTGTGGAGCTATGTTCAACGCCTGTCAGAGATGTGGCGAGGGAGTTGGATAGAGTTAGCAAGATTCGGGGTCAATATAAGATGTTATATGAGAGGGCAGTTTCAGTCAATCAGAAAGAGCCTAGATTGTCTTGGTCCCACAGCAAGATAGGGTCAGGATCATGGAGCAGTAGTAGGTCCCACAGTAGTCATAGCCAAAGTAGTGTGGGTGGTTCCACTTCATCAGGGCACACATCAAGTCATAGATCTCACCACTCGCACAGGAACTCCACAAGGCACAGGTCAAGTCACAGCCATGGTTCCACAGGTTCAGGTCATAGGTCAATGCATAGTCAACCTCCAGTGATAGATCCTTCGGCTTCCCAGACATAGGCCACAGTGACCATGATGGCATTAGTTCCCTTGATAGAACATCAATCCCCTAAATCTTCTCCTCCAGGGGATGAGGAAAGCTCAACATAGACAATTTTATTGTTATCTTGCATCAGGACATTTCAGACACTTATGTTATGACAATTATATTTTGACCATCGAGCCTGCGAGCTCTTATTTTTTGGGATATCTCGTGACTCTATCTTGTGACATGATTTTTGAGGTTATATATATGATGTAGTTTTGATACAGCCTATATGCTTTATGTTATGTGGTGATGCAGTCTATATTCTCTATTATGATCATGTGATATGATTTATGCATTTATGATTCCTATGATGATGTCTTTTATACGCCATGTCATGTGTGCATTTATGATGGTTATTTATGATGAGATGTCATGATTATGTGATGTTTATTTATATGTCATGATGATACTTATTCCATGGATGATGATTGTTACGATGATGTTGATGATGATATGCATAATGTTTTGACTCTAATGAATGCCTTGTCTATGATTATGGATGCATTAATGTATGACAACACTATGTATGGATAATGTGACATGCGATGCTTTATGTGAATGATAAATATGATGATATGGATAATGGCATGTTTACTTTGTCTTTTTATGATATATGAATGTATGGATGTGACTATTTGTTAATGTAACCAAATGCCAATGTTTAATGAACCTAATGCAATGCATATATGATTATGTATGTGAATATATTTTTGTATGTCATAGGATATCATCAGGAGACAGAAGAAGAGAGATGATGAGACAGAAGATGGATGTTACTACAATGAGAGAAATCCTTCAACATTTTACCACAGGACTTAACAATCATTGCTCTTAATCATCATTGGGTGGATTATTATAATGGCCAAAAAACACAATGATATGACATAAATCAAGGTGTGCAAGGTCATACCATCACATAAGACAAGCAACCACAAACAAGGATGATCATGACTTGTACTAAGAGCGCACCCCAACCTTTTTGTCACAACCAACCACAAGCAAGAAAGACAAGGAATACAAGTCATGAAACGTTGTTGCTCCTCTAAATCTTGTTGTTAGGACATCCTCGAGGAACTAGCAACATGACTACCAAAAATACAAGACAAGACAATCATCATGATACACTGTTGTTCCTCTAAATCCTGGTGTCAAGACATCCTCAAGGAACTACTAACATGATGAAAATTGAAAATGCCAAGTGTTTGCCAAGTGTCTAGATGTCAAAATGTTTTGTTTGTCAACTGTGTCCGAGTGTCAAGTGTTTTGATGTCAAGATGCCAAGGTTTGACGGTGTTGAAAGCCAAAGGTGTCCTATTTGACGATGTCAAAGTGTCGAATGTCAAAATTTTCCAAATTCAGGAAGGACATATCTTGAATAATTTTGAGGTCAAGAGGATCAATCCATGAATGTCAAGAGAATCCTTCAAAATGTTAGATGACGGTGACGATACCCAGGAAGGACACATCATAAGGTAAAGATAAATGACAGAGGCAATCCTTCAGAAGGACACATTTGAAGAATAACTAAGAGATGATTGTTTGACTAGTTGTGACAATTTGACATGTTTTGATGGAAGTTGATTAAGTTTGACTTTTTTTGACAAAACTGACTACATGTCAATGTTGACATGCTGATAGAATTTGACATGTTGATTAAATGGTTACCAAAATTTGGTTTAGGAGTTTGTCTATTTTGAAGTGCCTTGTTTGTCTTGAAGACTTTTGATGTGTGTTCCATTGTTGTGTCATGAACCCTAATGGACTGACCTAGTGCGGCCTCGGGGGCTCATCGACAGATGGCCTTGCCTATGTCATACACTTAGAGACCTTGTAGTTTGACATGACCAATGAATTTGTCATAATGACCAAAGATTGAGCCATGATTTTTATTTTGAAAAACCTAAAAGGACTGACCTAATGTCTCGGGGGCTTGAAGACTAGCCTTGCCTACATAGCAAATGCGTGGAGACAACGTAGTTTGACAAATGACCAAGACTTGACTGACATGACTGACATGATGAAATGTGACTCTGTTTTTGGGATTTTGATGTGTTATTTGGATGTTTTTTTTTTTCCACATTTGATTTTTATTTCTTGGTGACATTTTTGATTTTAGGTCTTTTTAGGACATTTTTTTAATTTTTAGGTCTTTTTTCAAGACATTTTATGAAATTTTATCTTTTTTCAAGACATTTTATGATTTTTTTGTCTTTTTTCAAGACATTTTATGAGTGACAGGACCATGTGTGATACCCACTGTAGTCAGGTGATAAAGAATTTCCCCTAGTTAGGTCCAAGACTTAGCCAAATTTGAAGGATGTGAAAAGGACATGCATGGGGTGATGGATGGATGGTATGCAGGACTTGATGTCAACTGTTTGTCAACCATGAAAGAAAGGGTGTAATGTCATGGCAAGTGTCGTGGTGGTGATGGAAAAGTGTGTTTTATTATGGGCCAAGGTAGATAGGGTGATATTAGATGGCAGAGCAATGATTGACTACACATGGTGCCTGTTTTCCAGTTGTTCACCATGGTACTTATCCAAAGTGCATGTTTTCCAGGTTTTCATCAAGGTGATATTTTTATATTTTCTAATTTTTTTGTATTTTTAAGGTTTTTAGCCAGACTTTTTGATGCTATGCATAGAAATTTCACAGATGTAAACTGTTTATAGGCTTTGTCAATTGTTCACCATATGGAGTAGCTAGTTGAATGCTCCAGAACCAAAAGAGGACATGATAATATAAGGACCTAGCCAATTTGTTTTGAACTTGCCAAGTTTTTCTCTGGTAGCTTGATTTTTAGGATTTTGCATGAGAACTAGGTCACCAATGTCAAACTTTCTGACCATTACTTTCTTGTTATAACTATGATAGAGATGATTATGGTATGCTTGTAAATGATTCAAGGAATTATGACACCTTTCATCTAACATATATGGCTCATGCATTCGTGACTATCTATACTCATCATCAGTCATACCCTTCATGGAGACTCACAAAGATAGGATTTCAACCTCGATGGGAAAGATGGCTTCGGCTCAAAGACCAGGGTGAATGGATTGGCACCTATGGGCATGTGAATGCTGGTGTGGTATGCCCACAAAGTAGGGTTAAGTTGGATGTGCCAGTCACAGCCAACATCATTGACTCTCTTCTTAAGAATTTTGATTATTGTCTTACAAGACACCTCAACTTGACCATTTCCTTGTAGAGAGTATGTCATGGAGAAATGATGTTGGATATAGAAGCATTCACATAACTCAAGAATGTATTGATTTTTGAAAGGATGCATATTATCTGTGATGATGGACTACGGAATACCATACCAGCAAATGATGTAATTGAGGATAAATTTAGAAAAAAAATCTAGTTATGTACATAAGGGGGATGGCTTCTATCCACTTAGTGAAATACTCAGTGGTGGTGATAATGAATTTGTGGCCATTGGATGAGGTAGGATGGATTTTTCCCACGAGGTCAAGTCCCCATTGTGTGAAGGGCCAAGGAGAAGTAATCGATCAAAGTTCCTATGCTGGTGCATGAATCAAATCACTATGTATCTGACATTGGCGACACATTCTAACAAATTCAAGTGTATCTTTCTCCATTGTTGGCCAGTAATTCCCAAGTCTTTTTATTTTCTTGGCTAAGGTAGGGCCACTCAAACGAGATTTGCATATACCCTCATGTACCTCTTGTAAGGTCATTCTTGCTTCGTTAGTTTCAAGACATCGAAGAAGGGTGTTATCAAAGCTCGGTGGTAAAGGGTGTCACTGACGATGGTATATTAGGCAGCTTTACGGATAAAGGACTTTTGTTGGTTATTGGATAGGTTGGGGGGAAGGATTTGGGACTTGAGATATTCATAGATGTCTTGATACCATGGAGAATTGGGACCAACAAGTTTGCAAACCATATTTGATTTTGGTATGTCATATGTAGGGACCAACAATTGTTCTACCAAGAATTCAAATTGTGGCACATTACTTGGAATGTCTAGGAGAGAACCAATTGTGGCCATTGTGTCTGCCACCTTATTTTGTGTTCTTAGAACTTGCTCAAAATTTAACATGTGAAAATATGTCTGGAAGTTGTCAACCATTCATTTGTAAGGCATTAATTTCTCATCCTTGGTGTCATAGTCATCATTGACTTGGTTAATGACTAGTTGAGATTCTCCATAGACATATTTTTTTTAATTTTCCATTTTATGGCCATTCTAAGTCCTGTGACAAGTGCCTCATATTTTGCCACATTATTTGTACATGGAAAAGCAATGCAAAATGACTTAGGGATGAAGTCTCCTTGTGGAGTGATAAAGAGTATTCCTGCTCCTAAGCCATGACTAGTATGAGATCCATCAAAATATAGTCTCCAAGGTGACTTAGGTTTTGTATAAAATATTGACTCATCTAGAAATTATGTTGCTAGTGGGTGATCGCCTTGTATAGGTGTGTCGGCTAGTTGTTTTGCTATCACCTATCCTTTTATATCTTTTCGTTCCACATATTGAATATCATACTCACTCAAGATCATGACCCACTTTTCCAAGTGACCTGTCAATGTTGCACGACTTAGAAGATATTTCAAGGGATCAATCTTTGCTACTAGGTGTGTCTAGTGATTCAACATGTAGTGTCTTAATTTCTGAGTAGCAAAGACAACTGCAAGACAGGCACGTTCAATGGATGTATAGTTTAGCTCATATTCGACCAATTTCTAACTGATGTAGTATGTTTCCCTCTCCTTCTCATCATGGTCATTCTATTCCAGTAATGCCCCCAGTGTTGAAGTTGTTGCAGAAATGTATAGAATCAAAGGTTTCCCTTTGATTGGTGGCATTAAAACAAGTGGTGACAATAGATAATTTTTTATTTATTGAAAGGCCTCTTGACATTTATCAGTCCACACAAAGGGAATATCCGTCCACAAAAGATACTAAAATGGATGACACTTGTCTGCCAATTGTGCTATGAAGTGTCGGATGGATTGTAACCTACCTTGTAATGTCCTGAGTTCACTTATCCCTTTTGGAGGAGGCATGTCTAATATTGCTTTCACTTTGGCAAGATCCACTTCAATGCCTCTATGAGAAACAATGTACCCCAAAAGTTTTCTTGATGTCACACCAAAGACACATTTCTTTGAATTCAAGTGGGCCTTGTATTCTTCCAGTCTCTTGAAGATTTTTTCTAACACATTCAAGTGGTCTTTTTGTGTCAAATATTTTTCCAAAATTTCATCTACATAATCTTCTATTATCTTATGCATCATGTCATGGAATATTGTTGTCATAGCTCTCTAATACATGGTGCCTACATTCTTAAGACTAAAAGGCATGACGTTCCAATAGTATGTACCCCAAGGACATGTGAATGTTGTTTTATGTTGATCTTCAAGGGCAATACAAATCTGATTATAACCTAAGAAACCATCCATGAGGGACATCATCTCATATCATGTCATGAGGTCAACTATGATATCTATGTTTGGCAACGAAAAGTCATTCTTTGGACATGCTTTGTTCAAGTCTCTAAAATCTATGCAGAAACGTATCTGACCATTTGGTTTTGTGACTGGTACAAGATTGGATATCCATTTAGCATAGTCGATAGACCATATGAATCCCATGTCTAGCAATTTCTTGAGTTCGGCTTTGACCAACAGGGTGATCTGAGGATGCATTTTACATAGCTTTGATATCCATTCAGCATAGTCGATAGACCGTATGAATCCCACGTCTAGCAATTTCTTGAGTTTG
>VDFB02281492.1:864118048-864460021 GCA_007258455.2 Sequoia sempervirens | reverse complement strand
ATTGAGCGAGAGGGAGAGAGAGAGAAGGATGGATGGAGATGTAGTTATTGAGAGAAAGAGAGAGATAAGTATATATAGAAAAGGATAGATATAGATGGGAGGAGGGAGGGAGAAGTAGAGATATATAGAGAGAGGAAGAGACAAGGAGGGAGAGGGAGGTGATAGAGAGAAAGGTGATATAGATAGAGGAGGGAGGGGAGTGAGATAGAGAGAATGAGAGAGGGAGAGAGGGGGAAGGAGGAAGGTGGAGATCGGGAGAGAGATGAGGGAGGGAGATGAGTGAGGTAGAGAGGATAGGTCAGGATAGAGAGAAGCAGAGATGAAGGTGGTGGGAGGGAAGAGAGAGAGGTGATATATATATAAATATATATATAGAGAGAGAGAGAGAATAGGGAAGGAGGGAGGGAGTGAGAGATAGTGGGGAGATAAAGAGAAGTATATAGGGAAGGAGAGGGAGAGGAGGGAGGTGGGGAGATTGAGAGAGAGGGGAAGAGATAGGAGGGAGGGAGAGGGAAAGATAGAGAAGTATATAGGTAATGAGACATAGAGAAGGAGAAGTAGAGAGAGAGAAAGATAGGGGAGGGAGAGAGAGAGAGAGAGTGTGTGTGTGTGTGTGTGAGAGAGAGAGAGAGAGAGAAATGCAAAGGGAAGGAGGAAGGTTGGGACATTGAGAGAGAGGGAGAGAGGGAGAGAGGGAATGCGAGAGAGATGGAATGAGGGAGGGAGAGGTATAGATAGGTATATAGGGAAGGAGAGATAGAGAGGGGGGAGGAGGGAGGGAGAAGTAGAGAGAGAGGGAGAGGTAGGGAGGGAGAGAGAGGTGAGATATAGAGAGAGGAGGGAGGGGGAGAGATAGAGAGAACTAGAGAGGGGATGACGGAGGGATAGAGGGAGAGATAAGTACAATAAAGAGAATGAGAGAGAGGTGTCGAAGGAGGAATGTGGAGAGATTGAGAGAGAGAGAGAGAGGAGGGAACGTGAGAGATAGGTAGAGAGGGATAGGTTAGATAGAGAGAATTAGAGAGGGAAGGCGGTTGGGATGAAGGAAGAGAGAGAGAGAGAGAGAGAGAGAAATTTAGAGAGGGAAGGAGGGAGAGAGGTTAGATAGATAGAAGTATAGAGGGAATGAGAGAGAGTGAGAGAGAGGTCTATAGCATAAGGGATAAAAAATGAGTGAGATAGAGAGAGAAAGATGATACAACTTGTTGATTACTAAAATTTGACCACCTTATTATTGAAATTTGACATGTTGATTACTGAAATTTGACTAAGTCTGAAATTTGTGAGATCTTCCAAAAACTAGAATTTGCATTATAACTTTTAGAGATCTAAAACCACTCTCAAACATCCTGAAACTATAAACATGAAATATAAATTAAAATATAAGAAAGTAAACGTCCATATGTAAATGTTTATTTCATGTATATAGTTTCCCTGAAAGATAACAAGAAGAAAGAGAAAAAAATAAAAATAAACGAAAAAAATTTTATGTACACCAAAATGTGAGTGTGTTATAATGTGCTCACGTTATGGTGATGCTATTTTGAATTTTAAAAAATCAACTTTTTGAATTCAAAAATGCGCACTTTTTGAAATTCAAACAATAATGCAAGTGTGTTATAATGCGAGCGTGTTATAACGCGCTCGTGTTTTTGGCTCGGTATGACCAAGCCTAGGCTTGGCAATTACCAAGTCATAACGCAAGCGCGTTTTAGTAAAATGTGCTCGTGTTTTACCTATTTCGGGATGAAAAAGTGAATTGGCCACTTTTTGGCTACCCATCTTTCTGCACCCACCCAATATCTCAACTACACATTTACAACCTGCAACAAACTATTCTTCTCTTTTTCACAATTTTCTCAATATCCTCAACATCTTCATCATGCAAAAACTTTCTTAACACATAGTTGAAATCAATGACAACACTAGTCAGTAGACATCCTATTGACATCAATGGAAACACCTTCATACTTGCAACACGTTATAGGGTAAACCCACAATAGTGGGTTACAATTTTTCGGACGAAGAAAAATTAGAAATGCTCATCAAAAAATTTAAAATGGTTTACCCCTTCTAATGAAGGGGGTTCGAATGAACCACCCCCCTTCTAATGAACCCCCCCTTCTAATGAACCCTCCCCCCTTCTAATGAACCCCCCTCCCTTCTAATGAACCCCATTTTGCACCATATAAGGGGGGTTCTAATGAACCCCCTTTTTTCACCTTCCCCTCCACCATTTCAAAATTTATGCATTTTTTTGACTATCGAAGCTTGGGAAGGAGGTGCAAATGGCGTCAACTTGATAAACCAAGTTGGATAATTGTAGAGATTGAAATGAGCTTTCCAACAACTATAAATTTAATATATTTTGTTTTTATATTATATTTTATTTTTTAGTTTTACTGAACATAGGTTTTTCACTAAACATCAAGTTTAGTGAAAAATCATTGTGGAAAAATATTAAATTTGAGAAAAAAAAATTTGAAAAATATATACGCCCTAGGTATTGGTGTCCTCATTCTAACAAAAAAAAAATTGAATTTCAATACATACCAAAAAAGTTATGCATGCCAAAGTGCACCTATGTCTAAACTGTAAATGTTTTGACTTCAAAACTTAATTAAAAAAAAATATTCAACAAAATGTTATGAAACAAAATGAAACCAATAGATACCAGTGTTATCAACCTAAATTAAAAAGAATCAAAATTTTATCCTTTGTAGAAAAAAAGTTATGCGTGTTGAAGTACACATCACTTTTAAAAAATGTTGTTTACTATTAAAAACTAGTTATCAAAGGAGATGCAAAAAAAAAAACAATTTAATTCCAATTTTTTTAAAAAATATATATTTAAAATCTACAGAAAAATATCAAAAATCACTAGTTTACATCATTTTCAAATTCCTAATAGTTTGCCTACTATAGGTGTCAGAAAGTGAAGTTTTTTTTGAAAATGTTGATTTCAGTGTCAAGTTTGGCCAAAAAGTGTAACCCATTATTGTGGGATGACCCTATACTATTTGATGTTCTTTATCAAATATCTTATAATGGTATTCCCCTTTGGTGCCTCACTAAGGTAGAAATACCCCTTGCCCTTCAATAAGTCCATTTGAGCTCAGGGGTGGACATTTTGGTGGTAAATCCATGGTGTGTAAACTAATTCATATGGGATACTTTTGGAAAATAATGGAGCGTGACTCCTTTTCCTTTGTTAAGAAGTGTTTACAATGTCAACAACATAGTAATCTTATTCGGGCTCCTACTCAAGAGCTTCAAAATTAGACCTCTCCTTGGCCATTTGAAAAATGGGGGTTGAATATTACTAGAAAAATATCACCTTCTTGGGTGATCCCACAATAGTGGTTTACACTTTTTGGGAGATCCTATTTTTTGTTAAAGTCACATGTTTTTATAAAATATAATGAGTTAAGCCTTGAAAAGTTCCATTTAAAGGATTCCAATTGAATATGGTTTGATCAAACCACCTTAGATCAAACCCCCTTGGATAGAACCCTGCTAGTTTTAAACCATACCTATAACGGAGTCTCCTTTACACCTATCAAATTGCTGATAAAAAACCACTTTTGATTTACATTTTGGGGGATCAAATGAATTCATTTAAAAATTTATTTTTTGTAAGTATGTAGTTCTTATTATAAGCTTCCCAAAGAGTATAATTTTAAATAAATTTAATTTGATTATTATATTTATTTTGTATTTCTTGCGAAGTGGGCTTTTCACCGAAAATCAAGCTCTCAATTCTTCACATGTGGAAAAATGGAGAATTATTAAAAAAATATGAAAAATATTTATGCACTAGATATTGATTTCCTTGATCCAACAAAAAAAATGAAGTTGAGTTTTGATACATATAAAAAAGTTATGTTTTAGCCAATAAATCATGTCTAAATTAAAATTGGTTTGACTTTGAAACTTAATTAAGAAAAAAAATGCAATGAAATGCTATGAAACCAATTCCATGCACTAGATATTGTAGTTATGAATATAAATTCAAAAAAAATATAATTTTATCCTTCATAGAAAAAAAATTATGTGTTAGCCAGTAACGTCACTCTTTAAAAATGGTGTTTACTATTAAAAACTAGTTTTCAAAGGATATGGAAAAAGAAGTGCAATCTGATTCCAAAAAAATTGAAAAAATATATTTAGAATCTATAGAAAAAATGTCACAAATCACTAATTTGCATCATCTTCAAATTCCTCGCGGTTTAACCTCTATAGGTGCCCGAAAGTGAAAATTTAGTTAAAAAAAAATTGTTCAATGTCTAGTTTGGCCAAAAATTGTAAACTAGTAATGTGGGATCACCCTCTTCCAAAGGACATATCTTCATCATTACCACTATTGATTACTTTACAAAATGGGTTTAAGCTTTTCCACTTCGTTCCATGAACACTAATGCAATCTATAGCTTTCTTCTAAACAATATCATTGCACATTTTGAATTTCTTTCCACCCAAGTTGTTTTTGATAATGGTACTTCATTTAAGAACAAAGAGGTGAAGCAATTCCTAGAAAAATTTCATATTCAATATCATTTTTCTACACCATACTATCCTCATTCCAATGGCCAAGGCAAAGCATCTAATAAAATTCTTGAGTTGATTCTCCAAAAAATAGTGAATAAGTGTGATAAAGACTAACATACTCAATTAACATACGCCTTGTGGGTCAATTGCATGAGTGTTTGTACAACTACTGGTACAATCCCATAAAACCTCATGTATCGTGTCAAGGCTATCATGCCTTTAGAGTTGGAAATTTTCTCTTTGCGATTTTCATTTAAAGGGTTGATTGATGATGACACTTATCATTTTGATCATTTATATCAACTTGAGCTACTCAATGAGTGTTGATTGCAAGCCCTCAAATATATCCAAGCTTATCAACAATTTGTTTCTAAATATTATAATCAAGGTGTTTTTTCTCAAGCTTTCAAGGTAGGTGATCTTGTTCTCTATGAGAATCAGAGGAATGTAACTACGTCACAGGATCAAAAGGGGAAGTTTAGCCATAATTGATTAGGCCCTTGCATAATCATCTCTGTGTAAGGTTCTCGTTCTTATGGATTGTCATCTAAAGATGGAACACCTCTAAAAGAACCCGTCAATTCATGAATCTTTGTCGATACTATGTATAGTGTCTATGTGCCATATGCATGGTGTTCATCCCTCAAGGAATGTAGTTTGTTATGTTATGGCATTCCTTCATTAACACATTATCTTTATATTTTATGTTATGTGTGAACATGTGTATGTAATTAATTTATTTAATTAGGAATTATATGTGTGTGTGTGTTTTATTATGTTTTGTATCTAGGCATTGTACTTGATTAAGTCTTTTGGTTAGGCAATTAGATCATCATTGAATTTAATTAACAACATCCAATGTGTGTATATTAGATCATGATAGCTTCTAATCTAAAAATACATCCATGAACATAAATCCATCACATAGCCATACATGAAAGTAAACATACACATAATAACACCATGATGTCACACAAAATATCATATATATATATATATATATATATATATATCAAAATTTCATGTACATGTATCGCACCATTGTATCAAAATGTGGTGATTGTATACATATATGTGTACATACATCAAAATAATGCTCTACAAAACAATATGATACATATACAAAATCTAGCATGTGAAAAATGGGCCTCTAGCCCCCAAGTGCATGGCTCCCTAAGCCCTCTGGTCTTGGCTATGGTGGTGGGGGTGGATGTTGGATTGATGCCATAGATTATGACTGATGTGACCATGACACAGACATACTCATTCATAGTCCTCATACCTCTCCTCCTACCTCAACCACCTCCTCTTGAAGTTGTACCTCCTACTCACGGGCCTGTCGCAACTTCTCTTGAAGGTGTTGCACCTAAGGATCATTTTTCAGCCTCCCTTCTACCACTTTCCAACTGAGGTCATTGAGCTAGCTCTACAAGGAATCACATGCCCTCTCTACACTCTTTGTCCATGTCATGACATAGTCTCTCTCTATCGAACATTGATCCCACTGCCCAGTCACAATGGCAAGGTCAGTGGCCCTCTATACCATCTCCACACATTCCTCCTTGTAAGTGGTCCCTAGACATGTAATAGGCTTGAAAAGATGGGTGTGTCACCCTGCTCACACTAGCCTATAAACATCCAAGATGCTCCCCTAGATAGACACAACTAGGGAAACCTCAAAAATGCACTACTCAATGAAGACAATCCACTCCTATGTGTTGATTGCAACCACAAAGAAGTAGAAACTATAAATATCGGATCATATAAAAGCATGTGCATATATATGAGATAGACTGAAATATAAAGTAAGTTAAAAGGAAATAACATAAACCACTCTCATACCTGGGTCCCTAGCCTACCAATGTGGGTCAAATGGAGGTGCAACATTGGGTCCTTCTCCTACTACTACTACCATCGTGGGAAGGATGATGGCCACCAAAGGTGGTATCAATGAGACTAGAACTGCTGGTGGAGGTGATGATACTCTCCACTGTTGTCTCATCCTCTTCGTCACTTTTCCCATTGTTGCCTCGCCCTCCTTGCCACCATCGTTGCCACAATCCTCTCCTCTTGACCCCTGTGCACTGACATTTTCCAAGGGGGCATGTGTTGGTAAAATGAAGGTCAAGCCAGTCGTCATCCACCATGCTCTAAAACCATGGGAAATACTAAAGTCGTTGATCGATAAGATCTGGGAGGTTGGTCTTTGTTATATGATCCATTAGATGTTCGTAATGGTTTTCCAGCAGTGATTTCCTACTTAGGTGGTTCTCCTCATCAATTGAACATATGTGGGAGGCATCAGAGGGATCATCTGCACCTGCCTGAACTGTCGGGTGACCCAATGCTAGTAATACAAAACAATAATATAATATAATCACCTTGTTAGGATTTGATCACATTGTGTGTGTTGTAGCTCCAACCTATCCATGGTCCAAATCCTTACCCTCCTATAGGGGCACCATATAATATCTAGCACCTATAAACAATCAAATTGTAAACTCCAAAAATAGAGCTCACCATACCTCCAATCGTGCACCAACAAGTATGTGTGTTCCATCGGTGTACCAAGTGCTATTCCATGGGGAAACTTGACTAATCGATTAAATGTGATATGTGAGAACACCCACACCTATAGAAGCGTGCAAGTTATAAGACTAAAAAACTCATAATGGACGTAATCCCTGAGCTCATAGTATAGATGAGAAAGCATGCTCCAACCCCAAGTGTAGGTGGTATGATGCTCCTCCATCTCTTGGATGCAATGGATGAGGCCCCCATGTAGTTGTGATCCTCACACATCCATCGTGACTTGGAGGGTGACTACAATGACCATCACTCTCCAGATGAGTGGAATGGCCACTCACCCCTACTCCAACCACCACATGTAAGATGTGGCTGGTGGTATCTACTGGGTCTATCTTCCTAGCATAGTACTTTTGGCCCTTTATGGCCTCTCATGTTGTCCTCACCTCATTTCATGCTACTTGTCGTCCACTGATGGGTAGTCCAGTGATCCGATACACATCCTCCAACGTGGAAATCATCTCTCTCGATGACAAATGGAAGGAGGAGGTGTTTGCATCCCATTGCTCCATAAGCATCATGATCATGGGTGGATGATACTGCATCTCTAACATCATGTAGACCCACCATAGGCCCACTTGTTGCAAAAGATCCTAGTCATCAGGGTGCATCTGGTCACTACGAATTTTCTATTGTTGTAGATGTTGTTTAGTGTAGAAGTTTGTTTGGATGTTTCAATTTTTTATTGTTGTAGGGTGCAGAAAATATCCTTGTATCAGAAACATATCTTGGTGTAATATTGCTGCTCAAATTTGTAAAGTTTGGTTTGTTGAGTTGAATTAAGTTTGGCATAAACTAAGTGCATATTTTGGCTTACTTTTGTGAGGTTTCCTCTGTGTATTTTGTTGCATCTATTGTTTTTTGTTAGATGATTTCCATGATAGTAAATCTATTGTAATTCCATGCTATTTTCATTCATATATCATCATATTTCAATTGCATGTCTTTTGTGTTGGAATTTCTCATTTTAGTGAAGTTTATTTCATTACCCGATTTCACTGTTTGTTGCAAATAGCATTTCTAAGGGAGATAATATTTATTTATAAAAAATATGATATAATTTCTAGCAAGGGACATTACAACCATAAAAATCATAATACAATCCTAAAGGAACTACTTAGCTCTATGTGCATTTCAATTGAACTTCCAATAAAGGAAGATTTGGAGGTGTTTTGAAATGTTTCATTATAATGTTTATTGAGTTATTTAAGTGCAAGCTACGGGGAAAATAGCCACAAAAATGCTTCAATTTTATTTTTTATTTTTTCTTTTTTCTTTTTCATACAAACTTTTTTTAATAAAAAATATTTTGTAAGCAATTATGTTGTAATAACAAATATATTTTTAAATGGAAGGTTTTATATCAATCTTGGATCATTTTTATAACATATTTGTATCAAGAGCATAAGTCTAAGTTTACCTCTTCGACTAAGAATCAAGGATTAAGGGGTATCCATTTTTTCATAGTTGCCCAAGGAATTATCCTAGTTTCATCCCTTATAGTGTCATGAAGCCTTACACTCAAACAAGGCTTGATCTTTGGTGGACTCATTTAGAATCATTCAACTTCACTAGCAAGAAGGTCCCTTTAATTACAACAAATAACTTTCTTTTCTTAGTTCAATTAAATTGTTCATCACAACCAATTAAATTTGTTAATTGTAAATTCTACTTCTAATTCTAATACTTCAAACTACATATATTATAACTTTTTATTTTTCTTTTTTCAATTAAATTGGCGTCTAAGGGATTGAGATTAATTGGTTAAAGCATTGAGTTTTCACTATGGATGCCCAAGTCCAAATCTCAAAGGGACATCTAATATGGAATTTTAAGTTGTGACTCTTAGTCTTCCATAGTTGACTTCTAATATGGAAGTGGTTTCTAAATAAGGTGATTTCTAGTGGGGTTGCTTGAAAGGAGCTAGTACTAGTCTCATGATTGTACTTGCAAAAGTTTGTATTGGTCTTATGTTGATGTTCATATGAACAAATTATTTATAAACAATTAACAATATAAAAAAAAAATGTGTTGAACATTAACCAATTATATTTGTTTATTTAAATTTAAATTTAAATTATAATATATTTATAATATTTCAATCTAAACATATAATTAATAATAGAATAAAAATCAATAAAATTATTCACAAATCAATCAATCAAAATTATTTATTTTAACTTTTAATTAACAAAACCTAACAGATTATTATATCTCAAACTAATTTTTTAAATTTTCAAGCAATTAATTATTTGTTTTCCATTTCTAATTCAAATACTTATTATCCATTCACATATAATCAAAATAATGCTATATGCTCCTTAGTTCTATATTGTTCCTTAGAAATTAAAACTCATAATTGTGAAACATTCAATGATAAACCTTTTTGGAAAAATACAGTATTTTATGATTTAAAGTTATAAAAACAAGCAACTAGTTGCATATGCATGATTGTGTACAGTAGTGATCCCATTTGAGGAAGTCACAAGAAGCAGGCCTTGGGAGCACTTGTTGTCAATCATCCTTAGCCAAATCCATGTGGACTCCTACCAATGCCATTGAAGGTCAACTCTAGGGAACATGTTTGCTTCCTCTTACCAATAACTTGCTCCCTGAACCACATGTTAGGTCAACAGTGGCACAATCCTCACCACTCAATTCCAACTGCACATTCTACATCTGATGCCCAACTCAATACGACTAAAAATGGACAGAAACACTTCATACTCCAGTTGCTTAAGAACCCTAAAAATAATTCTCACTATTCTATCCTGCCAATATCAATAGAGATAAGAAGTAAACAAAAGAAGATTCATTAATACAAAAGATAAGATTTAGAATATGAATAATTTAACTGTAGAGCTTATACAGCTGGTATGCTAACCAGAACCCAACAAGAACGTAGCGTTACTGTCATCTGAGACGTTGCATGGAAAAGCAAAGCACAATGTGTAGCCAAAAACAACTTGCCCACGAGCAATTCTAATGCAAATACAAAGAAATGCAAGAAATTAGGGCGTCGGCAAGTCATTCTTGGCTGCATAAAGCTCTCTGGCTTTCATGCAAAACATCACAGACGAATATCGTCGGAGAAAACTTCATAACTGTATTTTTTTCAAAATAAACAAGTCAAAGTTTAGAGTGTGTCGCACTTCTTATAAGACATGTCAAACTATTCTCCATAACTGTATTCTTCCAAAACAAACAAGTAAAAACTTAGAATGTGCTGTTTAAACTTGCTTCAAACAGACCTCTCGCAAAACATACCAAACACAAACTGATTTGCTCTGAGCAAGTGAGAGACCTCTGAGACATATATATATAAAACAATAATGGCTTTTTTATTTGACCAAGGTAGTCAATATTCGGCTGCATCATATTGAGTAGAGTATCTGTTTTCCAGTTTGTGCTGGGACAAACTATTATTGTCCATGGCTTTAACTTTAACAGAAAGGTCAGAAAAGGGAGAGGGGGGGATGTTAAATGAGATGATCGAGGGGAGAGTCTTGGTTGTTTACGGTGGTTGTTGTGGTGGACAGACAAGTTTTAGTGGGGTCATCAATACAAACGCATGCGCATCGTCGTGGGGATTCAATTAGACGATCCATAGAAATCAATCTTACTCTTTTGTCCGGTTTGCACTGAATGTAGATATTCATATCTTGAAGATAAGATATGTTTTAGGTTCTTTTGTGTTCTTTGACGACCATTGATATTCGTCCTTCCAAACTTAATATGTGGAATGCATCTAGCTTGGGTCTTATCTTCTACACCCTTTTTCGCTTTCCGCTTTCCACTTTCCACATCTGTTTGTGTGTTGGTTTTACAAGTAATTGGTTTGACATTTCGCACTGATAAGAATGTTAGTGTGTTGGTTTTACAAGTAATTGGTTTGACATTTTGCACTGATAAGAATGTTATATGGAATTTTAAAATGTAAATCACATTTCAAGAGATTGTATGGATTAATTTGGTCTATATGGTTATTATTGTCATCATAATGAAAAAGATTTAACATTGATATTCATGTGAAGACTAGAACCTTAACCAATAGAGATAAAGTAAACAACTAATAAGTGCTAAAAGCATTGCTATAGTCTAATAAACTAGCTTTCTAATTGGAAGATATCTTGCTATAGTCTAATAAACTAGCTTCCTAAGTGCAAGATATCTTTAAGGTTGACAAATTAAAAGAGAATATTTTGTGACTAAGCATAACAACTAGTATTGTCTCACACTATCAAACATTGATGGAGGGGAGGCTAGAAGATTATATGAGATATTTTTATTGCTATGAGAGTAAAGCATGTCAATGCTTAAGATGCCTTAGTAGAAATATTATATTGTTGATATGAAAATTATAAAAAATGTTATTGATGGATAAAGAGATGGGGATGGGTTTTTGTTAGAGTTTAGGTTTTGGTTTTGCTTATGTCAATTTTTATTGTACTTCATGTCATATTATATTTTGGTTTCTTATATGTATCTTTCATTTCTTTCAAATATATGAGTATCAATTGGTACAATTCTCTTGTTGTTCCTACTAAGTTCACGTAGATTTTGCATGTTTTTAGAGTGGAAATTTATTTTAGCATTTGGAAAGATAGAAATTCTACTATGTCATCTAGTTCTATTCAAAATCACTTCTCACTATATGCTATGTCTATGATTTTTTCTAATATTTTCATGTAGATTTAGGTACATGCAAATAAATTTGCACTTGAAATGGCTCATTTGTAGGTCTTTTTTGATCATTGGGATACTACCCTATGTATAGTTCCCAAAGTGCTACTAACTCTACCCTTTAGTAAGAATCAATCCTCTTTATTAGGAAAAAGAAGGTGTCTCAACTTTTGATTATCCTTAGCATGTTTAATTATTTAATGTTGAAATTATATTTGATAATTATCCCATGTTGCTTTGTGAGTTACAACTTGTAGTTTCTATTTTTTAGGAGTCAAGTTTGAAGTTACCATCTACAGATGGAGTTGTGTATGAAGAAAATTTCTCTTTCATTTTGAGTTTGCATGGAATGTGAGCTTTGGAGGTGCAGGTTTTGCATGTGTAGGTTTAGTGACAATTAGCAATTGCAATATTATATGTGGAGACATGGAAACTTACCTTTATGCACATGTAGTGGTTTTGGAACTTTCCATGTTGCATATTCAACCTTTGGAATTTGATTTTAGAAATGTCCAATTAATGCATTATAAGCTCCTATAGATTGAGCACTTGTATTTTGGAGTTGTAGATTATTTTTTTATTGAAGTACTACTATGCTACCGAAATTACTCCAAAATTGAGAAGTGTGAAGACTCCTACAAGAGCATAGGTTTGTAATTATAGTGTAACTTGTTTTTTATTGCTGAAAAATATAATTGAGCTATGTTTTGGAGTGTGGGGTTTTTCTCCCCAAAGGGTTTTCCCCGCGTAAATTATTTGTTATATTTTTTATCATTTTATATGTTTATAATATGTATGTGCATCTAAGTCTATAACAGTTTAAAGGTATTTAAGAAATTTTTGCAACTCTCTCCTAGTTAGATTGGTGTAGGAAACATCTTTTGCACACTCGATTTCCTTTCAATTGGTATCAGAGCTTGGCTAGCTTTGTGTTTTGGGGGTTTGAAGGGTTTTTTGAGCTAATCTTTGTTTTAGCGGGAGTTTTGCAAAATAATATTTTATGATCTTGTTGCAAGAAAAATATGGCAAGCACATCAAATAGAGAAGTTTAATGGGGGAAAATTCAAGTTATGAAAGTTAAAAATGGAAGATATGCTCGTGGATAGAGATCTGTGAGCTACAATATCTGGTACAAAACTAGCTAGCACAACACAAGAAGACTGGGATTTGATGGATTAGAAAGCCAAGGGTTTGATAATACTCTATTTGGCTAATTATGTGTTCCTAAATAACCATAAAGAGAAGAATCAAAATCCCCTATGCAATAAACTTGGAGGTTTTTATTAGGCTAAATCTCTAGTGAACAAGTTATTCATATGGAAGAAATTGTATTCTTTGAAGATGGAAGATGGAGTTTCTATTGTAGATCACCTGAATACCTTTAACATGTTGATAGCACTAGGTTTTGTTGGTGACAAAATTGAAGATGAGGATCATTGCATGCCTTTTTTACGTTCTTTGTCAGACTCATGGGATCACCTAGTAATGGCCATTGGGAGTACTAGCACCAGTTTCAAGATGGATGAGGTGGTTGTATCATTGTCATCTGAAGAGTGGTGGAGGAAATCTTAATTATAAAGAGATGAGATTTATATCTAGACAAGGAAAGGTTATATAACCATTTACATTACTAAGGTATGAGATAGGAAATATAAGGCATTGGATTGAGGGTAGCCGTAACATAATTATGGCACTGTGTTATTATATTATACCACAAAAAAAATGAAAGAGTAAAAATGAAATCTTCTACAAATACTTAAATGTGAGAAAGTTGTTTGCAAGGCTCTGGATGGAGAACATGATAGTATTGTGGTATCACTAAGTCTAAGATCTTGTCTTATATGAGAATCAACTTAAATTCCTTGGATCTTTTATTAGAATACATCTCATTTAAATTATTTCAATTGATTTTAAAATATCATCTATGTTATATTCCCCTCAAGGTTTAGATTTGGCATGTGTAGTCAATAATATTTTAATTAATTTATCTAAAAAAATTCAATTGGTAATGTTGAAACTCTTACATGCATCTATTCAAAAAAAATTAAGAGATTCGAATAGAATTCTCATGTCCTTATCTCAATAAAAAATAGCTTCCCATTATTCCCCACTTATTCATCTAAGAGTAATTTTAATGGGATATATTTAGAAACAATGAGCACTATGTGTATGATCCCTTACAATAAAAATAAAAAATGGATGAAATGAGAATTAGATATTAAAACATGGATAATAATCAAAGATAAGTAATTCAAGAGGATCACGGGGTTTATATAATCCACATCAACTAAAAAATTATCAATAAGGACCTTGGGTTGTTTGGGGGTGAAGAAGTCTGTGAGAATTTTTATGAATATTTCAATTATTTTATTTGTAATTTAGGTGTCGCACTGTTAGCTCGAATTTTTTCCTTCCTAAAATAGTTCAAAAAATAAATGACTCAAAAAATGCCTTGGATGGAAAGACAAAATTGCACTAACAGTTGAGTCGAGTGTGAGGATTTTCCTCACCGACTCTCTGCTTGTTTTGGAAGGCGCAACTACCTCCATATGATAGAAAGTATGAAAGTACAAGCTAGGTATGCTTTTAACCATAAAGTAGGAAAGGCAAACTAACATTTACCCATAGCCATGGAAGTAAATGCAATGAATTTATTCAGAATGGAAATAATAAAGATGAATGAAACAAAGCTCATTTATCTTGAACCCGCAATAAGAAATGAGGAAAGAATGTTTAGCAAATTTCCTTTTCAATAGATGAGTTATTGAAAGTTCCAGAAGTAACCACATACTCAGCTTGATATAACAGATAAACATTAAAGAGATTACAAAGAAGCACTGTTCAATTGCAATCAAAGGAAATATTGATAAACTCAAAGATTCAAAATATTTCTTAATTCTTTAATGTTCATAAGTGAGTTCAAAGCCTCTACTTTTCTATACAATAAAACTATGTTGAAAATCCCCCAAAAAATTCCCCCCCTTTTACCTTTCATTCGGAGATCATATATAGGCATACCAAAAACTGTTACATTATAAAAGTAACAGTCTTGAAAATGATCGGGAAGCCAAAAGATTCCAAAACGAGAACAGTTTCAAAAAGACGTTATCATACGTGTCACAAACGATTAGTGCATGCCGCTAAACTATCAGAATCCTGAACAATTCTTGCTGCATCTCCATGGCCAAATTACAAAATTCAACACCTTCTTCTTCTTCTAAAATGAGGATCACTCGATTATACTCGGCATAACTAGTCTTTTCTTTCCATGCTAGTGAACACAGTTCAGAAATGATGTCAAATTTCTCTTCTTTTGGCCAATTCAAATCAAGTTGAATGAGAGGCACAAGTTCATCTTCCCATTCTCTAACCTCACTAGGAAGTACCATCTTGAATTGCTTGATTGATAACGAAACCAGATTTTTAAAGTACTACCAACTCACTTTGTAAATGGCATATTTAATTTCGTTGGTAGGTAAATAATGATGTCTAATCTATCAATATAGTGTTGCCACCTTAGCAAGCTTCCATTACACTTGATATTTAAGAGGCCCAATTAATGCACTATTAGTTGAGAAGAGTTTATGGAGATTGAATCTGCATCTCATAACTCCCAAAAAGACAGCTGCAAGATATGTTGTACAAATAATTAAATGAGTTGGCGGCATTCAAAAACCAAGGAAAATGCCTGAAAAATCACAAAGTTGCAAAACAATTGAACCACCAAACTGCTTATCGTGGGTTCCAAACTTTCAAGAACTTCTAACACATCAATCCCTTAGGTGAGTATGAATGAAAGGAGGATCGGGTAGTCAGATGTTTTCATAACTTCTGAACCTAGCGACTGAGTTATAGAATTACAAGATTGCACAACGAAGGTTATGGAATTTACAAGGACCATGGTCATGAATGAATTAATGGCATAAAAGGAGACCAATCTAGTTCAAGGAAGAAAAACTATATATATTTTAAAATTTTAGTGGGTAACATTGGCCTTGATTGGGGACAAGGACTGTGAAGAATGAACAAGGAACCCAGAACACAATGCAAGGACCAATGCATAAATCCATTGGGTCATGGATTCAAAGGGAAGAAGTAAGACAGGGTATAGTATGCAAAGGGGGCCAGACACAACCTAAAGACAAACAAGCTAAAACAAGACATGGTAGGAAGAGGAAACTAATTTAACAACACAACTAAAACCTCTAATATATACATGGTCATGAAGAACCTATCTCAAGATAACTCGTTATTAAGTAAAACCATTCACGGGTTGAGAGAAATAATAGCCTGTACGGAATAATGCTTGGTAAATGAGGAGCACACATATAGCTAACTATTGATTGATGGTCAACTTGATTAAATTGAAAAGAGTGACTTCATAAAAGAATCTTCTATTAGCAATCTGATTTTCAAGAAGCCAATTTTCATTATGTACTTCTTCTATTTGGAAACTCATACCAATATCATCCATTATAAAATATTTGACACTCTCCCTAATATCTTTAGGTAAATCCTAGTAACATACTTGTTCTAACTAGCCTGAAGAAAGCAGTCCTCAAATCGGAAAACCCACACACAAACCATCAGATGAAACCCTCCTTTTGATATCATAAACATGAGCTATTGCATCATTTTGAAATACCAAATTTTGACCCACAACACACATCCCACTATTTTCCGGAATATGATGTATAGATTTGGGAAATTTCATCTTTTCCAACTAAAACCCTTTCTTCTTCCTACCTCAAATCTGATCTAACAATTCTATGATTTAATTCAGCATCCGTGTTGATGTCTTGTGATACAATTTCCACTTCTTTTTCACACAAAAATTCATTCCCGCATTCATGAAGACACTGATTAGGATGAAATTCAGTACATTCATTTGCTTGATCATTTTTAACATTGTACCTAGCAAAAATTTTGATATCAAGCTCTTCAAAATGGAAAGATTCAAGAAAGATACCATTTCTGACTTCCTATTGGAGACTTATTTTGTACCAGCTTGCTCTGAAAATCTGAAAGTTTCATACTCAGCCTGCATATGATCAGAAGTTAAGATGTTAAAAATTTCAACTTCATGCTAAGTACTTTTGAGTGGTTCTTCATTAATTGTAAAAGTGAATGAATGCATCTCTATTGCAAGCAAGGAAGCCAAAACAACTTCACTTGTAATACCAACTTCAAGGTCAACATTTTGGGAGAATTGTTCATTTTTCCTATCATTTGAACAATCCATAGATTTATCCTGCTCACACTAAAAATAATAGGATTCAATTCTTCCATTTTCATAAGAATTAATTTCATCCTTAATCATTCTCCTTCTATTAAAATGTTCAAGATCAAAAACAGAGAGGTTGCAAGATTCAACAGTAGGAGGCTGCGTGTATTGGAACTCTATAGGCTGAGGAATTGATTTTGGTAAGATGGGCTTTCTTATACCTTCATTGATCAACCCAAACAGGTTTGTCTTCCATAGACCACTTTGAATCATATCATCCTCAATTTTGATAGCATATTCTTGTGCAATTTCAATATCATTTATTTTACACCTTTTCAAACAAAACTGAACATCAGGGTGCAAAGAAGAAATGAAAGTGCAGAGTTGTTTATTTGGCCGAATGGAGGTAGGTGTCTTTCTAAACAACCTATTAAACCTATCCACAAAATCTCTGATCTTCTCATTTTCTTGCTTATGAACCATGAAAAAATGACCCAACAAAGCAGTTTCATTAAAGGACTTTTATACCTTCCCAAAAACTTATCCTTTAACGATTTCCAATCAATTATGCAATCATCTTCTAAGTAACAAAACCAATCAACAGTAGGTACAACAAGAGATTCAATAAATAATCTGACAAAAACATCTTCTTCACTTACCCCCAAAATACCACAGGAAACCATGAAGGCTGAAATGTGTTTTTTCGCATCCTGAGAATCTTCTCCATCAAATTTCAGAAAATACTTCCTTGATCCATCAGGCAATGGTGAGTATACAGGTAAAGAAAGAGGACCAAAATGATTTCCCCATGGCTAGGAAGAAGTCAATGCCATAATGTAATCCTAGAAATTAAATCAGCATAGGTCTTTGCTAGAATAAAAAGCTTTTGAGTACATTTCATCAAACAGAGCCACCATACTCCATCCTCGGGAAGGCACCTTTAAATTTTTCTAATAGAACAAAGCACCAGCCACTTCGTTTTCCCAATGGAGTCACCAAAAACCCACTTGGTAGAACTTTTGGAGAATTTAGATTTCCTCTTGTATAAAATATAATGATAGTTATGGCACCTATTTTAATGTCCAAGGTTACATATTATATTAAAATGTGTAAGAGCATCTATGGCATGTTGTAGATGAGAAGTTACATGTTTGGGGTATCCTTATTTTTCCAAATAAACCTTGGAAAATGAAGCAATCTAACTAGATATTTTTAGCTAGGTTTAAGGGAATTCAATACAAATTATTATTTATGTTGATACATGTTGGAGAGGGTGTCCATGTAAGGCCCAACGATTCTATAATTATGGATATCATACTCTTCTTATATGGTGATTATAGATGATTTTTCATTACCGGCACTTGAGATATTGATATGTATCTCTTGTGTATTTTGAGATATTTTATATGAGTGATGGAAGTTTATTGGTTACTTATTTCTTTGACATATTATCATTATAGGATATTGTGAATCTTTTCTTATGAAATTGAATTAAAATATGTGATATTGATGTGTTTTACTTCCCTATATCATCATTATGAATTTGTGGATCCATTATATTATGTGATTTATATGATGTTCTATATTGAGATGATTTTCCCAATGTTTACGAGAATTATTAAGATGTTATGTGTCTTACACCTTGTGTATACTACTTGGCTTATAAATTATTGCTTTTGATATCATTACGTGATGGGATTTAATGTGTGCATCAAGTGTATGAATTACATTTTAAGTCAATGAGAGGTATAGGGAGATATTAACATTGGTTTTTATCATCTCACTCCACCATGTGGAGTGATGATACATGGTTGTGTTTATACCCACAATACCATATTACCTAAATAATGAGTTATTCTCGTAAACCCTTGTTATTTACACCCATAAATTATTGAACTATGTTATTTATACTTTAATAAATGGTGTATTAGTGTGGTCCAAGTATCATGAATCCATATGTATTATTGTGAACATATTTTTTAATTAGAAATGAAATTTGCTAACTCAAATTTGGGTGAAAATGTTATATATGTGGCATTATAATAGGTTAATTTTTTCATTTATAGGTTAAAATTGAATCTTAGGTTGGAGTAGATATGTATAGAAATATATAGAGGATTATAGAAATCCTTAGGTGGCCTTCTTGGCTTAGATATTTACTTATATTAACAGGCTAATTAATGATACCCTTGCAAAATTTATGGAAGCTCATGTGACCTTCAAATGGCATGTAAGAGACCATTAAATATTTATCGTAAGATATTTTCAAATATGTAAGAGGCATAAATGTTTAATAAGAGTTTGTAAGAGCTTTTTTTTTGGTGAATAAATATTATCATTTTATTTTCTTATTTCTTTGAATTAACCTTTCCAACCCTACAGTTCCCTTTGTTGTCAAGTTTTGTCTCTATCAAAAAAGGAGATGGACACATGCCACATTTTTAATGGTTAAGAGAACTTGAATTGAGTATTTTTAACCTTAGGAGTAGGTTAATGGAAAGGATCAACTCATTTTGATTTATTTTTTTCATTTGGAGTTAGATTATTTGAGAGCTTAGAGGGTAAGTTCATAGAAATGGTGGGTAAAAAGGGGGTTAAAGTGGCCACCTTTTCCTTAAAATTAGTAAAAACTAATTTGAGATGTCCATGCTCAAGTTTTAATATTATGAGAACAAGAAAATTAGTACTCAAATTCTATTTTATAGACTACTATTATTTTAAATGGAGATCAAGAGGATCAAATGTTGAGAGAACATAAAGTGGTCATTTTTTTTCCATAAAAATATTTAAAATAGAGTCAAGCATGCTCCCCCACTACATTTTTTTGAGTTTCATTATGTATTTTGTAAATCTCTAAATTGTGGAAATTTAGTAAAGATCATATTATAGTTCAATTAGTTTTCTACTAATTTTTTTATGAATACATTTTTTTTACTATTTTTCTAATTGGGCATGTCCTAAAAAATAAAAAAATTGTGTTTTTCCCCCTTAAATTTAAGAAAATGATCAATTTTTTTCATGTTCATAAAATGGTGTGAAAATGTTTTTTTCATTGGATTATTGAAGAAAAAATTGTGTAAAAAAATAATTACATGTGTTTTTGTGAAAAATAATAATAAATTAAAACCATGATATGATCATTTTAGAAAAATGCATGGTTGGAAAGTGAAGATAGACCTTGACAGATCGTGGTGGTTTTTTTTCAAAATCTTATCCTAGAATATATGAAGTTGATGGAGAGTGTGTTTCAAATTTATATGTTTTTGTATATCTTTTATAAATATGGATTTTGACAACCAAATTATATGTCTATCACTTAAGATTATTATTACTGTGCACTCACACCCCATTTTGTTTACCCCCCTTCTTCTTTTACTTCGTTTTTGTTCTTTTTCTTGCCTTTCTTTGTTGTGCTTGGGTTTGGGTCATTTCCCTTACCCTTTCCTTTCTTCTTTTGTCATTTTTTTGGAGTTTCGAAGTTTTTTGTGATGGCATGCCATCCTTGTCAAGCCTGATTCCCAACATATTCCTTTTTGTTGTCTTTTATCTCAATGCTTTGACCATCAAGAGTTTCTTTGTCAATATTCTCTAAGTGAGAACTCTAACACCCGATGTCCAATGGCAATGATGTCTTGTCATTTCAGGTTTCTCAAATGATAGAGAATTTAATTCCCTTGGATGCATTAATGGTGCTTTAATGTGACATTTAAGTTGAGGTTTTTATTGTTAGTTGTGTTGATTTAGGTTTCATTTTATTGAAGTTGTTTTTCTCTCTACATTTTCTTCACAACTCCTTCATAGGAAATCTCATTTTTGCGCAATTTCTAGTGCTCTTGTTTGGCTCATATGTATTTTGGTTTGTGTTGGTGTGCTTGGCATGCTTCCATTTGGCTCATGGGTGCCTTTCTCATTGGTGTTCATTGGTGTGCATCTCGTTTTTGTTCATCCATGGGATTTTTGGGTGAGTTTTGAAACATTGTTCAGTTTAATGCTTATTTTTATGGCTTCCCATGTTTTAGTAATTTCTTTTATTTGGTTTTTATGTTTTGGTTCAACTTGGGGCTTCTCTTGTGACATTTTTCTTTGTTCTAGTCTTTTTGGCATTTTTTATTCTTGTTTTGGTTTTCCATTCTTTCTTTTCTTTTTTATTTTCACCCTTTTTCGAATCTTGTTTTTCCTTGGAACATCAATTGAGGTTGTTTTTTATATCATCACACCTCATCGATTGATGAAAGAGCATCCAGGTGAATGGGCTCCATCCGCATCACACAAAAACATTTCAATTTTGTTTTATCCATTTTGGTTTGGTTTCAACTTGATGTTGAATTTTTTTAGAGTTTTTGGTCGATTACGGAGCAATCAAATGACATTGTTGTTATTGGTTGACAAAATGTCATTAGATGATATGTATTTTAATTATGCATATTTGGTTGTGAAATCAATTGGATTCCATATACTTGTTTTGTCATGAAGATTGGTTGGCAATGAAATAAAATAATTATTCACTCAATTTCCAGACACAATGTAGTCATATTTTCTACACTCATAACTTATCAAGCTTTTTGTGATTGCAAATATGTGATGGAGGTTGAATGGCATTATTGTCAATTAATTGACAAAATTTCAAGTATCGATTTTAATTCTTAGCTATATAATTTATTTGACAAAATATCTAACAAATTTAATTTCATCTGATTTTTGAAAATTGATTATGGCAATGGGATAACCGATTATTTATTCAACTTGTTGGATGCGACTTCTTCATCTTGTTTTAACCTCCAAAACCTCCAAATTAATTTTAATTGGAATGATCATTGATCTATTGAAAAGAAATTCATTTCATTTTCATATAAAAGATGATGGAAGAGAGGTCACGTATGGAAAATTTGGAAGGGGCCCATAATAGGAAGAGGAGGTTAGAAGCAAAATAAGGAAGATAGAGGGGCACATGAGAAGAGGAAAAGACATGTTCAGTGATGAACAAGAACGAACCAGATATATAAAAGATGATGGAAGAGGGGTCGTGTATGGGAAATTTGGAAGGGGCCCATGGTAGGAAGAGGAGGTTGAAGCAAAATAAGGAAGATAGAGGGGCGCATGAGAAGAGGAAAAGACATGGTCAACGATGAACAAGAAAGAACCAAATAAGGCCGTGCAACAGGTCAAGGAGACAAGAGCGAAAGGTGCGCAACAAATAATAGAGGGAGACCAGGGGTTACGTGGGGGGAAGTAAGTGCAGTCCCAGAAGAAAGAGTGGTGCAAGTAAGATATAGCCACTAGCAATTTGAATGAAGTGAGCGCAACATGGGAAAAAAATGAAGGGTTACGCCTTCTACAGAGTGTATAAACACAAAGGAGAATTTCAGTCTATCACATTTTGGATCTCCTCTTTAACTATTAATGAAATACTCCTTGAAAGATAAAGAGTTTTTTTCGATCCCCGACTTCCAAAGTCAATAGTAAAACATCTAATTCTTGCAGGTTTTATTCATCGGGAATAATTATTACTGATTGCATTGTTTCATCTTAAAGGTTAGATGATACCCCTGATTCCCGACAATTGACACTTTGTTCTAAAAAGAAAATTCTTACAAAGTATAAGATATTTTCTTAAAATTTGTTGATTAAAAGAGATTTCGATTTCTGGTGGTTTCAATGTTCTAACAATCTTTTTGGCTTTCAGTGATCGGACATCCTCCTTAAGCATTACCAACTTTCAAGGAAGACAATAAAAAGTTCATCTCAAATTTTGATTCCCAACAATAACTTCTATTCTCTTCTGATAATTTTTGGATTTTGGTCTTTGGGTGTTTGTGAAGAAACTACTGAAAGAACATACAAACACTCAAATAACACAAGATGTATGTGGTTCGGCTGTAGCCTACGTCCACGGGAGAAGAGAGAGAAGGATTATTATTCATTGTTGTGTTCTGGAGATTACAACGAATCTGCATATAAAGAGTTACAACAGCCTTAATTAGGCAGGCACAGATTAAGATAAATCCTACAAATCATGCACTCTCCATAAATAGCTCAAGTTATAGATAATTACAAATCCCGCAAATCTCTCTGAATCTCTCTTCTCCAACACTCCCCCTCCAGTTGGTGCGAAAATGTCAATAGAGCCCAACTTGGACAATACTTCTTGGAACTTGAGAGCTGGAAGACCTTTTATAAATATATCCGCCAATTGCTGAGTTGTAGGGACAAAGGTCGTGCGAATGACATTGGCTTGCACATTCTCTCGAACAAAATGGCAGTCGACTTCAATATGTTTAGTGCGCTCATGAAATACTGGATTTGAAGCGATATGCATAGCAGCCTGATTATCACAGAATAATTCAGTTGGTAGAGACGAACCATAACCAAGGTCTTGCAACAGAGCTCAAAGCCATATAATTTCACTGGTAGTTGATGCCATCGCTCTATATTCTGCTTCAGCACTTGAACGAGCAACAACAATCTATTTTTTACTTTTCCATGTGACCAAGTTACCTCCAACAAAGGTACAATATCCAGTTGTAGACCTTCGATCAATTGGAGATCCTGCCCAATCAGCATCAGTATAGGCAGTAATAGAATTATGACCAATCTAACACATCCATATACCTCTGCCTGGGGACCCTTTCAGATACTGTAGAATTCTGGTGACGGCCTGCATATGTTGAGCCTTGGGAGCATGCATGAAACGACTTACCAAACTTACTGCATAAGAAAGGTCAGGTCGAGTAGTGGTTAAATAGATTAACCTACCGACCAACCTTTGAAACTGACCAATATCAGGCAACAATGCACCAGTATCATCTAATTTTCCTCCACTATCCATTGGCGTATCTGATGGCTTGATTCCAAATTTACCAGTTTCTTGTAACAAATCCAACACATACTTTCGTTGATTAAGAAAGATGCCAATTTTTGAGTAGGCAACTTCTAATCCTAGAAAGTACTTCAAAGTTCCCAAATCTTTAATGGCAAATCTATTGTGTAGCAGAATTTTTAGCTTAGAAATTGCATTTTGATCATCACCAGTAATGACTATATCATCAACATAAATCAGCACAACAACAATACCAGAGTTACTTCTTTTAACAAACAAAGAAGGATCGGCATTACTTCATTTCAGCCCATTCAACATAAGGATAGAACTAAGCTTAGCATACCAGGCCCGTGGAGATTGTTTAAGCCCGTAGATTGCCTTTTTTAATTTACACACTAAACCAAACTTGGCCTTTTACGGATGCCCAAGTGGGATGCTCATGTAAACTTCTTCTTTAAGATCACCGTGTAAGAATGCATTTTTGACGTCCATTTGAAAAAAATTCCAATCTTGATTGACGGCAAGGGAAATGAGGACTCGGAATGTGTTCATCTTTGCAATAGGTGCAAAAGTTTCCTGGTAATCTACGCCATATGTTTGTGTGAATCCTCTAGCAACAAGTCTGGCCTTATGCCGTTCTAAGGAACCATCACTGTTGTATTTATTTTTGTACACCCAACGACATCCAACAGTTTTCCTTCCTGGAGGTAGCTTAACAATCTCCCATGTGTTATTGTCATCAAGAGCTTGTAGCTCATCTTGCATAGACTTCCTCCAAACTGCAATGGAGTTAGCTTCTTTAAAAGTCTTAGGTTCTTGATTATGATCAACAGTACTCAAGAAAGCTAGGTGAGACTGAGAAATATTATTATAAGATAGGTGTGCCTGTATAGGATAAGATGTAGTATGATAAGTGAAGAAATCTTTCATTCGCTCTGGAGGACGAGTTGCTCTACTCGATCGTTGAGCAGCTTGAGGAGATGTGGGGATTGGTGGTGCTTCAGGAACTTCTGCATCATGATCAGGAACAACATCCTCATTGGTAATGGTGGGAAGTGAAACCGGGTGAGACACAGACTCCCCCTGTGGCCGACTCCCAGAGTTAACACAAGCTGTAAAAAAGATTCAGATTCCACAAAATGGACATCACGTGAAACAACAATTTTACGAGTGACTGGATCATAACATATATACCCTTTCTTAGTGGAAGAATACCCAAAAAATACACACCGAGTAGAGCAAGCTTCTAACTTATCTCTGTGTATTGCTTGCTGGTGCACATAACAAACACATCCGAATACCCTCAAGTGTGAAATGTCAGGTATCCTATTTTTGAGTATCTCCAATGGTGATTTGAACTTAATAACACGGCTGGGAAGTCGGTTGATTAAATATGCAGCGGTCAACACACCATGAGACCAATATTGTTTTGGGACCTTTGTTTGAAACATAAGGGCCCGTACGGTTTCCAGGATGTGTCGATTCTTTCTTTGAAACATAAGGGCCCGTGCGGTTTCCAGGATGTGTCGATTCTTTCTTTCGGCCACCCCATTTTGTTGTGGAGTTCTGACACAACTTGTGTGATGAATAATGCCTTGGCTTTGAAGATATTCTGAAAAAGATCCTTTAACATATTTGGTACCATTATCAAACCTAAAAAATTTAATTTTAGCACCAAACTGATTAAACACTATAGTATGAAAATCTTTGAAGACAGAAGTCACTTCAGTTTTTGATTTTAACAAGTATAACCATGTAGCACGAGAAAAATCATCAATGAGCAGCACAAAATATTTATATCCATCATAAGAATCAATAGGCGCTAGTCCCCATAAGTCAGAGTGAACTAATTCAAACAACTCAGTAGACATAGAAGACGATTTGACAAAAGGTAAACGAGTTTGTTTAGAAAACTGACAAACATCACAGACATCAGAATCAACAGAAGCAGAGGGACAAAGTTTTGACAAGATACGGTTGGATGGATGTCCAAGCCGTTTATGTAAAATGTGACTTTCAATTACATTACTAGCATGATACACCTTATTGCAGGAGTTTAGAAAGTAAAGTCCATGTGAGTATGTTCCTTTACCAATCGTCTTCTTCGACTTTCGATCCTAAAAGATGATAGATGTTGGAGAAAAAATGACATCACAATTTAAAGAATTAGTAATTTTTCCAACAGACATAAGTTGAACAGGGAAGGATGGAACTACCAGAGCATCAGATGGAGCATTATGAGAAAAGAAACTAATTTTACCACTTCCTAAGGCTGAAACAGTAGTTCCATTTGCAACAGAGATATCATGCTTATCAGTTTTTGGAATAAAATTGGTTACTGAGGAAGAACTATTGGCCATATGATCTGTAGCTTCGGAATCAATAATCCAGGAATCACTTTTGGAATTGGAAGTAAGATAAGCATGAAGATTACTTGACACATGAGATGAAGTGGACGGACTATTGCCAGAAGAGATGGTCTCACTGAGTTGTTGAAGAAGATGACCCAACTGATTGATTGAAAGAGACGTCTCGGCTATAGCAGCATGATCCTTCCGACCCTTGTATTCAGATTTGAGATGTGGATATAATTCCCAGCAACGATCCTTGGTATGCCTAGGTTTCTTGCAGTGATCACATTGATATAGTTCCTTCTTACCCTTGTAGCGAGAAACATTCTTGTTTTTGTCGAAAAAGTGAGGCTTTCTCTTATCATCCTTTTTAGCCAACAGGACATTAGATTCAATCTTCTCCATTGAAGTTTTGGATTCTGAGCTCATAGTCTTTCTTCGAGTTTCCTCTCGCTGAATAATAGCACAAACACCAGCAAGAGTGGGTAACGTGGCATCCATCAGAAGATTGCGCCTTATGTATTCATACTCAGGATTTAGGCTACAAAGTAGAGAGAAAATTTTATCCTCCTCAGCTCATTTCAAAAGAGTTTGGGCATCAGTGGTATGTGGACGATATAGGTTCAATATCGTCCCATAGTTTTTTAAGATTCCCAAGATGTTCACTAAAGGTTTTATCACCTTGTTGTGCTGCAGCAATTTCAAGAGTGAGTTCGAAAATATGGGCAGCATTATTTTGGTTCCCATATAATTCAGCGATTGAATCTTAGTTCTTTTGCTGAATTAGAAAAAGAGAAAATTTTGGCAATATGAGTTTCCATCGAATTGAGTAACCATGATCGAACAAGCTGATCATTGGATATCCAATCCTCATATCTCGGGTCAGTAGTTTGAGGGCACGTTTTATCACCATTAACAAAACCAAATTTTTTCTTGCTGCCAAGCGACAAAGTGACAGCTCTAGACCATGCTACATAATTGATGCCATTTAACGGAACTGATGAAAGTCTCCAACCGGGATTTGAATCGAACTCAGCCATGAGAAAAAAAGGCAAGAAATAAGATGCAGAAAAAACACTTACAATGAAATCTCCGCAGCAGATTCAGAATACACCAGATTTCAGGGCAGACGAGATAAATAAAAAACCGGACCAAAGAATTGTTTGCACAGCAAAAAAACGTGCCCCCTTTTCTGGTAAATGTCGCTGCAACCTCTTTAAACTATGCACTTCATGCAAAAAAATGCGCGCCCTTCTTTGGTACGCTGCAGATCTGTAGACTGTGTTCTTCTGCTGCAGATCTGACTAGAATCGGGGGTTTAAAAGGCCAGAAAACGGCTCAAGAACACTGGAGGAAGTCACACCCAACTGGAGGAAGCAAAAAAAAATGTGCCCCAGAATGATTAAATTCGCACGGCCAGCGCCCAGAAGTTGATAAAAAACGCGCGACCAAGAACACGCGCCAGAAAGCAGGAGAAAAAAACCTTCGTTGGTCCAGAACACGCGCCAGAAAAGCAAACAAACGGCTCGAAACAATGACCCGCTCTAATACCATGAAGAAACTACTGAAAGAACATACAGACACTCAAATAACACAGGATGTATGTGGTTCGGCCGTAGCCTACGTCCATGGGAGAAGAGAGAGAAGGATTATTATTCATTGTTGTGTTCTGGAGATTACAACGAATCTGCATATAAAGAGTTACAACAGCCTTAATTAGGCAGGCACAGATTAAGATAAATCCCACAATTCATGCACTCTCCATAAATAGCTCAAGTTATAGATAATTACAAATCCCGCAAATCTCTCTGAATCTCTCTTCTCCAACAGTTTGTCTTAACTCTAATGGTTTTTTGAACAAAGAACATGGGATATCCTTGAACTCCAACAACTGATATTTTGGGTCAATTATGACACATTTTTCAAATGTTAGTGTTCAAGTTGATTTCTCTCAAGATAATGTTAGTGTTCAAGTTGATTTCTCTCAAGATAATGAACCTTTTGGAAAACAATTAATAGTATTCTTGAAGCCCGATTTTTGGAAAAATCAAATTTTGGCTAAGTATGGATTTGAAGCTTCAGCTTTACAATGAACATGGATATAACTTCAAGGCCCAATAGGGTTGTTTTCTCAAGTTTAGCTATTAGTAGGTATGAAGTTCAAGTTTCATATGAGCAAGGAGAAGGATCAAAGATGAAATACCAATACAAGGGATATCACCCACCTTCAAATATGTTATCTCCTTATACAGATATTGGAGATATCAATCTAGGTTATGTATATGTGAATGAGTTCCTAGTAAGATTCCATAATGAAGAAGATAGAACAACCATGGCCACATCCTTATCCAAATTTGTGTTAGTGGAAGTAGTTGTATTTCTTGTAGTAGTACAATTTCTAGAATTGGTGTTAACATGTGCACAACATTATGACAAAAGGAAGAGAAAAATCATTGGACTCTCTAGAGAAATAGTATTGCAAATAAGTTTAAACATGATAGAAAGGGTATTTGAGATTCCTACCTACCCAAAATATGAAGCCATTGATATTCAAAAGGCACTAGCTCATTATGAAAAGAAGAATGTTTCCTTCCTTATTTTCATCAACAACCAACTCTTGCTTAACCCAAGGAAATTGGCACTAAATATGGCCAAGGTGCAACATAGAAGTGAGTTTAGAGAATATGTTAGAGACTAGATTACAGTTCATATCATGGTGTATGGGTACCCTTATACCAAAGACTTTCATCCCTAGATGTGCTACTATATTCTAACAATTATCGTAGATAAGAATATAGTTTGGGCAACAATCAGCAGTGACATATTATATTATCAACTAATAGGTGTCCTAATAAGCACCAAGTTCTATATGACCCCTTATTTAGTATATTTTCCTTCCTATTAGGAAAATTTCCTAAGATTGGTGAGGGTTGGATCTTACCAGATGGGAGAAACTAAAATTTATGACCACTACCCCCAATTGGAGTTGGAGGCAAGTAACAAGAATTATTGTATAGTAAACATTTCTTTCATATATGCAATAATTTGGGGATTGGAGAATGGTTTTGCAAAGAGAATATCAATAGAGACCATGCCCAAGTTGAATAACTAGGGAAAGTAGTACATCAAGTTCAAAACTTTCACTTATAGTAGGATGTCAAGCTTCCACAAAGATCCTCATAAGCTACCAAGATACCCCACTAACAAGATGATTTTGTATGAGCTTTGTAGAAAAGTGGTTGAGATCCACAAGATGAGTGCAAGAAAGAATAATCTAGGATGCTTCTTCCCCAATAAAATGGTAGTTTATTCATGTGCCAACATGCAGACCATGAAGATTGCTAAAAGGAATTATGAACAATGAGTCTGTACAATGATACTAGGACTAAGTTTGACCCAACTGGGAAGATTAAAATGGCCATTGTTTCATTCTATAAGTTCATGAGCCTACCTTAGAGGATCATTGGTAAAACTATAAATATGAATATGAGGTCTAGATGAAGGATTATTGTAGATTGATCATAGATCTGATGAGAAGCTGCAATGTGGCCAAAGTGCTTAAAGACTTAAAAGATAACATTTGGGAAAGTTATGGATCCTATTTATAATGTGTAATGTCACAGAATTGCACTTAGGGGAAATTCCACATTTTGGCATTTGTTCCTAGCATTTATGATGCCTTGAGACATTAATGACAAAATTCCATGGGTCAAAATTTTGCAATTCTAACTCCATGAGGACAAGTGGCTAAGCGATAGAAGCCTAGTGCCCGTTTTTCAAGACTATAGGCTCTAGACGAATGCACGGTGCACTAACATCCTATTGGTTTCTGAGTTCAAAATGTGGAATCTAGAAGGTTAACCCTTGAGACACATGTTCTAGCGGTTACATTTTGAAAGTAACGGCTCTTTACTGCCCTTACAAGAATTAAAAACCCCTTTTTGGCTCTCATTTGGGGGTTGGAAGACATCACTCAAGCTCTCCTGCTATTTTGCTCCAACTTTGAGATCCCTTCACTTTTGATAGTAGTGCTCTCATAAGTGAAGCCATGTCAGAATGAGGTCCTCCTAGCAGTTGCGGCAGCTCTCAAGCAAGCACTCAACAGTGCATCTATGTGCTCCGAAGAGGGTCTAGGCCCATGGGTAATGCTCTCTCTCTCTCTCACTTTCATTCCATATTTTCTCATTTACTATCTTGTGGTGCAGGTTCTACTCCTAAGCGGGTATTGCTTTCACCACGCACTTCTCGTGGTGCAGATTCTACTCCTAAGCAGGTTTTTCTTTCACCACACACTTTGTTTACATCTTTAGCACTCCTTTCCAACTTGGTTGTCCATGGAGGTGGGAACACCAAAGCAGGGTCTAACTGAGGCAAGCCCCTATACAGCCACCCAACAACTTTCCTCTTGTTCTTTTGTGTGTGGGTCACAAAAAGGAGCTTGGAGTGAAGACTCAGACATCCAGAGGAAGGTAAGCTTTCTCCAAGCATCCTGGTATTCATTTTAGTTTCTAGTTTTCTGACTAGTCATATAGTTTAGTACAACTCACCCTTGATCTTAGAAGCAAGGCTTATTTCTGTTTGTTTGAGTCCCTAAGTTCTATGTTGCTCAAGATGCTAACACATCCTTTAGATGATAGTGTGTCGCGATGGCATCCTAGAATTGTGTTGATGTCCTATGCACGAGAGCTCCCTCTTTTGAGACAAAAATCTCCTAGTTTTGCTCTTCCAGGGTCTCTGGTGGTTTTTCTTGAAACATAACTAAATCCTAGTTCTTTATTATTTTGTAAATTTGATATCCTAAGGTGTATAAGGGTAGTTCATTCCCAGGTGATCTCTCAAGAAAGGAGAGACCTGTGTGTAGCGAATCCCTCTTATATCACATTTTGGTGAACCCGACGTGAACGTCACATCTTTTTTCATGATGTTGCACGTTCATGACTTTTCTGAGGAAGATTTTGATATGTTGGAGGATGCTTTAGATGATTTCTTAGAAGTACTCTCCCCTATCTGAAAATCTCTCGAAAAAGTCTCCTCTCATTAGGTTGAGGGATCAATGAATGTGGTAGTGTTTTATGTGGCTCCTCCAAGCCCTAAGAAACCCATCATTTACGTGATCCTAGACGACGCTTCTATCTATGGGATTTCATGTTGTAGCAGTTCACTAGACTTATACTCAAGGTTCGTGAAGGCTATGGACTCTACATCTTATAACGTTTTCAGACACACATCCTACAAGGAGTAATAGACAAAATCTGAATCAACAATCTACTATTCCTACATCACAACCATTTATCCCTACTTCTTTACCACCTTCTCAACCAAGCCTTCCTTCAGTACCTAAACCTGTGATCAAAGCACTAGGAAATTATGATCTTGTCGAGCATCTTCACATTACTTCGGCTAAGATCTCACTTTGGGACTTGCTTTAGACCACTTTGGTTTATCAGGGGATGCTCCAGGAAGCTTTACAAAAGATTCTCTTGCCTGTCTCTACTAGGCCTATGGATGTTGATGTGTTGTTGGCTCATATTCGTGCGGATTCACTAAATATCATGTTCCACTCACAATAACTCCCGCCTCTGGATGTTCAAAAGCAAGAAGAGCCTTTGATGATTATAGTCAATGTTAACAACATTGGTATTAGGAACACCCTCGTTGACACTGGTTCAGCTCTCAATGGTTGTGGTGTAGACCTATTACCTAATATTAAGATTGATTCATCTTCTTTAGTAGCTTCCTCCTTGTACATTCATGGATTCAATAATGACGGCTGCCAAGCTCTAGGTATGATAATACTACCTTTGCAGCTAGGCCTCGTTACCTTACCCATGTTAGCTTATGTGATGCCCAGGCCCTTACTGTATAACCTCCTCTTAGGGAGACCTTAGATCCATGTTATGGGTGTGGTGAATTCTACTTTACATTTCTCTTTGAAGTTTGTTGCAAATAATTGAGTAGTTACAGTTAAAGAAAACCTAAAAGGCATTCACCTTTGTGAATTGGCCACTATTGGTCGCACTTCGGTTGTATCTAGTCTCAAGAATTGTATTCCATCTTTGACTGCCAATTATATGGCATGCTCTTCATTGATACCCTCTATGGAAGTTGTTCCCAAAGTCAGTGTTAGAAATGAAGAACCACCTAAAGCAGAAGACCCTGAATCTCCCTCATTTTCTCCTCAAACAAATGCTTTCCTTGGAGATGAGGGCTCCTTTAATTTCTCTAAATTTTTCATTGCAGAATACAAGGTGAACCCCTCTTGCATAGACTTTCCAAGTACCCTTGACACTAAGGCAGATGATACTCCCACAAAGGAGGAAAAGTGTGATCCTACTTAGGAGATCACTCCTTCCTACACTAAGGAAAACAATCCCACTCTTACAAAGGAGATTAACATTTGTAAGCCCGATAAGGAAGGTGGGAATACCCCCGTAGAAACGTTTGAAATCCATTGGTGGAATGGAATGCTTTACATGGACCTGCCGCCTCCTGAGGTTTTGCAAACTCATTACGGGTTTGGGTATGAGCTCGCTTCTTAGTATGGCTATGGGTAGAAAGGCCTAGTGCACATTAAGCAAGGAATTCAAGTCCCTATCTAGTTCAAGTCGCAACAACACTATCTGGGTTTGGGATGCTTCATTGAACAGTCTAAACAAAAGTCTTGGTGGAGTGTTAATATGATCTTAGTCGAGCCATTGAACCCGGTTCACCCTAAGTTAATAGAGGAAGGGGAACAGGCCGAGAAAATCCCTCTTGATGTCTTCTCTTCAGATGAAGCACTAGAAGAATTTCTAGGTGCCTATTCCCTGTTGCCTCCTTATCATCACAAGAAATGGTTCCCATATTGTTTGAATAGTCAAGTGTACTATGGAGAATCTATTTTGAGTATTGATGACGAGGACCCTCTATATAGTGTCAGTGATGATGTCACACTATCTCATCCTAAAAACCATAGTTCCCCTCTTAAAGGAGATATTGTCAAAGTAACTATGGATCCTAAATCCTCAAAAAAAATGATCAAGATCGGAAAGTGCCTCTCTTCGGAGGAGGCAAACGAACACTCCAATATCTTGCATTATCATCCTAACATCTTTGCTTGGACATACAAAGACATGCTCAGTATTGATGAGTCTATAGTGGTTCACAATATCATCCTATGTCCCGATGCCAAGCTAGTTAAACAAAAAATCCAAAAGATCAATCCTAGGGTGGCATTGATGGTCAAGACCGAGATAGAGAAACTGTTGATACCATGCTTTATCCATCCTATAAACTATTCCCCCTGGATTTCAAATATATTTGTCATTAGTAAACTTGATGGTCATATTTGCATATGTATCAACATTCGCGACATTAATAAGGCTTCTCTTAAAGATGATTTTCCATTTTCTAATATAGATATGATTGTCGACTCGACTGCAAACCATGCATTACTATCATTCATGGATGGCTTCTCAGGTTACAATCAAATTTGTATTAACCCAGATGATCAATACAAGACAGCCTTCACTACCCTGTGGGGTACTTTCTGTTATGTGGTCATGCCCTTTGGATTAAAGAACACGAGATCTACTTACCAATGGGTGATGACCCAAATATCTCACAATTTCATCCACAAGATCCTAGAAGATTATGTTGATGATATATTAGCAAAATTGATAACTCATCAAGATCGTGTAAAGAACATTTGTCTTATCTTTGAGAGGCTTTGACTCTATAAGATGAGACTAAATCCCCATAAGTGCATCTTTAGCGTTGATGTTGGAAAGCTTTTCAGGTTTATAGTTTCTCATCATGGGATCGAAGTTGATATTAATAATATTGATGTCATTGTTAACATGCCTCCACCAAGAAACATCACTGAGTTGCAAAGCTTACAGGGGAAGATTTAGGAAATTCATAGATTTATATCTTAGTTGGTTGATCATACCCTTCCTTTCACTCATTTATTAAAAAAGGATCTTTGCTTCATATGGGATGAAGAGTGTCAAAAATATTTTGAATTAATCAAAGCCTGTTTGGCCAATCCTCCCATATTGATGTCAACTATGCAGGACAAACCCTTTGTGCTTTACCTTGTTGCGTCACCATATACTTTGGCAGCTCTCTTGGCTCAAAACAATGATGTTGGAAGGGAAAGATTTGTCTACTACATTAGTCGCATCCTGGTTGAATTTGACACCCATTATTCCTTCGTGGAGAAGCAATTCCTTGCTCTCATCTTTGCTACGCAGAAGTTGAGGCACTATCTCCTCCATGCTGAAATGCATGTCATAGTAAAAACAGATCTCTTAAAGCATCTATTCTCTAGCACCAACTTGGCTGGGAGATTAGCGAAATGGGTTATGTTGCTTTCTAATTTTTATATAAAGTTTGTTACTCAAAAATCAATAAAGTTTCAAGCGGTTGTGGATCAGCTGGAAAATGCTCCCTCATCATGCTCCTTTCCAGGGTTGGATTTGTTTCCTGATGAAAATATTTTTGTAATTAATCATTTCCTTGAGAGGAAAATGTATTTCAATGGATCGAGGTGTCAAATTTATTCTAAGCACTGGAGTGATTCTAATATCCCCTGAAGGTAAACTAGTTCCTCTATCCTTTCGACTAGATTTTCCTTGTACAAATAACATTGTTGAGTATGAAGCCCTTATTGCTAGCTTACATTCCGCGATTGCACTAAAAATCAATCGTCTCTGTATTTTAGGTGACTCTAAACTTATAGTGAACCAAATAACAAGAACCTATCAAGCCAAGCAAAGTAAGTTGTCCCAATACCAAGACCTTTCCTTATCCTTGCTTAAACAGTTCTCCTCCTTCATGATAGACAGTGTCCCTAGGAGAGAAAATAGACATGCTAATGTCATGGCAAGTGCTACTTCCTTGGTACCTTCAGAAGAAAATACGAATGAATACCACTTTTTGGTCTAAGTCCTATGGACCCCTATGGTTCCCGATCAACCTGAAGTTCAGTCCCTTGTATACATATTCCCATGTGGCTTTGGAGAGTGGTTTTCTAATATCTACAACTACCTAAAGACTGGAAACTTTCTCGATGATGCAAAAAATAATGATTGCACTCGTATAAGAAATATTTTAGTTCATTATGTTATTTTGTCTAATATCCTTTATAGAAAAGCCTATAATGGCTTGCTTCTTAGGTGTCTCACTAAAAAGGAAATACCCCTTTCCCTTAAGGCAGCCCATGCGAGCTCTAAGGGTGGACACTTTGGTGGTAGATCCTTGGCTAGAAGACCAATACACATGAGGTACTATTGAAAAATGATGGAACAAGATTCCTTCAATTTTGTTAAGAAGTGCCCTCAATTTCAACAACATAGTCATCTTATTCAAGTACCTACCCAAGAATTACAAAATCAAACTTCCCCTTGGCCGTTCACAAAATGGGGGTTGGATATTCTTGGAAAAATATCACCTCCTTCTTCCAAGGGACATACCTTCATCATTACTGCTACAGATTACTTCACAAAATGGGTCGAACCCATCCCACTCTGATCCACAAACGTTGAAGCTATCTATAGTTTCCTCATGAATAACATCATTTCTCGATTTGGATTTCCCACTACGCTTGTTTCTGACAATGGTACCCCTTTCAAGAACAAGGAAGTGAAGTAGTTTCTCAATAAATTCCATATTCAGCATAGGTTTTCCACACCATACTATCCACAATCTAATGGTCAAGTAGAAGTGTCTAACAAAACTCTTGAGCTTATTCTCTGTAAGACAGTTAATAAGCATGGAAAAGATTAGCATATTCAACTGACGTATGCTTTGTGGGCTATCACACGAGTGTTCACACAGCTACAGGAACAATGCCTTACAACCTCATGTATGGTGCCAAAGATATTATGCCTTTGGAGTTGGAAATTATGTCTTTACGGGTTTCCCTTAAAGGGTTAATTGATGACGAAATCTACCAATTTAACTGTTTGCATCAGCTTGAGATGCTCAATGAGTGTCGTCTAAGGGCTCTCAAACATCTTAAAGCTTATCAATGGTGGTTATCTAGGAAATATAATCAAGGTGTGCTTCTTAGGACCTTTAAAATAGAATATTTGGTTCTCTACGAAAACTAGAGGAATGTAAATGTGCCCCCTGATTAGAGAGGAAAATTCAGTCCCAACTGGTTAGGCCCTTACATTGAGATCTTCATATATGGTTCAGGTGCCTATGGATTATCATCTATGGATGGAACACCTCTAAAAGAGCTTGTTAATGTGATGCATCTTCGACGGTACTATGTGTAATATTCTATGTGTCATCTATGTGGTGTTCTCTCTACAGAAGGGTAGTAGCACTACATATGTTGACATTATTCATTAACGCATTAAGAAAAAAATTGTGTTGTAAATGACCACATGAGCATGTGTGTGTGTGTGACCGTGCATCACATTACATCTATTAAAATCATTAGATCGTCATTATATTTAATTAACATACTACCATGTGTGTTTATTAAATCATGATTAGCATCTAATGTAAATATACATCCATATGAGCATATAACATCCATAGCATAAACATAAAAAATAAAGAACATACACATCGAAGTGAAACAATTCCATGAGATCAGAATCAATGTATCCATATATATATATATATAAATATTATATACGCAATGTATGTATCTAATGTCATATACATGTATCGGGCCACTGCTATAAAAAATGAGTGGCTATTAAATATGTCTATACAAAATATCTACAAGTATGTATGTATGTATATGAATCTCGTTGCAAAAATGATATACAAAACTAATGATGATGATTCCTCTAGTCACTGCGGTGCATGGCTCCTAGAGCCATCTAGCTCTAGTGGATGCTCTGGAACCCTAGGAGAGGCTGAGCGGTAGTCATGAAGCACGAACGATGGAAGCGTGATAAGGACAGAGTTTCCAGCATCCCCCTGATCTCCCCCTAAAGAGAGGATATCTTCAACTCTACTTGCCTCAATGGTCTCGTATGACTTGTGTCATCATCATCGTCCATCCTCCTTGTGTAGTAGAGGACCCCCTCTATCCACTCCCATGCGGATCATGTATCATCAAGAGCCACCCACCATCCATGGATGGGTAGCCCGAGGATCCAATAGGCATCCTTGAGTGTGACGGTCATCTCTCCACATGGAAACTAGAAACATGACATGGTGGCATCCCACTGCTCCATAATGGTCGTCAGCATTCGCTTGTGGTATCTCATCTCTGGCATGGTGAATATGTGCCAGAGACTGACCCGCTCCAGAAGTGTGACCTCATCCTCGAATAAATGGTCCCTCTACTCACGCACAAGTCAGAATACTCACCCTCCCAGATGCTCTTGAATCTTCAGGTACTCCTACAAAAAATTAAGAAAAATTTGAGTCAGAACATCGACATTTTACATAAAAACAAGAAAAAATAAGACTTATGTGTGATGCACAAACATCTACGCTTCATGCATACGTCCCTGACCGCCATGGTCGCCTTGGATGACAGTGCATCTTTCAGACGCTAGCATGGATTCAAGACTCTAGTGTTGATCATGGATGACAATGCATATTTCAAATGAGGGCACAGAAAAAAGATGCCTGAGCACCTCGCCAACAGGAAAATTCTAAAAAATTGGCTAAAAATCACGAAAAAAGAGGTTTTGCGGTCTACCTAGTCCACCTCATGACCCTCGGTGATGTCCTGGCATAGCTGCTCCAATCTCGGCACCTCATACTCTCTCCTACTCGGCATTTTGTCAAATTTTTTCTAACAAAAGTCAACAATTTGCTTGTAGTGAATAGTGAAAATAACCCTTCTAGGGGCCCACCTAGGTATATATAGGCCCCCCGGGGCCCATTTTTCCTAGATTTTGTGGCTCCCTAGTTTCTCTTGAATTTTCCCCACCATGCTAGGGGAAAAATCAAGAGGGGGCATAAGGCCGTCTCTTGATCATATTTTTCTTTTGAATTGATGACTTTTTTCTTGATCATTTCTCTCTCCATAGTAGCTTTCTTCTGATTTTTCAAAGCTGACCCAAATTTTGAGTTTTGCAGGTTAACGCTTTGAATAGTTTTTCACGACTGTTCTGACACTTATTTTTGAGCTCGGATGTTGGGGGCACCTTTTTTTCCGGTTATCTCGACTTCGGTGGCTACTATGGTCTCTCTCTTTGTTGACACACAAATTTGTAAAATTCAAAATTTTGGATGAAATTTTTCTTTTCTACTTTAGTGAGGCTGATTTTTTCAAAATCAAGCCCACTAAAGTGGGGGAAAAATGTAATGTCGTAGAATTGCACTTAGGGGCAATTCCACATTTTGGAATTTTTGTCTAGCATTTATGACGCCTTGAGACATTAATGACAAAATTCCATGGGTCAGAATTTCATAATTCTGACTCCATAAGGACAAGTGGCTAAGTGACAAAAGCCTAGCGATGCTTTTTTTGAGAAGATAGGCTCTATACGAATGTGTAGTGTGCAAATGTTTGTGCGGCATGCTAACATCCTATCAGTTTCTGAGTTCAAAACATGGAATCTAGAAGGTTAACCCTTAAGACATGTGTCCTGGTGGTTACATTTCAAAAGTAATAACTCTTTGCCACCCTTGCAACATTAGAAAACCCTTTTTGGCTCTCATTTGGGGGTTGGAAGACATCACTCAAGCTCTCTTTCTATTTTTCTCCAACTTTGAGATCTCTTCACTTTTGATAGTAGTGCTCTCATAAGTGAAGCCATGTCGGACTAAGGTCCTCCCAACAGCTGTAGCAGCTCTCAAGCTAGCACTCAACAATGCCTATGTGTGCTCCGGAGAGGGTCTAGGCCCATGGGTAATGCTCTCTCTCTCTCTCTCACTTTCCTTCCATATTTTCCCATTTACTATCTTGTGGTGTGGATTCTACTCCTGAGCAAGTATTGCTTTCACCACGTGCTTCTCATGGTATGGGTTCTACTCCTACATGGGTTTTTCTTTCACTACATGCTTTGTTTACATCTTTAGCACTCCTTTCCAACTTGGTCGTCCATGGAGGTGGGAACACCAAAGTGGGTTCTAACTGAGGCAGGCCCCTATACAACCACCCAACAACTTTCCTCTCATTCTTTTGTGTGTAGGTCACAAAAAGGAGCTTGGAGTGAAGACTCAGATGTCCAAAGGAAGGTAAGCTTTCTCCAAGCATCCTGGAATTCATTTTAGTTTTTGGATTTTCCACTAGTCATATAGTTTAGTACGACTCACCCCTGAGCTTAGAAGCAAGGCTTATTTCTATCTATTTGAGTCCCTAAGTTCTTTGTTACTCAAGACATTGGCGTGTCCTTTAGACGACAGTGTACCATGCTAGCATCCTAGAACTGTGTTGACATCCTTTGGCTAAGAGCTCCCTCTTCTGAAACAAAAATCTCCTGGTTTTTCTCTTTCGGGGTCTCTAGTGGTTTTTCCCAAAACATAATTGAATCCTAGTTCTTTATTATTTTGTAAATTTGATATCCTAAGGTGTATAAGGGTAGTTTGTTCCTTGGTGATCTCTTGAGAAAGAAGAGACTTGTGTGCAGCAAAACCCTCTTATATCACACAATGTTTAAGGGATTTTTAACCAACCTATCCACAATGTGGACTACTAATTAGAAGAAGATGTGACCATGGAAGTTGGGGCAGCCAGTGATATTGGATGTTCAAAATGATGGTTGGCTTCACCTTTCTCTATGATGGAATTTCCATAACATAATCCCCATAAGTAACAACCCAAGAAGATTAGAGATTCATCTAGTGCCACAGCTACAAAAGAAAAGGATTCATCTACTATAGAGGGCTCAAAGAGAAAAGAGAGAAAGGAGAGCATAATTATAGACACTAATTGTTGAACACTCGAAATACTAAGAGGGGGGATGAATTGGTTTTCTTTTAAACCATTCAAACATTTAAACATCTAATCCACTTATCAGATTCAATTGCAGTAAATGAAATAAAGCATGAAATATTCAACATCACTTAACACATGAACATTGGGATTTTTACGTGGAAAAACCAAAATGGAAAAAACCACGATGAGGATTAGCTCACAATATATTATAACCAATTATAGTATATTTACAAAAGTGCTCAATGTAGGTGGACTCATTGTCCAAGTGGACTCACTGCCCACTTTATAAGAAATTTTGTGGATATAACCTAGATGAACTATTACAGTTGCATCTATCATTTGCATGAAATAGAGTTCCAATGAAGCTCAATAAATTGACTTTACAGACTCCATCTGATTGTGATCTAACACTTTTCTTTCCTCTACATTCACATCTCTCTAATATTCTACTCAACATTCAAAACTTAAATTTGCAATGTATTTGCATCATTCGCATCACTTGCATATTTTTCATATCTCAAAACACCAAAAATGATATGGCTTATATATCTGCTTCAAGCATAACATCAATTAGGTCAGAATAATTACATGTATCATACAAAATAGACAATATATATCTTGTTGAATAAAATCCTTCCTCACACATCTTGCACCAAGATTCAATCCTTAAAAAAATTTGGAATAGGTCGGCATGGACCTACAATAGCTCCCACATAACTCTGTAATACTTAATCTTCACATACCTTTAAACGTATTAGGTCGGTACCATAGAAGACCTAATACAAAAATTATTCAACTATACACCCATATTCAGACACAGGTACCTCAAAATGCTATGCCATTTGGAATTCACACTCTATTGAAATCTGTCAACGTCTCCTTAAATTGCTAAAGCCAATATCCTATCCATGAAGAAATGCATACTTTCCTACTCACATGCACTAGATATATGAAATGACTGTAATTCGCTAGGTCAAACTTTTGTTATTCATATCTTTCAAACCAAAATCCAAAACAAGATGGAATTCTAGAATTAGATGCTTCTATCAACCAACAAAAGCATACTAGAACTACAAAGTGAAATATTAATTCACGAACCAATGTGGACCAAAAAATTGGATGCTCTATTACACATAATTATTAGAATTAACACTTAGTTAATTTCCATCACAATTATCTTCACCGAATCAAACCATCTTACAAATTGTCTTCCACAAACATCCCAAAACATGTTAGAACCAACCAAAATAATCAGCACCATGATTTCCTCATCAAGATATAGTGTTGACATCAATGACAACCCTGCAACATATAGTAGTATGCCTTGTGCTTATCCTACATGCTTATGTTTCCAACAACATCATTAATGAAAAAATCCTCATTCTTCCAACACTCGTGAGGAGGAAATTGAAGAAGAGGTTCTTGTTGGAAGTTTGGAAGTGTCATTGTTCATGCAGCTTGGCAACATGAGCATGAAGTGTAAATACATAGGTTGATTTGGCTGTCACAATGTTTTTGTTGATGTCAACATTGTGGGGAAGCATTTTTGGTATTATTTGTACAGTACTATCTATACCAGAAAGTTGGTCTATAAGAAACTTGGGTAAGTGTTCTCTATTGATAATGTTGCGGTTTAGTGTGTTGTTTTTTGGGTCCACACTTCACTATAAGAAGAGATATAACTCTATTCTTTTAACCATATCATTATGACTGGCTCATACAACTATATTCAAAATCTTGAGAAGTTTGGTGAAGAATACTAGAAGATTTCAATGACAGAGTTCAACTCTGTATGTTACTGTCATCTATTTGTTCAATATAATAGTGTGGGAGATTCTATATTTTCTTGTGAAGAATGTTTTGATGTTATGGTTCTAAATGTAATCTCACTAATGTCGGTGAAATGAGAAACTAAAGAAATATCAAATCTGGAAGCTACGTATGTTGGGAAGCATGTGTATGTTTGGAAGTTTTTTTATTAGGTCTTATTCCTAGCTGACCTAATACATAATATGTGTTGAGAAGGTTAAATACACTTTATAGATGTTACTTGGATCTATTTTATATCCATGCTGACCTAAATTAAGTATTACATGGGTTGTTTGAGTGAAAAGATGATTTTGAATCGTGTATGGTGCAGACAAAAGTTGTTTTGGATTCTTTTGTTTACATCTAATTAGGTCAACCTAATTGATGTGTGCAGATGTAATTAGGTATATATACATGAGATATTTTAGAATTGAAGAGCGAGCAATAGGTGGATAAGTGAGAAAAACTAGCATATGAGGTGTGAGTGGTGTTGTATGATGCGAACATGTGAATTTAGTGGTAAGAGTTCAGAATCAGAGTAGAGTTATTGAGTGAATGCTAAGAAAAGTAGTACTTCATATTCAGATCTTTGAAAAAACTAAAATACAGCACAAGAGAGGTGCACTTTGCATCAATTCACACTTTGATAGTGAGCCACATTTTTGTATTGTACTTAACTCTTGTTGTGAGCCTTATAAGGACAATGTGTCATGGTAGTGAGCCCCTGTAATATACTATATCCAGATATAATATATTGTGAGCTAATCCTCACCATGGTTTTCCCCATTTTGGATTTTCCACATAAAAATCCTGGTCTTCATGTGTTTTGTTACTTTGTGGATAATTCATGCTTTCATTTCTTATTTCAATTAATATGGTTTGGTGATTAAATTTTTTGTGTTCAAAAGGTTATAGAATATTGATTCAACCCCCCCCCCCCCTCTGAGTATTCTAAATGTTCAACAATTGGTATCAGATTACTTGGTTTCGTCAAAAAATCCTAACAACTTGAGGAAGATCTTGTAAGTTTGAACACATGGCAGACAAGAAGTGTTATGTTCCTCTGGAAGAAATGTCTGTAATTGAATATATAAAAGATGACTACATATTTGACAAAGAAGAACTAAAAGTTTCTCTTGAAGATCTTGATAGAGTTGAAACTGAGAACAAAAGCTTGAAGGAAATCCTAGGAGACTTGCAAATGAATGCTTCAAAAAATTGAGAGAAAAAATCAAGAATTTCAGAGAAAGATATAGGGAATTCAATATACAGTTGAAGCAAGAAAATGAAGAGATCATCGAACTAAAAGTACAAATGGAAGAAAATAAGAGGATTGAGGAATGTTTGAATGTAGTGGTATAAAACAAGACTGAAGAATGCTATATACTTGAACAAGAAGTGGTAAATCTCAAATCTGATCTGAAAAAGGAAAAATTACATGAGGAGAAATTCAAAATAACTATTATAATGCTTGATGAACTACTTGCAATACAAAAATACTCTAAGGAAAAAGGTGGTTTGGGATTTGAAGAAGGATAAAGTTCAAAATAAAATTAGACATCTACCAAGGTTGAAAATCAAAAGAAGATTCAAGGAAATAGGACAAAATTCAAAAATCAAAGAAGTAATGCTAGAAGACCTTCTATCAGACAACTAAATGCTCAAAGGTACCCATATTTCAATCATTTTTTTTCATATAATAAATATGGAAATAAAGCAATAGAATGTAGAAGTAGAATTTGGATCAGAATGTTGGATTCTTCTTTGGACAATGTTTTGCATGCAAGAAATTTGGACATAGAAGTACTAAGTGCAGAAGTCAGATGATGAATAGATCTAATATAAGAAGAATGTTTCAATCTTTCAATGGCTATTGTTGTTCATGAAATGTATTTGAACATAAGGCTAACTAGTGCAGATCAACAATGAATAGAAGTCAAGAAAGTGTTATATGTTACTTTTGCAACAAACCCAGACATATTTCAAAATTTTGTAGAAGTAAAAATAGAAGATAGTCTAATCTAGTAAGGAGGAATGAATTGGTGAAAGAAAGTTGATCCTACTAATGTTAAGAAGGAAATGGAAAAGATATGGAAAAAGAAAGAAGAATCTAAGAATAGAGATGATTCAGGGACTACAAATGCATTTGTACCAGCCTTTGGTACAGATAATTCTTCTAGAAACTAAGCCCATGCTAAGGCTTAGGGGGAGCAATAACAAAAAATTCTAATAACCCTCTGAAGTATGAGATGTCATGACTTGGCACAAAGATATTTCTTGAAAAATGAATTTATAAAGCTATAGAAGAAAGTTGTGGAAGGAAATATTGTGATGCAGAAGTTTGTGGAGCGTCTATAAAATTAACTGTGATACAAGGTTTCGAAGTTTGATATTTTTTCTAAAGCATTTATTGTTGAAACACTTACTGATGTGGGTCAAATCATGAAGTTAAAAACATATTTGAGAAGACAAATTCATTTGATGTGAATGAAATGAAAATTGAAGAAGAGGAAGTGGATTTGAAGTGTGTTCTGGAAGCAAAACATCAAAGCCCTAATCTTCGTTGAAGAAAATTCAAGAGGTATTCTACTTACACAATTATTTTTTAGAATTTTCATCTTTAATGCAATGGATGGTTTGAAGGTAGTAAATGTATCAAATAGACCAAAAATTAAATTGAAGAGGCATTCTTGGAAAAATATATCAAAAGACTTGGCAAGTCCATTTTCTAGTACTCACCTTAGAGTTTCACCTACTGAAGATATATATGCATACATAAATGGAAAAATAGAGCATTTGTCCTCTGTTGGATTGAGTATTTTGTGGACAAGAAAATTGGAAGAAAATTATGATGCATACAAAACCCTAGTTGAAAATAAATTGGACATATGGAAAAATTTTCCACCACTTGAATTTGAAAAGTACATTTGAATTGTATTGAGCAGGATTCATGACAAGTCTATTTAGATTGATGGTGCACACTTGATAACTAGAGAAGAAATAATGGATGTGACTAGTTTGTGGTTCTTCAGACCAGTTCCAAAGCGGAAGTCTTTCAATGACCAAGAATTAATCAAAAGGACTAGTGCAACTTTTCAAGGAAAAGAACTTCTCTTGAGCACAATTGGAAATTTGGCTATCTGATATGCCACAATGCTTATTGGACATAAAATTTGTCTACCCAACAATGGCTATATAGTCTCTATTATTGCCACTCACATTGCATTTGACATGATTGAGAATGGTGCGGACTATGATATTTGCTAGTTGCTTTGAAAACACCTGATGAAGAATTTGAAAGAAATCAAAAAGAACAAAAAGAGTACATTCAAGTATGGTACTTTGATAGTTTTCTTACAGTTCTACTTCAAGAAAGAGATATTAGTAATTGGAAAAGTGGAATGGTCAAATGAAAAACTGGTAGCACACCAAATAATAAATCTTATGATGAATCTTGGGGGATTGAATGCTCAAGAAGATGGTATTGCAGAATTCTTTGGAATGTTTTAGATGAGGATGAATAAAAGAATAAGGATTCCAGAGAATGTGGTGGAAAGATACTTCGGAGACATCAATTTCCTTGTCTACAATTTTTTGTTGCATGGAAGCAACTAAGCCTAGACTTGTGTGGATTTTCTAGTTAGATTATAAAGTAATTGTGGAGGATTTTTGTCATTATGTAGATGTTCTTCTAGGAAGCCCAAAGGACCCCAACAAAATAGGTTTAGAAGAAAAGTCTATGACTGAAGCCTTCAGTAGTTTAAGAAGAATAGATAAGAAAAGAAAAAGTGTTTCCATCAAGAAAGAGGTTACAAAACAAGAAGGAAGTCAATTTGATGTGACCCCACTATTGGCAAGAGACATTGCACAAGTCATCTAGTTTTGTCATTTATGGAAACCCTAGTTAGTAATCCTATCCACACTTCAGTATTTGCTCGTACCAGAAGTCAGATTGAAGTTTAGTGATTAACTATTAAAGCTAGAATAGAGCATCTGATAGAATTGTGTCCATCGATTCATATGTAATTTTTTGTTATCATCTTGTATTGTGGATCTCAGGGAAGGTTTTTCAATGTTTGATCTATCCTATCTTTGAACCATTGAGCCTAGTATTGATTTGTATGCAAGTTAGAAGATCTGGTTGATTTTTTCAGTTTAACAGTGTAAAAAGGCCCACTTGATGAATATAGCATGTTGCAGATGTTCGAGGCAAAATTGTTTAAGGTATTTTCGTGTTCGAGGATTTTTTTTTGGGTCTTCACTATGTTGTGACTGGCATTGGTTGGTGCACATTGAAAATTATTTATGGTTTGAGCCGATAGTTTGTACATGTTTTATTATTTTGTTGAAGCCGACATATAGATATGTAATCTCTTGTTCCAGATATATATAAGCTCATTTTGGTGTTTTTTGCGATGAGATGCAAAATTTAGAAGGGTTATTGATCAATTGTGTATAGTTTCATTTGAGCAGAAAGAAGATTTGTGATCCAAATTAAAGCAGATAGAGTGTGAAGAATGTTGTAAATGTGCTTAACCGGAACTGTAATCAAGCATTAGAAGATGTTATTTTCTCAATTCAAATCTTATGGATGTAATCCAAATGTTTTTGTAAGACAGTGATTCTTCCTTTTTGTAGTTGAGTAGTGAGCTCTAGGAAGTGCGCCTAAATGCATGTACATTCCCCATTTGTAAACACTTATATTGAGTATACTCATATTGTGGATTGACCTCCACTGTGGTTTTTCCCCTAATAGGGTTTCCATGTAAAAAATCCTTGTTTTATGTTGTTTTGGTTGATTGTTTTGTGTCCTTGCATCCTTCTTTTGCTTCAATGCTATAAGTGGTTTAAAGATCGGATTAATAAAGTTAAATTTTGTAGAACGTTGATTCACCCCCCCTCTTAGTGTTCCTTGATTCCAACAATTGGTATCAAAGCCTAGTTCCTCAAAAGAAGTCTAATAGCTTGGGGAAGGTCCAGGAAGGTGATTCAATGGATTCAAGTAGTCTTCAACAATAACTTTTGGTGGCACTAGATGATCTTGATCAGTCCAAATCTGAAGTTCGAGAATTGCAAGAAAGCCTCATGAATGCTGAGAAATTCATTCAATCATTGAAAGATCAGATCAATAAGTCTAGGGAAAAGAGAAAGGAACTCTATGATTAGCTCAAGTAGAAAGAAAGTAAAAGCATGGAAGATGAACAACTAAGTCAAGCCCTGAAGGAAAAGACAGAAGAATGTGAAAATCTCACCAAAGATAATGTTGTCCTCAAGCATGAGATGGAATCTATTATGATGAGGATGACCAAGGAGACTGAAGACAAAAAGAAGAATGAAGAGAATCTTGCTCAGTCCTTGAAAGAAAAATATGAAGAATGCAGCAGAATTACTGATGGATTCAATCAACTGGATCTTGAATTGGAACAATCTAGAAACAATGAAGAAGAGCTTGAAAAGCAGATTGTTATTCTCAGGGATGAACTTGCTACTGCAAATGAATACATGGAGAAGTTCAAGATTAACTTAGCCAAGCTTGATGAATTGATTCAAAGTCAGAGGATTTGAAGTGACAAATGAGTTCTTGGATATGAGAAAGGAGAAAGCTTTGGATCTGGACAAAGAAAATTTAGGCAAGGAAATCAGATGAACAAAGCTAGAAGGTATCCGATAAGACAACCTAATGCTCAAAAGTTCAATGGATACTATTTTGTTTGCAACAAATTTGGTCATATGGTTGCTCAATGTAGAAGTAGAATGAATTAAAATGGTCCATCATTCTTTGGTCAGTGTTTCAATTGCAATAAGTATGGTCATAAGTTAGTTGAATGCAGAAATTTGATGAACAAATTTTTCAATAGAAATGTAGATCAAGAGAAAATCAAGAGAAAATCAAGAGATTTGGCCATATTGCTAACCAGTGTAGATCAAGAGAAAATCAATGGAATAGCTTATTTGGAAAAAGAAATTTTGTGTGCTATAATTGCAAAAATCCAGTCACATTGCAAGATTCTACAGAAGTAGGAAGGGTCTAGTAAACAAAGGGAAAAATATGTAGAAGGATGAAAAGGGAAAAGGAAAAGTTACCACAGATGAGATCTGCAAGCAAATGAAGAAGACATGGGTGAAGAGGAAGAGTGCTTTTGATGCAAGAAATGAATCAACACCATAATCTAGCATTGGAAATTCCTTCAAGAATTAGTTTAAGGCCTTTGGCCTAGGGGGACTTCTCAAGAAAATATTTTACCCCCTATTGGTAGTTGATACCGAGTTGTGGAAAAATACAATGGTTGCATTGATAACCTATAGATGTTTTGTGATCTCTTGTGGAGAAAATTTATGCAAAGTTGAAGGTCTGCAGAAGAATTTTCTTTCACAATCTATGAAAAAAAGGGTATCCAGAAGACCTAGGGAAAAAGCATTTATTGCGACAAAAATTTAGGTGTGCGATTGAAAAAAATTCACTTACATTCTTCATTTGTCACATTGCATTTCAAATAGAAGAAGTTTGGAGAGCTCTGCATCGAAGTTTGGCAAGATTCAAGTCTGAAGGTGATTCAGGGATCAAACCCTAATCCAATGAAAGGTATTTATCTACAAACTTGTGAACTTCAAATTTCTAGAAATGGCTTCTCCTTTGGTTGTTGATATCAAGGATAGACCCCGGCCAAAATTAAAATGGCACCCATTCAAATCTATTGAGACAAAACCATTAGGTGCATTTTCTTCCATTTTGTATGGTGTTTTTCATATTCAAGATATTAGGGCATACATTCATGCAAATGTTGAAGAATTAGGAAGTTCCCAGTTGTTAAATATATATACAAATCATAGTGTGGGGGAAGATCTTTGTGTAAGGCTAGAATTCAAAACTTTGGAGGAGAAGAAGTTCACACAGATTGTGAAGTTTCTCGTGTTCAATGAAAATGAATGGGTTTGGTACATATTGATTCATGTGCATTCTGAGTTCATGTGGTTAAGTCAGCCTTTCAATATCACAAAGGAAGCTATAAGCATTGTTACTAGTTTGAATTCATCCGGTGGGCTGCCCACATTGAAAGTTGTGAAGAACCAAATAGTCACTATGGAAATCGGTTTAGTTTTCAACAAGAGAGCCATGACAATCAATGACATCATTGAGTTGGATGTTATATTTTCTTCTATGGTTATTGGGTACAAAATCTATCACTCCAACCGGGACAACTCTGTATCTAATATTGCAATCTATGCATCTTATCAGATTGTTAAGGAAAATGTAGAATATGACTTATGTGAGTTACTCAGGGGTTAGCTAATTGAAAATCATAGAAAAATCAAGAAGGACAAGAAGAAATCTTTCAAGTATGGTAATTTTTTGTTATTTCTATTCTTCTACTTCATGAATGAAGTTCTGGGAGTTGGAAAAGTGCAATAGCAAGGTGATAGACCTATAGTTGTTCAAATCAAAGACATCTTATATGGAATTGGTGATAGCAAAGCAAGGAAAACTACTATATTTCAAAAGTTTTCAAATGAAATGCAAGCCAGGGAAAGGATTCCTACATCCATTGTGGAAAAATACAAGGAAACTATTTACTTCATGGTTGATATTGATCAGTGTTTGATGGAAGCAGAAAAACCTAGAATAGTTTGGATAATACCTATGGGTTATGAGGTTGAAGAACACATTTTGGAGTTATATGCTCAACACTTTCTAAGTAAACCTCAGGATCCTACAGAAGAAAGGTTTTGTACCTTTGAAGAAGCCTATGATAATCTGAAAGGTGAGAAAGGAAGTTGAAGCTTTTGCAGAAAGAATAGGCATATTAGCTGAAGCAATGAGGGAAGCTAGGAGGAAAAGAGAACAAGTTGAAGAAGGAGAGCCTGCTAGAACTAAGTCTACTAGTCTGACAACATCCTCTGCTAGATCTAGATATACAAGGAGCTCTACACTCTCATTTGGTCTTGCAAAGAAATCAATCCCTACAAAATCTCAAATCAAGACATTCGAGAGAGAAGGAAAGAGGAAGAAGGATAAAAAGAACAAGAGTCTATGTTGCAGTTGAAGAAGATGAAGAAACTGAATCTAATGAAGAGGTAAGATAAATCAAGCATAAGGGCTCAAAGGCATCAAAATTCTCTAAGGACAAGCCCTCTGGTGAAGAGAAAGCAAAGAAAAAGGTGAAAACTGATAGATTGGGTATGTCTGTAGAGGAAGTGGAAAAAGATATGATTAAGGATGGTAATCTTAGACCAATTTCTAAATGGTATGACACCTTTGATAGTGTCGGTCAAAGAATTCTTGAAGAAGCTACAGTAAAATATTTGAATATTTTCAATATGACTCTCATAGAAATAATGTCAGACTTACCTAAAGGGCTATATAAAGTCTTAGAAATGAGGAGAGTTAATGCAAGAACTAAAGAAGAGCAAATGAGAGAATGCATACTTGCTAATCTATGTTCGGTAATGTCTATAGAAGAGATGAAGAAGATCCTAAATGAAGCAAAAAGGTATTTTAAGAGAAAAACAAGGGTGAATAAGCCTATGATCTAGCAGACTGAGGAAGTGGAAAAAGATACTGAGAAAATTTTTAAGGTAGTTCTATTGAAGAATAGAAAACAATGTTGTTTCTAAAGAATCCCATGATGAAAATACTCCATCTGGTCTGATAATTGAAGAAGGGAAAGAAGACACAATTGAGGATCCTTAGAATCCTCTAGATGTGCAAGATGTTGAAATTCCCATGTAGACTGAAGCTCCTAAAGATATGTCATTTGAAACAAAGCAAGAATCTGTGGTTGAAGAGAAGAAGGCAGAGGTAAAGGAAGTTGATGTGGAAGCAAGAGATATTGAAATCTCACATTGAGGACAATGAGCTACTAAGTCTTGCATCTGGTATCTTGGAGAAGATCATGCCTACACATGTCAAGGATTCATTTCATTCTCCATCTAGTCAGCTGAAGAAACTTATCAACTTTGTAAGTACTCACTTTGAGTCTCTTGAAAAGTCAGTTGAGGATAAGGTTCAGAAAGAATTTGATGCAAATAGGTTCAATAGATTGAAGGGTATGATTGCTAATGACAAATCCGTATTAGCTACCTATGAGAAGAACATTCAAGGTGCATTATCTAAAGGTGGAAATATTTACAAGTCATTCTTATCATTTTCCAAATTCACTGAGGTCACCGAGAAGAAAATGAAGGAATATGAGAAACAGTTAGCAGATATTTCTCAAGCATTTGATCCTCTAACTGTTCCTGTGAGTAAGCAAGAAGGTCAAGTTATATCCCTGCTTGAAAAAATCAAAAGTATGAAGCATGAAAATGACAGAATTGTTGAAAGGGTATGTGAGCTTAGAGGACTAATTGCTCCTAAGATGGATACAGTGCTTAGTGCATTGAAGGAGGCACAGGATGCTATGGTTGTTAGTGATCTGGAAAACCTTGATTCAACAAAGATGCAATCCTACTTGTTCTATGGTCACATGACTATTTTGGGAGTCTCAAAAAAGGTTGGGACACCAATTTGATCCTGTTGAAGAACAATTTTGTAGATATATTCAAGTTCATGTAAGTTAGAGAAGCATGTTTGTACATATACAATTTTGTATGATTTTTGGTATGCGGATTCTCGTCTTTTCCATTGATGTCAAAGGGGGAGAGTGGGACAGTGAAAAATGTCATATTCATCTCAAGGGGAGTTTTGTTTTGAAGTTTTGAAGGTTGGTAGTGTATTCATGTTGGTACTGATTCTGACACTTAGTCATTTTTCACTAACTGTTGCCATCAATGCCAAAGGGGGAGATTGTTGGAAAGAGACACTACACAAGTCATCTGGTGTTGTCATTGATGGAAACCCTCATTAGTAGTCCTATCCACACTTCAATATTTGCTTGTACCAGAAGTCAAATTGAAGTTTAGTGATTAATTGTTAAAGCTAGAACAGAGCATCCGATAGAATTGTGTTCATCGATTCATATGTAATTTTTTGTTATAATCTTGTATTGTGGATCTCAAGGAAGGTTTTTCAATGTTTGATCTATCCTATCTTTGAATCATCAAGCCTAGTATTGATTTGTGTGCAAGTTAGAAGATCCGGTTGATTGTTTTTCAATTTAACAGTGTAAAAAGGCCAACTTGATGAATGTAGCGTGTTACGGATGTTCAAGGAAAAATTGTTTAAGGTATTTTCATGTTCAAGGATTTTTTTTGGGTCTTCAATATGTTTTGACCGACATTGGTTGGTGCACATTGAAAATTATTTATGGTTTGAGTCGATAGTTTGTACATGTTTTATTATTTTGTTGAAGCCAACATGTAGATATGTAATCTCTTGTTGCAAATATATATAAGAGATTGTTTATATCATTTTGGTGTGTATTGCGATGAGATGCAAAAGTCAGAAGGATTATTTATTGATTGTGCATAGTTTTATTTGAGCAGAAAGAAGATTTGTGATCCAAATTAAAGCAGACAGAGTTTCAAGAGCAGTATCAAACAGAGTGTGAAGAATTTTGTAAATGTGCTTAACCAGAACTATAATTAGGTATTAGCATATGTTATTTTCTCAATTTAAATATTCTAGATGTAATCCAAATGTTTTTTTAATACAGTGAGTCTTCCTTTTTGTATTTGAGCAATGAGCTCTAGGCAGTGTGCCTAAATGCATGTGCATTCCCCATTTGTAAACACTTATATTGAGTATACTCATATTGTGTATTGACATCCACTGTACTTTTTCCCCTAACGGGGTTTCCATGTAAAAAAACCTTGTGTTATCATGTTGTGGTTGATTTTTTTGTGTTCTTGCATCCTTCTTTTGCTTCAATGCTATAAGTGGTTTAAAGATCCGGTTAATAAAGTTAAATTTTGCAGAACACTGATTCACCCCTCCTCTCAATGTTCCTTGATTCCAACACCCACATGAGCATGGAAGTGGAAGTATACAAGACCTGGATGAAGCAATAAAATATTTACAAGAAGTAATTCCTAGTGCAAGCATTAATGTATCAGCATCCACTATATAAAATCCTAGAAGTATGGTTGATTCATTGAAAGTGTACATCTTCAAATTAAAAGAACAAACAGTAAATGAGTTAGAAGCAAGAACTACAGAGGAAAATCTTGTTGGGAAAATGTGTCTCAACCTTGCAATTATACAATTTTATTGTTGATAGGATGTATATATATATATATATATTTCTTAGTTACACCAATAGGTGTATACAATGGTAACAAAGAGAAAAATGTGAGTGTGTTAACTTTTTCAGGAAACTCCTAAAAAGGTTGACATATAATAATAATGATATATTGTCAATTTGGACTGTTCGTTATTAGGTTTTAGATCTAATGGTGGATATTTTGTTGGCTTGTCTTTCCCTAGAATGTAACCCTATTTTATGAGGGTGTTGTATTACAGTTGTGGTAGAGAGGTAGTGATGTATTCTGAGAGGCAGATAGCAGTCGTGTTGTCTCTTGACCTTTGAATGGTGATACTCTTATGAGAAGCTTACTCTACAAGTATATTGTAATCTTTGTGACTTACTGAATAATTTATTGGGCAGCTTTTGGAGTGTGGGGTTTTTCTCTTGAAATGGTTTTCCCCACATAAATCACTATGTCATGGTATGCATGATATTTATATTTATTTATTTTTAAGTTTTTGTAACTATTAAAGATCTAGAAAGTTTTACATTATTCTCCTCTCAAGATTAGTATAGGAAGTTGTTTTCTTACCTTAGCTTCCTTACAAGTGGTATCAAAGCCTGATCACCTTTGGTTTCAATTGTGGGTTGTTTGATTTTTTGAACTAATCTAGATTTGAGTGGGAGCTTGTGCAGAAGACACTTTGTGATCTTGTTTTAGGAATTTTTCAGATGGCAAGTTCATCAGGGAGAATAGAGGTCGAGAAATTTTCTGGAAATAATTTTGAGTTGTGGAAGCTGAAGATGGAGATCTGTTGATAGATTGAGATCTATGGGATGTTGTTAATGAGAATGTTTCAAGGACTATAGATCCTACTCAGGTTGCTCAATATGATTTATGGATCGTAAAGCCAAGGGTCTAATCAAATTGTGCATGGCATACTCTATTTTAATTAATTTTCATGAGGATACCTCTGAACAAAAACTATGGAAGAATCTTGGTGAGATGTATCAAGCCAAATATTTAGTGAACAAGATTTTCTTGAGGAAGAAATTGTATTCCTTGAGAATGAAAGAGGGTGGATAAATCACAGACCACCTGGAAGAATTCAATATGTTGGTGGCTCAATTGGCATCAGTTGGTGTCAAAATGGATGAGGACAAGAAATGTTAGATCTTGCTTTGTTATTTCCCTAATTCATGGGATTCTCTTATTATGACTATTGGGAGTACTTCTGTTATATTGAAGACTGAAGATGTGGTAGGTTCTTTTCTTTCTAAAGAGATGAGGAGGAAGGTATCCATCACTGCCAAGGAGGCCCTAAATTTTCATGGAAGACCTAAGGAAAAGGGAAAGGAAAATGAGAAGTGTGACAAATCCAAGTCTATGGGGAGATCTAAGTCTCTTGGAAAGTCTAAAGTTATTTGTTGGAACTATAGTAAGCCTGGGAATATTCATAAGGAATACAAAGAAGAAAACGAAGAAGAAAACGAAGAAATTTGATTCTAATTATGAGTCTGATAAGGAAGACGGTGATGCATTCGTTGTATCTTTGGCAACTCGTGTAGGTAATGATGCATGGTTAATTGACTCAGGTGCATCTTTTCATATGACCTTTAATAAAGATTAGTTTTCTAAATATGAAGAATCAATTGGTGGTAAGTTTTAATTGGGTGATGATTCTCATTTATACATTGTTGTTCATGGTAAGGTTGAAATCAGGTTTCTTGATGGTAGAATAAAAAGGATTAATGGTGTGTTGCATATCCTTGGATTAGCATAAAACTTGTTATCTATGAGTAAACTAATAGATGCGGTTGTGCAAGTAGTATTTTCTAATGTAGGATGCAAGATGGTCAAAGGTGCTATGGTGATTGCAAGAGGTGTCAGATATGGCACATTATATAAGCTAGATTCATGCAATATTGAGCGCAATAGTACTTCTATGAAATGAAAATCTGTGGAAGAAGTGAGGGTTTCACCTTCAGTAGATGGTCATGGATTTTGGGTACCCAAGGGTTCTCTTTCTTCTGAGACAAAGTTACCTACAGAGAAAACTATGTTATGGCACCAAAGAATTGGCCACAATGGAGAAAAGGGTCTAAGGACCCTGAAAAATAAAAACCTTGTTGAAGGTTTGTCTGATTGTAATCTTGAATTCAATTTCTATGAGTATTGCATTTATGGAAAACAAAACTATGTTCAATTTGACTCGAGTTCTCATAAATCTTGTGGTGTATTGGATTTTATTCATCTCGATGTGTTTGGTCCTGTATATGTTCCTTCGATTGGTAATTCCACATATTATGTTTCATTTATTGATGATTATAGTAGGACATGGGTATATTTTCTAAAGAGTAAATCTAAATTTTTTAGTCAATTTAAAGAATTTAAAGAAAAGGTTGAGTTGCAGACTAGAAAGAAAATAAAATGTTTAAGGACTGGTAATGGTGGTGAATTTTTCTCTAACTATTTTGGTAGATTTTGTAAAGATTGTGGTATTCACAGACAGAAGACAACTCTATATTCTCCACAATAGAATGGAGTTGTAAAAATAATGAACAAGATACTGATGGAGAAGGCTAGGAGTATGTTGAGTGGTGTTGGCCTAGAATAAAGTTTTTTGGTTGAAGTTGTTTCCACTACATGTTACCTGATTAATAGGTCTCCTACATCATCTCTTGTTGATAAGATGCCTATAGAGGCATGGTCGGGTCACAAGCCTTCATTAAGACAACTTAGAGTTTTTGGGTGTGAGGCATATGCACATGTGCTAAAGGAGAAGTAAAAAAAGTTGGACAACAAGGCTATGAAATGTCCCTTCATCTGATATAGTTATGGTGTGAAAGGATACAAGCTTTAGGGTCCTATTACATAGAAGGTAATACATAGTAGAAGTGTTATTTTTAGAGAAACTAATCCTTCTTTTGTTACATTGCAGCCAAAACAAAGTAAACAAGAAGATGTGATTCAATTTCCTTCTACACCTGAGAAAGTTGAATCCACGCCCAAAGATAGACAAGAATTTGAGGAGAGCTCATCTAGCTCTAGATCTTCAAAAGAAGAAGAAGAGCCTCCAACTCAACTTGTTCGTAGGTCTACAAGGCATAGATAAGCACCTAAAAGGTATTCACCTCATGACTAGAGATGTATTTTTGCTTTGAATACTAACATGGATGAACCCAGATCTATAGAAGAGGCACTAGGTATGAATAATGCAAAATCTTGGAAGATTGTTATGGATGAAGAAATGACATCTTTGAAAAAGAATGATACATGGGATCTTGTACCATTGCCTAAAGGATAGAAACCTATTGGTTGCAAATGGGTGTTCAAGAAAAAGATTGGTTTAGATGGAGGTATTGAGAAGTACAAAGCAAGGTTGGTTACGAAGGGTTACTCTCAAGTTGAGGGTGTTGATTATGGTGAGATATTCTCTCATGTTGCAAAAATGACATCCATTATATTTTTACTTTCTATCGTTGTTTCTTATGATTTGCAGGTTGAGAAAATGGATGTGAAAGCTACTTTTCTTCATGGTGATTTGGAGAAGGATATTTATATGACACAACTAGAGCACTACATGGTGAAAGGTAAAAGTAAATTGGTTTGCAAATTGAAGAAATCTTTGTACGGCCTAAAAGAGAGTCCTAGGATGTGGTACCAAAAATTTGATACATATGTGTTGAGTTTGGGATTTGAGTGTTCTAAATTAGATCATTGTGTTTATTATAAAACTGATGGTGATCATTTCCCATTTATTGCATTATATGTCGATGATATGTTATTTATTGGTAGAGGGAAAGGTATGAGTTTTGAACTAAAATCTCAACTTGCTGCTAAATTTGAAATGAAATATCTTGGTGCAACTAAACACATTCTTGTGATGTAAATTAAAAGAGATATAGTGAACAAAAAGCTATGGCTTGGCCAAAGTAAGTATGTCAACACAACTTTACAAAGGTTTGATATGTAGGATTGTAGACCATTGTGTGTTCTTATTTTAGTTGGAACAAAGTTATCCATTTTAGATTTTCCAACATCTCCATCAGAGATGGAAGACATGAGCAAAGTTCCTTACCAAAGTACAATTGGAAGTTTGATGTATGCTATGGTTTGTACTAGACCGAAAATTTCCCAAGTAGTGGGAGTTCTTTCCAGATATATGTCTAATCTTGGTAGAGTTCATTGGGATGCAGTTAAAAGAGTCTTTAGATATTTGTGGGGTACCTTAGATTATTCCTTATGTTATCATAGTAATATGACTAAAGATGAAATTTCCCTTGATTTTCATGGATATGTGGATTCAGACTAGGTAGGTGATGTTGATAGAAGAAAATCCACCAATGCTTATGTGTTTACTTTATTTGGTGGTGCAATTAGTTGGATGAGTAAGTGAAAATTTGTGGTTTCTTTTTCCATTTCCAAAGTAGAGTATATAGCAGCTACTCATGCTTGTAAAGAATCAATTTAGCTTAATATATTGTGTTCATATATTGGAATAAAACAAGTTGTAGTGATAATTTATTGTGATAGTTAGAGTGTGATATGTCTAGCCAAGAACCCAACATTTCATGCCAAGACCAAGCACATTGATGTACAGTATCATTTTGTCAGAGATATGGTCAAAGATGGTAGGGTGAAGTTGGTTAAGGTAGATACTTTGATGAATGTTGTTGATTCTTTAACTAAGCATGTGAGCACAAAGAAGTTCAAATGGTGTTCAGAGACTATGGGCCTTTCAGCCCTTAGAAATTAAAGAGAATGTTTACATCCTCATGTTGCTCTTGCAAGGTGTTCATCAAGTGGGAGATTTGTTGGGAAAATATGACTCAACCTTGCAATTATATGATTTATTGTTGATAGGATGTATATATTTATATATATATATATATATGTATTTCCTAGTTACACCAATAGGTGTATACAATGGTAGCAAAGAGAAAAATGTGAGTGTGTTAACTTTTTTAGGAAACTCCTAAAAAGGCCGGCATATATTAATAATGATATATTGTAAATTTGGATTGTTCACTATTAGGTTTTAGATCTAATGGTGGATATTTTATTGGCCTATCTTTCCCTTGAATGTAACCCTATTTTATGAGGGCATTGTATTATGGTTGTGGTAGAGAGACAGTGATGTATTATGAGATTCGTATAGTGGTTGTGTTGTCTCTTGATCTTTGAGTGGTGATACTCTTGTGAGAAGCTTGCTCTGCAAGTATATTGTAATCTTCATGATTTACTAAATAATATATTGGGTGGATTTTGGAGTGTGGGGTTTTTCTCTCGAAAGGGTTTTCCCCAAGTAAATCACTGTGTCATGGTATGCATGATATTTATGTTTAATTCTATTTAAGTTTCTATAACTATTAAAGATCTAAAAAGTATATCATTATTCTCCTCTCAATATTAGTGTAGGAAGTTGTTCCGCTACCTTAGCTTCCTTAAAAATCTAGAAGGCATCAGAAAGAAATGTGTAGATGCACACCATAGTGTCTTGAAGGAATTGAAGGATGTTCAAGATTATGAAGGAGAAGCATAGGAATTAATATATTATTGTCTAAATTGGTCTAATTGGACACAAAATACAAAGAATGAAATGAGTCAAAATGAGATTTGGATAAGCACTCAGGTGGATGTCCATGATCTAGAAAATGATAGGAACAATCAGAGATGGTCTTACATCATCCAACTACAAGAAAGATCCTTTAGCCTACAAAATCTGAGAACGGAGACAATCAAGTAGTATGTGGCACTAAGAGACTTAGTAAAGATAATGTACATTCCCATATCTAGTGCTCTAGCTAGTGCTAAAAAACTATCAGAAATAAATATCTGCCCCAGCATTGTGGAAGAAGGAATAGAGTCTCCAACAAAGCTTGAACTATTATATAAGACTCTTGTAGACACAAAAGGCTCTTGGGAAGAAGGAAAAACTACTTGGCAGGATACTCTAAAGAATCTCAAGGGATCTTCATCTTCAATTTAATATGTTCTTATCTTTTTTATCAATTATCCTTTTTGATGATGTATACACACATTTATCAAAGGGAAATATATCAGACCCTTGCATGACCTTTTCCATTGATGTCAAAGGGGGAGAGATAATGTGAGAAATAATGGGAAGGAAAAACTTTTTTTTTTCAATACATTTTGGATGATTGGAAAACTCCCTTTTGAAATTCAAGGTTAATTTTGAAAGGGGGAGTTGTCAATTTTGTAAGGGGGAGTCAAGGTTAGGAAGAAGTTCTTATTCATGATATGGAAAATGTTTTATGATATGCATGTTTCCATCAATGACAAAGGGGGAGATTGTTAGAAGTTTGGAAGTTCATCATTGTTGATGTATCTTGACAACATGAGCTTGAAGTGTACATGCATAGGTTGTTTTGGTTGTCCCAGTGTTGTCATTGATTTCAACATTGTGGGGAAGCATTTTTGGTATTATTTGTACAGTACTATCTATACTAGAAAGTTGATCTACCAAAAAATTGGCTAAGTGTTATCTGTTGATGATTTTTTGGTTTAGTGTGCTGGTTTTTGGGTCCACACTTCACTAAAAGAATAGGTATAACTTTGTGTTTTTAACCATATCATTATGACTGGCTCATACAGCTATATTCAAAATCTTGAGAAGTTTGGTGAAGAATACTAGAAGATTTCAATGACAAATTTTAACTCTGTATGTTACTGTCATCTCTCTATTTAGTATAACAGCGTGGGAGATTCTGCATTTTCTTGTGAATAATGTTTCGATGTTGAGGTTCTAAAGGTAGTCTCACTGATGTCAAAAAAATGAGAAACTAAAGAAATATTGAATATGTAAGGTGCGTATGTTGGGAAGCATGTGTATGTTTGGAAGTTTTTGGATTAGTTCCTATTCCTAGCCAACCTAATACATAATATGTGTTGAGAAGGTTAAATATACTTTGTGGATGTTATTTGGATCTATTTTATATCCATGTTGACCTAAATTAAGTATTACACAGTTTGTTTGAGTGAAAATATGATTTTGAATCATGTATGGTGCAGAAAAAAGCTATTTTGGATTGTTTTGTTTACATCTAATTAGGCCGACCTAATTGATGTTTGCGGATGTAATTGGGTATATATACATGAGATATTTTGGAATTGAAGAGCGAGCAATAGGTGGATGCGAGTGAGATAAAATAGTATATGAGGTGTGAGTGGTGTTGTATGATGCAAACATGTAAATTCAATGATAAGAGTTCAGAATCAAAGTAGAGTTGTTGAGTAACTTTTAAGAAGAGCAATGCTTTATATTCAGAGCTTCAAAGAAACTGAAGTACAATTGAAGAGACGCACACTTTGCATCATTTTACAATTTGGTAGTGAGCCAAATTTTTGTTTTGTACTTAACTTTGGTTGTGAGCCTTATACGAACAATGTGTCCTAGCAATGAGCCCATGTTATATACTATATCTATATATAATATATTGTGAGCTAATCCTCACTGTGGTTTTTCTCGTTTTAGGTTTTCCACTTAAAAATCTTGGTGTTCATGTGTTTTGTTACTTTGTGTAAAATTCATGCTTTCATTTCTTATTTCAGTTAATATGGTTTGGTGACTGAATTTGTTGTGTTCAAAATGTTATAGAATACTAATTCACCCCCCCCTCTCAGTATTCTAAATGTTCAACAGTTCCTTATAGAGAAGGGGGAGAAAAAACATCCCATTCTTAGCCTCCATCTTCTTTCATTTCTCCTCTCCATTAGTCTCATTCATTGAATCCTTCTTCATCTCCTCCACATTAGTCTCCTCTTCTATCTCTACCACATCTCCTCCATCATAAGAAACCATCTCCACTCCTCCTCCTTCACCTCTAATTTATCATCCTCACACTATTACTCCTCCTAATTCACCACCACTTGATACTCACATCTCTACTCCTCCTCCTTCACCTTTGCATGGTACTCATATTCCCCCACCTCTAGAACAAGAGGAATAACTGAGTGTGGAGGAGAAGACTTTGAATGAAGTTGAGAAAGAGGAGAATGGGAATAACTGAGTGTGGAGGAGAAAACTTTGAATGAAGATGAGAAAGAGGAGAATGGTGGAAAGGAGGAGACATAACTAGAAAGGGAAGAAGCTAAGTAGCTAATCATGAATATTCTTAGGCTTCAATAGAGATAAAGTTCATTTGTTCTCCTTTGCAATAAGTAGCATCCACCCTCCCAATATGGTTAAACCATAGAATTCAAAAAAGGAAAAGGACATATGTCCAAGAAGAGGAAAAGGATTTTTGTATTCTTGTTGAGGCATTCCAAGTACCCATTAGAAGAAATAAAAGAGAAATAAGGATCTCCACAACCACCATTAATGAGTATGGTAATAGAATAGCACAAGTTGCTATCCTTATGGTTGACAAACAAAAGTCTAACATGGTTTCTAGGGATTAACAAATGTAGGAGATAAACTTGGGATTCCAAATTAGAGAGGAAGAAAAGTAATCTTTGTAAATGGTTGTGTCCATCATCCTGAACAAGATACAAGAGGATGAGAACACCAAGGAAGACCTTAAATCTCAAGTTTCATAGTTAACTACTTATATAAATTATTTTTAATTGGTCAAATTGATTCATTTGTACCTACACCAATCATGCAAGTTGCATTAAATAAGGATGCTCAACATTTAGACCCTGAAGACCTCCTCTCATCTCCAAAAGAGTGGAGAGAGAACCTGCAAGCACTAGGAACAAGAGTAATAAAGAAGGAAGTGAAGGCCTATCATTGTATCAGTAATGAAGTTATCCTAGCTCATGAAATTGAGTCAAAAATAAATGAATACTTTCTCATGTGGGATGATTACATCCCAATTTTATAGAAAATAAAAGTTGCATCTATAGAAGAAATTATAAAGTCAACATTAATCAAAGAACCTAACCAATACAAATAAAAATAATGGTTGAAGTTCGTTCATTTAAGGTTTAAGGTATTGAAGAAGTGCAAAGATAAATTGAGCAATGATGAAGGCCACTCTGCCCAAAACTCATAGAAATCACAAGAACAAATACCAACACAAGAGATGCAAGATAGAAAATTGATTCACTTTCAATTATGTTAGAAAATGAAATTACAGATTCAAAGCTTGCATGCTATAGCCTCATGGGCTTGATTCATTATAACAAAATCAACTCAAAAAAGAAAATCTACTATTTAGAGCCACAATATGCACTATCAAGGCCACCTTCTACAACCCCCACTTAACCCTTTTTATTTTCCCCAATAACCACCCTAGAATGTTCTAGAAGGTACAAATTTCACCTTTTTGTTTTTGGCGCCAAAAGTCTCACCGTTTGATTTCTGGCCTAAGAAGATTTTTTTATGAAATTCACTTTTTAGAGGACCAACTTCGCAGGGCCATAACTTTTGATCTAGGTGTCTAATTTTCTATTATTGCATATCGTTGGAAAGCTCTTGACAAGCTCTACAATGTGTCAACCCACCATAGGTCGATTCAGCCACTTTTTGAGTTGTTTCAGGGCCTCCAAAGTTTTATATTTGAATTTGAAGTTGCATTGGAGAAATTTCCCAAGACAAAAACTTTAATTTCTTCCAAACCATGCAGGGTATTGAGGTGATTCTTTCACAACCAAAAATGTTTTTCTACTCTACTCCTTGGGGTAAATTTTCACATCCATATGAGCCTGTTTTGGCTAACTTACTAAAAATAGTAAGTGCTCATTTTTCACTATTTTTGATGCTTGATAGTCTTATATCCCCTAAGTGCCATCAAGGGACTCAAAAAAGCTAAAGAAAATAAAGAAGAAGAAAAATTTTGGGTGATGCAAGATTTCCCTACATCGTTGGATGCTCCTGCATCAAGCAAGAATAAGGGACTAGTCGATCAAGCTATGGTGAAGATAGAGTAGTTTGTTGAAAACCTTGCACATTTTGGGAAACCTCATCTCTATTAGGCTCTCCAACAAAGATGATTGGTGATTTTGTAGATTATCTGCTTGGTCTAGTTTTTGAAGCATGCATTGATTGAATGATGAAGTGGAAGGAATACATTTGAAGCTTCCAAGATGAGTTAGCGACATTTGACGAGTCAAAAGAAAAGGTCTTGAGTTCCACCCTTTCACAAAGGATAAAATTACAATATCATAACAAACTGAGTATGAATGATCTTAATGAAGTTATTAACTTTTTTTTTGAAATCTTTCCCATTTTTAAATGATTCTATAGCAAAAAAATGTTCTTTCATTTTAAATAAGTTATAGTAAACTAATGTCTAAATTAATGAAGTGTCGATGTGGAAAGTTTTCAATAGATATGTAGTTGTTTCAATTAGCTTTTAATTAGTCTCAATTTAATTTTCTATTTATTTTTCAGTTAGGGTTGATTGCTCAAGTTGAACTCTAGAAGACTCATTTCAGATCCATAAATCATGGAACGCATGGTTCCTATATATTTTTCTTTGTGAAAAATTTGAAACATCATAAATCGTTTTGAATATAAAAAGATGCATTTTTAATGTGAATATTTTCTACTGAATTTTGTGAATGTTAATATATTATCAAAGGATAGTGCCTACTATTAGAAGATGAATTCTTGATCATTGGTGATGGTATTGTCCATTTTCATCTATATGAATTGAATAAGCTAGTAAAATCAATGATTTATTATTGTGTTACATAGAGTCTTGTCTCAAATCAACACATGCAATATGGTAGTTTTATATGATGTGGCTTGAAAAAACTAAATATTTTATTTCTCCTTTGGTGATTGTATCGATGTCATGAATGAGTGTGTGAATATTGATCATTAATATGATGTTGATTTATTTATTTTTATTAACCTTTCAAATTTGATAAATTGAATGAAATTTATCATTGTCTATTTGAGTTGAAATATTTTCCAAAACTCATACCACAATCTTTTGTTGATGCAAGAAGAAAGCCTCAGTTTTCACAAATTCATAAAACAAGACAATATCGAGAATAATTTAGCATTCAAAATTGAAAAACACAGTAAAATAAGTTAGAACAAATATAAAATTTATTCAATTCCACTCAAAATCATAATCTACAAACTAAAATTGATTATTCATGGCTCTCCCCAGCCATCCTCTCACAGCTCCCTCTCCTCCTTCCCTTTTCCCCTTTCACCTCCATGCTACCCTATCTATCTTCAATGTAGCATTGTTGCATGTCTCTATTGTTGTTTAAAAATCCCAAGAATGAGTTGTTTTCTCTTCTTTTCCACAAGATTCTTCTCTAATTTCCCATTCCTCACCTTCTTCAATGCCTTCCCCTTTAATTATTTTTCTATGCTTTTATTTTTGTATATCAATTATACTATTGTTTTTATGCTTTTATTGCAACTTTAAAGAGCCCAAGATGGGTGACTCCCTCTCTCCCCTCTTCCACACCAACTCCACTCTCTTCCCTACAAATTTTTAACTTTATTTAGAGGATGCCTTATAAGCCTTTTGACACCTCCCAAATATGGGAGAGCTATAGTATTTTCTTTTAAATGAAGATTCCTTCATTTTAAAAATCGAATTAGGCAATTCAACTAACAAAGTGGCTTTCTAATAGCCAAGTCTTAAAGAATTTTCTTCCTTTGGTCTATTTTGTTTTATACATTTGAAAATTGACCTCCAAGGATAAGTATTTTTTCTTGTGGGAATGGATTGTAAACAGACAGAGAAAATTAATGCAAATTATTGCTTTACCCGAAGCGATCATGGAGAAAATGTGAAATTATGACAAGAATATAAAATCATTTGCCACTTCCCATTTTTACTTTTAAATTTACTTCAAAAGATGAATATGAGATAAATAAAATCCATCAAACATTATCGTTTGATGCTACATACACAATTTTGAAAAAAATCAAACATGTGACTTCGATGTTGCACAACAGGTGCCAAAAACTAATGTTTTGCATAACTCTTATCCAAAAGCTCATATCCACGTGAAACTTTGTTAGGATATGAATAATTTCATTGTGATTCTTCTCTCCAAAGTATTTTCCATGAATTTTATTAAGTTTCCCATAAACTGCTAGCCATAAATGGAGAACTTTAAATTCTCCCAAATGGTGAAAGATTTGGCAATGATTCTTTTTCACATTTGGAAAAAAACATCTGAGAATACCCCTATGAAAGGATTTTTCCCAACTTATATGGATCTCTAGAAACAATTATTTTGTAAAACTACCTACAAGAGCCTTAAAACTATGACAGAGCGAAAACTCAAATTTTAAAAATTTAATCACATGAGAGGTTTTACAATGCTAAGAGATACTTAAAAAAACCACAACACACAAAAACTGAAGAAAACAACAGGAAATTTTTTTTTGGGTGATGTAGGATCACCTATGGACCCAAATGCTCCTACATCAGACACACCAGGTAATAATTTTGTGAGCATAGGCTCACAAAAGTGGAATTTAATGGTAGAATCATTCTTTCAAATTGCAAAAAATCTATAGCAAACTCCATCATTGTCCAAAGTGCACATGAAATTATTTCTTCTTCCAAAATCTTTTTGGAACTATCTTTGATCTCCTCCAACAACTCTTCTTACCATTCATCTCCTCTTTGATGGTTTTTGACCCACCAAAATCTGACCACCTCCACCAAATTCCCTCATTATACACATCAACACCAATAGAATACACACAAATCTACCTCTACAACTCCATGGAAATCAACAATTTCCATCGGTTCTTCTCCATACTCCTCAACCCTCGACATTATAAATGAATGTAGAATAATATCATCACAAAATGCAAATAAATTTACCTCCTTCACTATAATGTTCCTAGTGTCATCTTTAGGTGCAACCTTCATCCCATCCTTCACTATGAGGTTTTCATCTACCCCATCTACTCTCATCATCATCTTCATGTATTTAACTATTGTACCAAGTCTCCTAATTATAGCATCTTCATGGAAATGAAAATCTTCCATGTATCTATGTCCTTCATGTCCTTTATTTTCCACTGCACCATTCATCTCTTCATGGTCTTCTATCCAATTTTCTTCTAGCATCTAGTTTATTTTCTTCATCTTCTCTTTCCATAGGAGATCATTCTCCTCTTCACCCACTTGCTTGTCAAACCTAGGACCTTCAAAATTTATTATGTCTAATTATACATCTTCTCCATCTCCATTCTTCATTCTTCTATCAAGGAATGCTTCCATCGCACACTCTTGTTTCTCATTGCTCTCAGCTATCCTTCCATGTTGCAATAATTCCAATTTGTCCAACCTTGAATTTATATTCATGATCATCTAGGAGATCCTCCTCTTTTTATATTTTATCCAATGTCCTTCCCATATCATAGGCTTCTTCCTCGCGAGTATACCCATCTTGTTCGCTGCTACAATACATCACAAATTCTACAAAAATAATTTCTCACAACACACTACCCTCTACCCAACAAAGACTCTAGAAGATACTTCCTCTACCCACTTCTCTCTCAGTGGGGGAACTCTACACCTTCTACCTAGCTTTATATCTATTGGAGGATAGTAGTCATAGGACCTCTTTCATACCTGCAACAAACAATCTTCCTCACAACTCTCTCACATGGCTTCACTGCTTCACTCTTCACCCACAAGTCCTAGTGCATACTCTCCACTCTCAAGATCTTCTAGCTTTGATACCATTTTATGCAATAATAAAGCCTTTGTTTTCACAATTTCATAAAACAAGACAATACCGAGAATACTTCAACATTTAAAACTAGAAGTCATATTAAACTAAGTTGGGACAATTACAAAGTATTCAATTGCACTCAAAATCTTAATCTACACACCAAAATGTATGATTCATGGATCTCCCTAGCCATCCTCTCACAACTCTCTCTCCTTCCCTTTTCCTCCTTCACCTTCATGTCACCCTCTCTATTTCTATTCAAAAATATCTTTTATTATTGTTTAAACAAACCCAAGAATGAGTTATTTTCTCTTCTTTTCCACAACATTCTTCTCTCATTTCCCATGCCTCACCTTTTTCAAAACCTTCCCTTCAATTTTTTTCTTATGATGTTTTTGTATATCAATTATGTTGTTCTTTTTATGCTTTTATTGTAGCTTTAAAGATCCCAAGATGGGTGACTCCCTCTCTCCCCTCTTCCATTCCAACCCCACTCTCTTTCCTATAGATTTTTAATTGTATTTAGAGGATTCCTTATAAGTCTTTCAACACCTCCCAAATATGGGATATTTGTAATAATTTCTTTTAAATGAAGATTCCTCATTTTAAAAATTGAATTAGGTGATTCAACTAACAAAGTGTCTTTCTACGACAACTTATCATAGTCTCAAGTTGGCACAAAGGAAAGGGTATCAGAAGGTCTAGGTGGAGGGCGATTCCTTGAATGTTATAAATAATTTGAAGAATATTTCCCCTCCTTCTTGGACCATTGAGGCTATGGTTAGGGATTCTATTAATATTATTAATTCTTTTGATAATGTTTATATTTCCCATGTTTTGAGAGAAGGAATTAGGCTGGCGTATTTTTTTGCCAACTATGGTGTTCATGATAGTAAGGAATGGGAGTTAAATGACCCAATTCCATTTGAGGCCTCGACCATTGTTAATAATGAATGCTAATCTTTTGGGGTTCTTTTGTCAAATGAAAGGTTGTTTTTCCTTGGTCACGTGCTTGATCTTCATGACTAGGGATGTTAAAGGTTTGATTAGAAGTGATGGATTTTACAAGGCTCGATGTTAATTATTGCATCTCTATCTGGAACCTGGCTTCACACAGATTCTGGGCATTTTTTGCCTTTTTTTCAAGAGTCTTCAATTAATTTATGCTATTTTGGTTGGCTCTAGATTTTGTCACAACTGCTTTTGGCTGAGTGCTTGGTCATTGTGTGTCAATTTTTCTACCATGGGTGGGATAGAAATTGGGCTGAGCCAAAGTCTTGTGATACTATGAGGTAGAAGAAAGAGGTTTGGGAAGTCCTTGAGAAGGGTGGCCTTACTCTATACATGGAAAAATTGCATGGTAATAATCCCCAAGTCACGGATTTAGTTGTTCAAGGATGGAAGGAGAGGTTTTTGAACCTGGGAGGGAGGGATATTGTGGTGGATGAAGAACTTATTGCCCAAATTACTGGCCTTGTTGTGCAGGGTATGAAGGTTTTTAAGGATAAGAAAGAAGTACAGGTTGTGATGGCCATTTTCTTCAAAAAGAATGAAGCGACTGACTTGAAGCCTGCTAAAAGCGGCGGGTACCTACGTAGCTCTTTGAAAGAACTTTGGCATGATGTAGCTGAGGAAATAATGAGGTATGTTTCTCTGGAAGGAAGGTATATTGCAATCAATACTTATCATTTTCTTTTGCTTAACCATTTCAGGCAAAAGAAATGGGTATCCTTCCCTTATTATCTACTTATGTCATTAGATTTGGGAATTAAGGAGCATTTGAAAAACCCCAAGAACCTCGTTATGCATGTGGGGTTGATTCTTCTTATTTATGAGCATGCCAAATCCCATGAGGTGCATAAAACCCCTGCTGCCTTGCAAGATAATATTGCTAAGCCCCGGGAAGGCTATGAGACGGATTTGAGGGATGAAAGGGGTGGTAATAAGTCTAAGAGGAGGAATCTTATTTTAAATGAGGATTCAGAGTTAGATAGGGATGTTGATGCTGATTATATTCTAGATTCTTATGCATCTCTGGAGGAGGGCCCCATTTCCCTTGTTGTGGGAAAAAGTGGTAAAAAGAAGCTAGGGGACAAAGAGGGATACATGACATGTAGTGATGAGGTGGAGTAGATTCCTATTATGAGGGGAAAGGACAAATGCAACCTTTAAGGGGAAGCTTCTTCTCCTCCCCATGTGTCTAGAACTGTGCAGGTTGTGAAGGATGGAAGCCAGAAATGAAAAGTGTCAAGTGCAGATCCTCTTCTGGAGAAGGGTTTCCCTCTAACCCTAGTTGGTGGTGTTTATGGTGAGGCTCCTCCAAGTGTTGTGATTGTGCTACTGAAGCAAGGTAAGGAAAGGGGTGTCGGTGTTGCTGAGGTGGGTACTAGTAAAGAGGAAATGGATAGGGTGTAGAAAAGGAATGCCATTGTAGAGGAAATTGCTTGCTCCAATCGGATGCTAAAGACTCCCATTCCTATTGGTAAAGGTATGGATGTTTTTTATCAGAAAGCTCCTCCTAGTACTTCTGATGAGGATGTGGTTGTGGGAAAGCATATTGATAATTTCGACAAAGAGGAGATTGATGTGTTGGGCTCGGCCCATGATTCTACCAAAAAAAATTTAAAACTATTTAAATGGGTTTTTCATGAGATCAATAGGACTAATATTAGAATTAGAGGTGTTGCTAGCAAGGCTTGGGATGTTTTTTCTCAAATCTAGGTTGATCATGTGATGGAGTCCTTGAATATTGTTGCTTATACTGTTGTTGAGGAAACCACTAATTTGAAGAAGAATTGGGAAAGTAGATTTTCTACTCTTGAGGAAAAAATTGATGATATTAGGAATGTTGTTATTAAAAGGGTGATGCTCCTACTATTGTGGAAATTCTAGTCTCTGCTAGGGTTAGTTCCCCTCTAATGAAAAAGAAATAGGAGAAAGTCTTTGGGGATGATGTTGGGGTTGTTGGTAAGCTGTCGACTGTGGCTAGTGAGGGTGAGAAAGTCATGGGTAAAGGTCTTGTTTTGAGGGATGAGGTAAAGACTAGTGGGTTGGGGGTTAGAAATAGGAATAGAATGAAAGCTCAAGTTGGTGCCTCTGATGAGGCCTTTGATATTGTGAAGAATGATCACAAGATGGTTGAGAATGAAATGGAAGTTGTGGAGAACCTGAATAATATGTAGTGTTGTTGTCCAGTTTCCATCTTTTTGGCTATTTTTTGGCTGTGTTTGTTGTCGCTGGGTTGATTGTTGGTTAATGGTTTCTTCTTTCTGTCAGCTACTCTTTTTTGTATAGGGTTATGGGCCCCTTCAAAACCTATCTTTTACCTTTAATCAAAACAAAGTGGCTTCCTAACAGCCAAGTCTTAAAGCATTTTCTTCCTTTAGTCTGTGTTGTTTTATACATTTTAAAATTGACCTCCAAGGATAAGTACTTTTTCTTGTAGGAATGGCTTGTAAACAACCAAATAAAATTAATGAAAATTCTTGCTTTACCTAGAGTGATCATGGAGAAAAGGTGAAATTATAGCAAGAATATAAATTCCTCTACCACTACCCATTTTGACTTTTCAATTTTCTTCAAAAGATGAATATGAGATAAATAAAATCCATCAAATGGGTGTTGAAAATTGACATTTTGTATAACTCTTACCTAGAAGCACATATCCATGTGAAGCTTTGTTAAGATGCAAATAATTTCATTACGATGCTTCAGTCCAAAGTATTTTTCTCCAACCTTTATAAAACTTGAGAAATTAAGTTTCTCATAAACTGTCAACCACGAACAAAGAATTGCAAATTCCCTCAAATGGTAAAAGATTTGGCAATGATTCTTTCTGATCATTTTGTTAAAAAAAAACTGAAAATACCCTTGTGAAAGGATTTTTTCCCAACTCATACGGATCTTTAGAAATAATTATTTTTGTAAAACTACCTATGGGAGCCTTAAAACTGTGACAGAGGGAAAACTTAAATTTTGAAAATTTAATCACATGAGAGGTTTTGCAATGCTAAGAGATGCCTCAAAAGACCACAACACACCAAAATTGTAGAAAATAAGAGCAAATTTTTTTTGGGCAATGTAGGATTTCTTGTGGACTTGAATGCCCCTACATCATTTGTCATTTATTTTAATCAAATATTTTAGATATTTTTAGGTCTTCGAGAGAAATTGAATGTTTATATTTTCTAAATTTGATGAAACATTGGATAAAATGAAATGGATTTAAATTTAAAAGGTTTTAAATCATGTGTTAAGGGTAGATCTATATTTTATATGATTTTACATTACATATTCTAGAACTCTAGGTTACAAAAGACCCCTTATTAAACAAATCATATAAACCACTAAGGTAGGTACCATCATAATCAAGAACTAGCTATAAACAAACCTTAGAGTAGAAACCCCTACTTTACAAGAGGAGTAGTCATCTATCATTACTCATGGTTGTGCTAAAACCACCATCAACAATTAAATTTGTTCCAATCCTAAGGGAAATATTTTATTTCTTTACTAGAACATGTACATGTTATAATAAACTAAGTTACCTAAAATGTGTGCAACCTTGGCACACACGAATTATACTTAATATAATACAAGTTCATTTTGGAGAAACATAATTCTTGGCCCCTTTTTAGTCCCCTCATATTTGTGTGCATTCCCTAGAGAGCAAGAGAAGGACTCAAGGCTCTTGGGATTTAAAGAGTTTCCTTGAGAGTTTGAAATAATTTTGAGCTTTAATTATAGCTCTTAAGCTTAAATAAATGTTATAGAGCATGATGGATTCATAATTCTTAAAATGATGGGGGAATCCCTTCCCCCAGTCTTCTTGAGTAAAATATTTTATTATAAGATGTTCCTGAGACTCTTGAAGAATCGGTAGGTTTAATTTCTTCTATAGGAGGTCCTATACATCCTATTGAAAATAATGACTTATTGGATCCAGTAATAATAGTGGGGGAAATAATATTCAAAAAGGAAGGCCCTTATGGTTTTGGGCCTCCAATAGAAGCCTATTAAAATGGGAAATGTTGAGAAAGTGTCAAAGGTAGGGAGGAAAAAGGATCAAAAGAAGTTAAAATTGATAGGGAAATGGTCAATAGATTATGGGTTTATAAGGACGCTAGAATCTCATTTTTCTAACTGCAAAAAATGATTTTCATATCTTGGAATACAAGGGGATTGAATAGCATCCCTCGATAAAAGGATACTCAGGATCTTATAGGGAAATTATCATCTAGTTCCTCTTGGGAAAACTCAGTTCAACATAAGTTGGAGTAAACTCATCATAAACGAGAGGTAAGCTAGGTTCTAGTTTGGGTATGTGTTGCGTACTTGTGGAGGTCTCAAATTGCATTGTGCTTGTGGAATTAAAGATAGGCTCTATTGTGGAACCATTTTTTTTTCTTGATTTGTGGCCTTATTTCAACCATATAAGCCCTAGTATGTTAAAAGATTGTTTTTAATATTTTTATAATTTTTTAAATTTTTTGAATTTTTGAGGGTTTATGAAAGCATGCACTTACGCTAAATGATATGATGTTTTTGGGATTTTTGATTCAAAATGGTGTAGATGGGTATGAACTTATGCTATATTTGTTTGGATTTTTGGGATGATAATGATAAATGAGGTATGAGGAATGATGAATGATTTTTTCCTTGTGAGATAGTGAAAGACCAAAGTAATTGAAAGGAATGCTTAGATCTCTAAAGGATAAAAGTTATGATGATGGTTGATAGAATTTAAACCTAAACAATACTTATGATTTTAAGGTCAAATTTTGATGGATTGATCAAAGGATAAGAGATCAAAACACCAAAATGATATCTATGATTGAATCAAAATATAACCAGGATAAGATTAAGGGATATGATTGATGAATGATGATATGGTGTGAATGATGATAGACCCAAGTGACCACAAGAAAAGTCTAAAACCTCAAAGGATAATGGGGAGATAGGAGTCACACCTAAACTATACTAATGAGTTTAGGGAAAATATGGATAATATGATGCAAGGATGTGAGATTTAAGATAATAAAGGGATAACTAAAGTCTAACCAAGATTGGTTGGTTTACTAATTTTATATGCAATGGAAGATGGTTATGATGTTGGATTGCACACTTTAACCTAGAAGTGTAGTTAAGCTAATCAAAGGACAATGTGAAAATTTAAATGCTAAACTAGAGGATTTTGATAGATCTTGTTATAAATCTAAAATAGATTAAATAACCCAAGGAACATTTTAAGAGAAAATCAAAGTTACATAAACAAGAAAAACATAAGAATGCAAACCAGGACTATGTGAGATTATGCAATGTCAATGTGACAATATTGCATTAAGAGCTTCCAAGTTGAAAAGATACAATGAAAATATGCATAAAAGATTGCAAGAATATGAAAAATGATACAAATACAAGCTAGGTAGTGAGTTTATATAGAAATTAGGAGAGGAGGTAAGTGGAAAATCCAACCAATAGGAATCAACCACAAAAAGTGGAGGATGCCACCAAAAGTGGAAAGTGGTTCCACCCTTTAAGGAAGGGGACACCACACACTTATCTCCTAGTAATAAACTCACTTTATTATCCTAAGAAAACTTAATTAAGTGTAGTAAAAACCTAGGACTTGTAAGGAAGCTAAGGTAGTGGAAAAAATTTCCTACATTAATCTTGAGAGGAGAATAATGCAAAACTTTTATAGATCTTTAACGGTTACATAAAATTAAATAGAAATAAACACAAATATTGTGCATACCACAAAACAATTATTTACATACAAACCTTTTCAGGAGAAAAACCCCACACTCAAAAATCCACCCAATATATTATTCAGAAATCACAAAGATTACAATATACATGTAAAGCAAGCTTCTCACAGAAGTATCACCACTTAGAGATCTAGAGGCAACACAGACACTATCAGACTCTCAAAATACATCACAATACATAGTTGTAATACAATTCCCTCATAAAATAGGGTTTCCTTCTAGGGAAAGTCAAACTAATAAAATATTGACTGTCGAATATGAGACATAGTGATGAATGGTCTAGATTTACAATAATAAAATATAAATAAAATTTTCCTTTCGGGGGCACTGCCCCTGAGCCCCTGCTAGGGAAAGCTACCCCTAGACCCTAGTCAAGGAGATGATCCCCCTAGACCCCTAATGGGGGGGATCCCCCCATGCCCCCCCCTCATCATCGGCTAAACCATACCTTATGTAATTGCAAGGTTAAGACACATTTTCTCAACAGGACTAAGCGAAAATAAATTAACCCACTAGGAAAATAAAAGCCAACACCATCACCCCCCTTAATCATAGATTAGGAGGATGGAAAATATGATGGGTCCTAGAAAATGAGGCTATTTTAGGTACCCATATATAGATGCAAATAAATCTCTCACAAACTAAGAAAAGGAGAAAACCTAGGGGGACAAAACTCCTCTCCAAAAGAGAGATGAAATACAAAAAGGCTCTCAATGATGCATGAAAAGGTCAAAACACCAGATGAGGAAAAAGAACCCCTAATAAGAGAAAGAAGAAGAGAGACAAGGCAGCCCCCCACAATGGTGATTCTCCTACAATGGTAGAAGCTTGACATTGAATGTTGAAGATGATCCAATCTCACCTAACAACATTCCTCCCCTTAGGAAGAAACAAAACCAAGAATATATGCAAGATGTCTTCCAATTCTTGAAAGGAAGATGAGGGAAGATAGATGAAGTATGATGTCTTTGAAGCATTCTCAATTGTCTCTGTGTCAATTTTGAAAGCTAACACAATCCAAACAGATGTTCTAGGTCACACTATTGAAGAGGAAAATCCAAAATCTAGTAAAGATGAATGTAGAACATAATCCAAAGAAATTGATATCTCCTCTAAAGAAAAAGAATCCTCCAAATTCTATCCAAAAGTATTCACACTTATGTCAAATTGCAAAGCATGATCATGTAGAGAATGAGGAAGAGGGTCAGATTGTACCCTCACAATAACTAAATAAGGATCATTTCCATCAAATAGAAGATGAATGCAATCAATGATGTCTCCCAAATTTGTAATTTATGAGACTCCACAAAAAGTCTAAAATGCTTAACAAGAATCCATCACAATTAACCATATCTAAAAGATAATGAATATCTTGTTGCACTAAATCACAAGAAGTCATATCTATAGCAATACAAGCATCATCAACTACAACAGTAGATGGAGGAGATGAAATGCCTGGCTCAAGAACTAGATATGATGTAAGTACTCCCAAGTTCAAAAATCCAATGTCTCCTTTGAATCATGGTTCACACTAGAAGCATGATTAATAGCCAAAGGAACAATGTCACCATCAGAAGAAAAATCTGCAAAGGTATACAATCAAGATGAATGATCAACCATCCCAATAGCAATAATCTCTCTACTCTCCAAGTCTTTAATGGTGATTGAATTGAGAGTGAACTCCACAGTCCTTCCATCTTCACCATGTGTGATCTAATATATGGAAAGAAGATTGTTCATCAAATGAGGAACACACAAAACATCTTGGAAATTTTTATCCCCAAAGCTAATAGACCCCTTCCCAATTACACTCATGCATGCATTGTTTCCCATCAAAATAGGAGACATAGGACAAGGCTAAAAAAGAAGAGAATATAGACTACAAAGATGACATATGATGAGATACTCCTGAATCTAGAATCCATCTCCCTAATCCTTGACCTAAAAAAGCACAAAGAGAATTTCCTTTATTTCTTGATGTAGAAGATTTACCTTTGTCCTTTTTAGACTATTTTGAAGGAGGGGGGGTGATTCAGACATTCTAGAAGGAAAATGAATATGATTATTTTTGAGAAGATGTTTCAACTAATCAATATCCTTCTTATAAAAATAGTGTTCTTCATGTTCATCCTTCTTGCAATATGCACAATTAGGCCTCTCCTTCTTAGATGTTTCCCCTTTAGAAGAAGATTTTTTATGGTATTATATGGAATTAGATGTGGATTGTGTGTTCTTCTTAGGCTTGTTCTTTTTTTTTCTTTGCCACTTGAAGACTTCTAGTCCTTTGCAATCAAGGTGTGTGATTTTGAAGACTTCAAAGCCCCCATTTGAATAAGCTTATATTGCTCCCTAGCGAGTTGCATAGAAAAATCCTCAAAGGAAGGCATCTTAAACTCACTCCAAAGGATTTTTGTATCATAGAAAGTAGATACAAACACTAAATATTCAAGTCCTATCTTTGAAAGAACACTTAACACCAATTGTGTATCTGATTTCTCAATTTTATAATCGTTCAATTATGTTCTTAATCACTTAAATTTGGTGATGAAGTCTTGTATGTTGTCAAATTACATGGATTAAGAATGATTAATTCATTCTCCAACAAATGGACCCTTGAATTTCTTTTTTTTTCCCAAATAAGTTTTATAATGTAGTCCATATAGCCATAGGTGTATCTAAGTGCTCAATGTGAAACAACTCAAGAGAGACATACAAGCACAAATATCCAATGGCTTATTCACAGCTATTCAACCACTTTTTTTTTTTAGCTTCATAATCTTGTGGTTCACCATCAAGCCCATGAACTATCCTATACAACTTCTTAATTCTTAGCAATTTGTTCATTTCAGATTTCCATTTAGGATAGTTGTAAGGTGTTAGAAGTGGAATTATAGATGGCTCCATGATGAAACAAGAAGGAAAGAACACAAATCAAGAGAAATGCAACCACAACCACAAGAAGAATCCTCAAAATTAACTCAATCAAAGAACTCCCAAATATTATAAGGTTAGCACTTTATATTTTAGTGCATTTACAAAGCCTTTTCCAAGACTCAATTGGCTCAAAATAGCCAAAATTACAAATTCTAATATAAATAGAACCTTATAAAAAATCTAGAAAAAATAGCCTTATGGTTGTGTAGTGCTCTCCAAGACCTTTCCAATGCCTACTTGTTTTTGAAAATAAGAGCATCGAGGAAAAAGTTATGGTCTTTTGAAGAAATTTGCACCAAACAGCTTCAACTTGCAATATCTGGCAAAAAATGGAAAATTTTCTTTTTAATACCTCTATGGATGGAAGTGCTCGTCTCTAGATTTCTAACGATATCTCGTTTGTAGAAACCGGACACTATGTCAAAAAGTTATGAATTTTTTAAAAGCTCGTTGAATTTAGCCTATAGTGACGACCCTCCCAGCAAAAAAAAATCCAAAAATAAAATTCGTCTAAAATAGATGACTTTTATATGAGAATAGGGGGTATTGGGCCTTAAGAATGCAATGGCAAGATCTATTTGGGTCGAAATTGCTTCAATAAAAATTTGTTCTCCAAATCTGAGCTTCAAACCCTCATTTGCAACTATATCAAATGGTCTCTAATTTGGATGAAATAAAAGCCAATCTTGACTTTCTTGAGCCTTCTAGATGCGTTAGAATAGTCAAAATGCTACCAATATAACCCAAAATGTTGCAATCACTCGGATCTCACAAAACACAAATGCAATATGAAGAGGTTATTAGATCTTTGCAAATCCTTTCTAATTCTCCATATTGTTCAAAATGCAAGAGAAGAGAATACATGAATTTGCAAGATCTTTACAAGAAACTCAAACTCTCAATCAAGAATCTATGAACTTAGATTTCTCAAAACAAAAGCTCTGATACCATGTTAGAAATTTGAAATAGATTGAATAACCCAAGAAATTTTTTAAGAGAAAATCAAAGTTACATAAACTAGAAAAACATAAGAATTCAAACCAAGACTCTAAGAGATTATGCACTGTCAATGTGACAATATTGCATTAAGAGATTTCAAGCTGAAAATATACAATGCAAATATGCATAAAAGATTACAAGAATATGTAAAAGGATGCAAATGCAAGCTAGGTAGTGATTTTATATAGAACTTAGGAGAGGAGGTAGGTGGAAAATCCAACCAATAGGAATCAACCACAAAAAGTGGAGATGGACCACCAAAAGTGGAGGATGCCACCAAAAGTGAAAATTGGTTTCACCCTTTAAGTAAGGGGACACCACACACTTATCTCCTAGTAATAAACTCACTTTATTATCCTAAGCAAGCTTAACTAAGTGTAGGAAAAACCTAGGACTAAGGGAAAATAAATTAATCCACTAGGAAAATAAAAACCTACACCAATAGATCTTAGATCTCTAGGTCAACTAGGTCCAAAATTTGGATTCAAAAGGATAGACCCTAGTTTGTCTCAATGTAAACTATGGTTGGATCTTCCAAGTAATTAAGAGTTTAAAGTGGTTATTTGTGGGGGGTTTCAATTTTATGATATCATACACTCAAAAAATTTAAAATATAAAAATGGTTGTTTGACCCTTGACTTTGGGAAATAAGGCTTAAGGCCAAAAAGGTCAATGACTTCACTAGTATAGCACAAATAAAGATAGTTGGAAGATAAGTACAACTTAATTATTCAATTAGGATTGTTAACTTAGTGGAGGCCCACCACAAAAAAGGTGCCAATACACCAAGATTAGTGTGAAACACTTCCCTTTCAAGAGCAGAGAGCTTGAAGTCCAATGGCACAAGCCCAATATGGCAACAGGCTCACCTTTTCTCTCTCCCCATGAGGCTAAAGAAGCCAAACCCAATAATTTATATCTCTAATCAATGGTTTATGTGGCGATTAGCTTCAGGCATGATAATGTACTCTACACTACACTAAGCAATGATTGATGGCTCTTAGGCTTCTAAAAATAAATGTTTCTAGTGGGGGACTATTGTGAATAGATGGTTCATCTGTAGCAACTTGAGAACTAGGAGGCCCACTCCCACTCTCGTCACCAAATCAAGTCTTAGCGGACCAAGGGTCTCATAGCTTGGCTTTGAATGATGCTATCCACTCCTTGGGGTATAGCTTTTTCTCTCCCCCCTTTATATACCCCATCGAGAAATGTGGTTGAGGTTGAACCCTATGATGATGAAACCCCCAAGAAGGCCTCCTAATAAAAATAGAAAAGGAGACTAATGTGTGTTTCTCGTACACCCAACATTGTACAAGTGGGGGAGGGGAGAGGATATGCACATAATAGCTCAGGATGACAAAACGTGCAAATGCACCAAACACAGAAAACACAAGTTTATTAACCTAGAAAAATAAAATGTTATCTATCTAAAAAAAGACATGCAAGTTTTGTTGATTTAAATATTTGGCTAGCATCCTACAGCAAACAAATTAGTAGTTTTCAAACTAGATTTCTTTCAATGTCCTACAACAAAGAACGTTAGCAGTTTTCAATTAATACCTTTGTCAACATCCTGCAACAACCAATTTAGTAGTTTTCCTTTAAAATATTTTCTAAATGATTGCCACATGACTGCAAAAAAAATCAATAACAAGAAAACCACCTAACCTAACAAATTAGAGAACATGCAATAACAAAAATAGAGAAAATATGCCTATATTTGTTTACCAATCCAACCCGTTGTTGCAGAACAAACGCGTCAAGTTGTATCAAGCAAAAGTGTCGAAATGCATACAAAATTGTTGATATAGGTAGAAGTGTTCGGCTACAACAACCAAACACGAAGAATTCTCAGATGTGTCAAATTGTATCAAGAAAATTAGTTGAATGCACAACCATTTCAAAATACAAAAAAACACATTGAGATGCACAAACATGTCAAGATGCACAAACAGAAGCATCAAAATGCTCAAAATCATTGAACTATATCAAACAAACATGTTGTACAACCCTAAAAAATAGAAACTACACTTTATCATAAATTTCATTAGCTTAAAGGACATGTTTCATGTTAGGTTCACCAAAATGAAGACCAAAAATCAAGTTAAGTGCAAGAATCATCAACAACAACCACAAAATTGTTAGATTCAAGCGAAAGATCCTAATATAAAATGAACAAAATGACATAAGAAATCAAACAAATAAAAATAACACAATTATTCCTTCTTGCATCACCCTTGAATCACATTTGTTACTCTTCTCCATCTTAATTCATCAAGTTTGGTAAATTGCTCTCAAATTTCTAAGTGCACAAATACAATTAGCTCAAGATGATAACGACAGTAAGATTTCAAATAATATGGTTGAAAATGTGAAGGAATGAAGGTCGAATTTATAGGAGATGTTGGCATGATCAATGGTCAAGATTGAGTAGACGATCAAATGATGAGATCGAATGAGTGGATTTCATAGGAAAGTTTCTCATTTCAAAAATGGCAGAATGGAAGAGAAATGGAAGAGATAAGTGGAGAGGGAAATGGAAATTAGTAAGAGTTAAGTGGAGAAAATCATGGAAATGAAAGAGTAAGTGAGGATAAAAATAAAAATTAGTAAGATTTAAGTGGAGAGAATTGGGGAAGATGGAAGAGTTAAGTGAGGAGAAAAATAAAAATTAGTAAGAGTTAAGTGAGGAGAAAAATAGAAATTAGTAAGAGTTAAGTGGAGAGTGAAATAGAGCATGTAAAATAAATAAATAAATAAAATTTATTTATTTTCACTCACACATACATGAATAATTAATTAAATTAAATAGTTTAATTAATTATAGAAGAACTTAGGGTTTAGGATGATTAAATAAATAAAAACATTTATTCAATCATAGATGAGATTAGGTTAGGGATTAAATAATTCAAAATAATTATTTAATCTAAAGAGTATGAATTAATTAAACAATTAAAGTTGTTTAATTAATAAGGAAACAAAGAGAAATAGGATTAATTAAATTGTCTAATTAATCCCTAAAAGAAAGAATAATTAAATAATTAAAATTGCTTAATTATAAGGATGTGAAGAAGAAAATTAGGGTTAGACGAAAGTTAGTAAGAAAATGTCATCATAAGCTCAAGACAATTTTTAGTGTCTACACCAGGTTCTTCATACTTTACTTGTGAATTCTCAGAACTATCATCACTACTTGCATAACAAAATGGTTACCAAAAGGAGAAGCTGACTTACTTGCATCCTTAGCTTTTCATGTCTACCTTTTGCTTTATTATTATATTTCAAGCTTCTTTGTTGGATTATCTTTAAATAAATGTCTTCTTCCGTCCATTTTTCTTGACAAATATTTCTTCTTACACTTGCACCAATAAGGATACGTTTCATAGTTGTAACCCACTAGGGGAATTAAGATTTATAACTATTTTGAAAATATCAATGAACACAGACACAACAATCAATATTCATAAAATAGAAGGCACTTCACACAAATATGTTACAATTTTTAACCAAGAACATCATTGGACTAGACAATTTCCCCAGCTAAGTCACCAATATGTTGGTTTGTTTTTTGTAATTCCAATTGGTTCCTAAAACTTTCTAAAGAAGTAGCTAGCTCTTATACTCAAATGTTTCATGGGGCTAGCCAATGAACAGGAGAAAGGTTTAATAATTTTCTCCTCTGCACTTCAAGCTCTAAACAACCTAAGGGGTGGTACTAACAAGTTTTAATCTCTCCATTATACAAAATATTAGGCATAATATTTATTTCAATATTCTCAAAATGTTTGAACTTAGTATTAATACATAATGACACATTATCTATGAATTATTTCACTTCTCCATTTGCTAACCTAACAATCCTAGCATTCTCATCATAGCGGCTTGCAATTTTCCTAACCAAGTACATATCCATGAATATGTTAGGGAAAACTAATTTCCCTAAGTCATATGCCCAAATATTAGAGATGGGGACCTTGGAAGCCCTTTTCCCATATAAATATGTAAATAAGTTGCTCCACCCAGTCAGAGGAAGCTTGACATCTCTACATTCCCTTGCATTTTCAATCAAACCTACTTTTGCACTAGGGCCATGGGCATAGATAGATTTTCTTATGTATCATGGGATTTTTGCAATGAGGTCTTCATCAAATGATCTTTTAAGAAGAGGGTTGGTCATTTGATTGACTTGTGGTTATAATTTAGGTTTAAACTAAGGTTTTCTACAGCCTGAGTGGGCCTAATGGTGGAGAACTTGTGCTCTTGACAAGGAGGTCACAAGTTCAAATCTTGCAGGGGGTAGGGTATGTACACCTCATATTGTGGAGCACGAATTAGGTGCCTCCCCCATATTGTGGGAGTACGAGGGCCTCATATTGTGGAGCACGAGTTAGGTGCCTCCCTCATATTTGGGGGAGTACGAGGAGTCCCATATACTCATGGTATCGTGGACTTAAAAAGGACCTTTACCTTTTTTACCTTTTACGTATGGTTTTGGATTTCGATGTCTTTTGGATAGTGAACAAGGTATAAAAGCATCAACTATAAACCCTAGTATTGTAAATTTGATCAATTTTATAGAGAAAGGTGCTTACTTTCTCTTCACCTTTTGTAAACCCTAGTTTGATGTAGAAACGTTGGAGCTCTGTAAATTCTCTCTCCAAATTTGATAGATTCCAAATGATTCAATTATTATTTTGAATCATAGCATTTATAGAAGCAACATTGTTGAAAATCCAGTAGAAATCCATCATGTCCACTATTACTCCCAATTCATGTGATTCAGGAGCCTCCAGCTAACCATTCTCTACATTTGAATGTGATTTGTCGATCTTTTGATGAAAGGACAAGATCTGATGATCAGGGATGAATTGACCAGTTTGAAAATATTTGGCGTGCATTAATAGAGCTTCAACTAATAAATTTAATCCAATTAGGATCACTTTACATGTCATCAAAGATGGGCCTTCAAGAAAAGACACTTAAAAGTAGTTGACTTCACCAAATAATCCATATGGTAGCTTTTTGTGGTTTTGCAACTTAAAAATTAAGCCAATGTGAAGAGCTTTTAGACTCATGGAATTGTGTTGAGATCGAGCCACGTGTGCTCATTATGTTGCTCAAAATTCTAGCCTTTGATATAGACATCCATCAAAAATATTAAGAATACACCACGTGTCCCCTTTCTGCAATTCCACAACCTGCATTTAAGTCTTCTTGAATCATCAAGCAAAGTCATAGAATCCCTTTAAAACATGAGACATGCCCCCCTCTTTTGCAATTCCATAGACCACTATTGAACTCTTATAAAGCTACCCACGGACTCGCAAAACTGGGCTGAAAAGGCACCACATGGATAACATTCTATGATTTGGCAACTACTTTTTCCTTTAGTAACATACCCCTTGTAGATTGGAAAAATCCACTAAAATAAGGATAGGTGTTAATGTTTACATAGTTCCATGAACCATTATTTCCCTAATAAAATATTCCATGTGAAATAGCGAAAAAGGGCATAATGAGCGGCGGGGACCATATTTTATGCGTGGGCCTACTTAAGTGACTAAACTAAGCACATGCAAAATTATTTTCTTAAGTGAGCACTAGGAAATGGGTAAAAGGGGTGGGAAACCTAATGTTATAAAGGACTCATAGAGATGACTAAAGGCACTGGGAACTAGGGGAACAAGTTAGCAACGAATTAGACATAATGTGTAAGGCGGAGCAAACTAGGTAGGGTTTTTAGGCCTAAACACACATATAAAGAAATATTTTTTTGCAAACCCTAGCATGAATAACAACATTTTGCATTTTTTCACTAAGGTAAGAACAAAGAAGTATAAAAAATGAAAATGCACTACCACCTTATTTGGTACATGCTCAAATTGTTGCATATGTACCTAATGTTGTTGTGAAATAATTTTTAACACAACAAGAAGATTTTGTTGGATAAACAAGATTCAAGAATTTAGCATAGGCATCTAAATGACCTAAAACAAGGAAGATAATGCAATACAAACACAATACCTTCACCTAAAACCCTTTTTTTCTCCTCGGATAGAGCTGAAGTAGAGTGCACCATAGCTCCACTTGATTTTCTCTTTTGATGTGTTGATGAAGGAATGTGGTTTCTTATCAAACTAGCAACATGATCATAGGATGAGGATGATGATAGATCAAATGGATAGGATGAGGATATGATGAAGATATTCTAGGATATGGAAGAAGTAGATAGAAAATTCAATAACATGAGGCTATGAATATGGAAGATTTTTTCAAATGGGATGGAAGACCTCTCATTTATAGAATTTCCATGAGAGAATTCAAGGGCCAAGATGGTTTGGTTAATGGATGGCTAGGATTGATTGAGGAATAGGGTTGGGATCAAAGTTATAGTCATGTGACAAATGTCACATGGTGGATAAGGGTTAGGTTTAGGATGTGCATTAGGGAAACATCCTTATCTAAATGGCTAGGATTAAGAGGTGGGATATGAGATGAATGGATGAGATGGAAAATTAGTTTGACTTTTGGGAAGTATCTAGATTCAATGAATCTAGACAAGGTCTTAGGCATGTGAAGGGTACACTTGTTACATGATGTAAATTTTAGATTTTGATCCATGTGAACAAGATAAAGGGCTAGGATTAAATAGACAAGGATTGAGGGATGAAGTAGAATTAAATAATGGAGAAAAAGGTGGTGGGGATTAATTAGCCTAAATTAATTAATTAATTAATTGAGAATTAATTTATTAATTGAGTTGAAGGATTTGGGGATAAAGGTAATGCTTAATTAAATAAATATAAATTTTATTTAATTAAACGATGATAAATAATGGTAATAGATAAATTAAATAAATAAATAAAAATTATTTATTTAATCAATGTCTTAGGATAGGCTAATATTAGGTGTGGTTGGGTAAGGTCAAATTTTAGGTGTCTATGTTTTTCCTCTCTTTGAAATGAGGTTGCAACTAAGAGATGTAACATCATTTCAAAGAAGATAAAACATAGTGAGTATGCAAGGGATAAGGACTAGTGGCATGATGCCCTGATCATTGGAAGGATGGGAGTTAGGTATGACCCCTCGAGAGGAGATATAGGTTTAAAGAACATGGTTGTGCTCTCAAAATGGATGGGAGGACTAGAGGATAAAGAATGAAATGATAGAGTAAGATGATGGATGGAGAGGGAGGATGGATTATCATCATGTTGTAATTGTATAAGAAACCTAGATTTTATATTATACTTGGTGTTATGCACCAAGGTATGTGGAACTAGGATGACAATATGCCAAGTACATGATTAAAAAGGTCAAGTGCAAACACATGCCTTATAACACCATGATATGGAAGACTATGATGCATTTGTGGCAATAGAGTGAAAATACCATGATATATACAAATAATGATAACACACAAGAAACAAAAAAGTATGCACAACAAGCCAAAAACAAACCAAGATTATGCCCCTAGTCAAGTTGAAAACCAATTGATCTGATTGATTGATTATTATGATGATGAGGATAGAAAATTTAATGCTAAGAATAATTTGTACCCCAAGGATTATGTTGTTAACGATAATAACAACACTTGTATTGGGAAGGATACATCCCTATGATGATAATTGGATAGTGGATCAATGGATTTCAATTGATTTGGATCAAAATGATGCATTGATTTTGGATGATGAGTTAGATTAAAATATAGGATTGTGTGGATTAGGGTTCATTGTGTTAGATGGATTGGATGGGGATAGTTGGATTGGAAGGATAGATATATGATAAATGGATTGGATAGGATAAGATTTCATGGGATCCAATGACAAGGGAGAACTAAGGCATGGTAAGAGATAGATGGATTTATTGGGTAAATGAGGATGGTGCTAGGATTAAGGTGTCTCAACCTTTGAGTCTTAGCATTTAATTTATCATTTGGTGATTATTTAATTATTTCCTAAGTTTATTGCCTACCAAATTTGTTGTCACTTTGTGGTGTTGGTGTAGGTTTTTATTTTCATAATGGGTTAATTTATTTTCCCTTAGTCCAAGATTTTTCCTACACTTAATTAAGCTCACTTAGGATAATAAAGTGAGTTTATTACTAGGAGATAAGTATGTGGCATCACCTTCCTTAAAGGGTGGAACACATTCCACTCTTGGTGGCATCCTCCACTTTTGGTGGTCCATACTTTCCACTTTTGGTGGGAATCTCCACTTTTGGTGGTCCATCTCCACTTTTTGTGGTTGATTCCTATTGGTTGGATTTTCCACCTACCTCCTCTCCTAAGTTCTATATAAACTCATTACATAGCTTGTATTTGCATCAATTCATTCTCTTGCATTTTTACATATTTTGGCATACATGCACCTTGATGCATGCAGTCATTATTCATGCATCTTTGCATTGTATCTTTTTAGCTTGGAAGCTCTTAATGCATTTTTTTCACATCGACATTGCATAATCTCTCAGAGTCCTATTTTGCATTCTTATGTTTTTCCAGTTTATGTAACTTTGATTTTCTCTTAAAAAAAGTTCCTTGAGGTATTCAATCTATTTTAGATTTCTAACATGGTATCAAAGCTTTTTTTTTAGAAATATAAGTTCATAGATTCCTTATTGAGAGATTGAGTTTCTTGTAAGGATCTTGTAAATTCTTGTATGCTCTTCTCTTGTGTTTTAAACGATCTAGAGAATCAGAAAGGATTTGCAATGATCTAATAACCTCTTCATATTGCATATATGTTTTGTCAGATCAAGGTGATTGGAGCATTTATGGTTATACTAGCAACATTTTTCACTATTCCAATGCATCCAAAAGACTCAAGAAAGTCATATTTTTCTTTTGTTTCATCCAAATTAGAGATCATTTGACAAAGTTGCAAATGGGGGTTTGAAGCTCAGATTTGCAAACATCATTTTATTGGAGCATTTTCGGCCCAAACAGACATTTCCATTGCATTTAGAAGGCCCAAAAACCCCTATTCTCATATAAAAAAATTATATTTTAGACAAATTTTATTTTTGGCAAATTTTTCTTTTGCCAGGGGGTCATCACTGCAGGCAAAATTCAGCCTATTTTTTAAAAAATTCATAACTTTTCACCATGGTGTCTGTTTTCAGAAAATGAGATATCGTTGGAAAGTTGGAGATGAGCACTTTCCATCTACAAAGGTTTTTGAAAAGAATTTTTTCCATTTTCTATCAAATATTGCAAGTTGAAGTTGTTGTTGCATTTTTTCTTCAGCGAGCCATAACTTTCGCCCTAGAGCTCCATTTTTTGGAAACGAATAGGCGTTGGAAAGGTATTGAAGAGAGATACATAGATATAGATCTATTTTTTTCATATTTTATCTTAGATCATTATGTATCAAAATTTATAATTTTGATCATTGTGGGCCTATTGAGCATTGTATCTTGGAAAAGGCTTTGTAAATGCACTAATCATAAAGTGCCAACATTGTAATATCTTGGGGGGTAATTTTTAAGACTAGTGGAAATGGGGGTGTCTCTTTGTGTCTCTTTTTCAGCTTTATTTCTTTTTTTTATGCACTCACAAACAATCTTCTTTTCTGCCTAAAATGGATCAATCAACAATTCCTATATTAACACCCTACAACTATTTTGATTGGAAAATTAAAATGTCCCTCTACTTGAAAAAGTATGGATTGTATAGGGTAGCAATGGGACTAGAAGTTGAACCAACATTTGATGCAGAAAAGAAAAAATGGTTTTATAAGTGGGATGAAACATTTGAAACCTTATGTATGTCTATATCTCCAAATTTTCTCTTTCATGTTGAATCTTTGTCTACAACAAATGAAGTTTGGACAACATTGGAAAAAATATTTGGTGCACAAGATGAATTAAGAGGTCATTAATTGGAGAATGAGCTAATAGGTTTAAGTCCTTCAAGTTTAGATACAATATAGGAATTCTTCACCAAACTAAAGGCCATAAGATTGCAATTGAAATAGTGTGGAATTGAGAAAGATGATAAACAATTGATCTTAAGTATTCTCTCTAAACTTGGTCTAGATTATTCAGACTTTGTTTCTACATTTTATGCCACTAAAATTTCCTTAGGATCCTCCTACACAATTCCTTCTCTTGATGTGTTTGCTAATGAACTCATAAAAGAACAAGACAAGTTGGTTCAAATGGGCACTATCAAATCTTCTAAGTCTCATGCTTTGGTTGCAAGTCAAGGAATTAAAGATTAGAAAGATAATGGCAAACAAAGTATGAAAGAAAAGAATCAAGGAGAGAATGCTTCAAATATATCTTCATCTACTTCTATTATAGACACTAAACCTTCTTCAAATCAAGGAAAATCTAAGAAGGAGAAGGTAAAATGTGCTTATTGCAAGAAACTTGGTCATGATGAGCACAAATGTATGAAGAAATAGATTGATCACCTCACACATCTTCTTGAGAACAGTAATAAAGGGGTAACTTAATATCCATCTTCATCAAACCAAGAATCTACAAAGAAAAAGGAAAAAGGCCATGCTAGTATGCTTCTAAATCAAACAAACATAAAGGAAAAGCTCTTTGTGCTTCTACGAGTATTAGATTAGGGAGATGGCTTCTAGATTCGGGAGCTTATCATCATATGGCTTCTTCACAGTGCATGTTCTCTTCTTTTGAGCCTTGTGTTATGCTACCTATTTTGATGGGTAACAATACATATATGAATGTAATTGGGAGGGGATCTATTCATATAGGGGATGGTACTTTCAATGATGTATTGTCTGTACTCATTTTTCTAATAATCTTCTCTCCATCTATCAAGTTACTCATAGTGGAGCAGGAAAGACTGAAATTTACTCTTGATTCAGTTCTTATCAAAAATTTGGAGAGCAGAGAGATAATTGCTACTGTGGTGGTTGATCATGCATCTCAATTGTATTCCTTTTTAGATTTTGTTCCTGATGATGGCTTTAATCATTTTGATGATGTTCACACTTCTAGTGTGGATTTTGATTTTGAGGAGAATTTTGGTTACTTGAACTTGGGTATTCTCACAAGCGACTTGAACTTGGGTATTCTCACAAGCGATCCAATTCTTGTACCTTGAATTCCATATCCTCCATCTATTGTTGCTACTTTAGATTCTAGTGTTGCTTCCAGTGATTCTTTGCAACAGGACATTCATTATCTTTCAGATTCAGCTTGGGATGATCTCTTGACAGGTATTCCAAACTTGTTTATAGAGACACATATTGCAGATTTGGGGGACACTATTGATGATATTCATCTTCTCTTTGATGAAGTTGGTTCTTCTTCAGTTGTTGTGAGGGAACACTTTGGTCATCTTGTCCAATCTCTACATGATCATTCATCACAGTTTGACATGTGTGTGGATCCTTTGGAACAACATTTGGAGGATACATCTTCAAAGGAGATACTTGAGTCTTTGGATGGTGTTCTACATCAGTCTCTAGGAGATTCTGAGTTTTCCTTTTCAGCGGTGTGGCCTAGAATGCTTGATTTCATTGTACCCTTTAAGAACTAGTTAAAATCCATCCAATCTCTTAAGTGTCTTCCTTTATATCTTATAAAAACACCTAACTTGACTCTACCTTAGTCTCTAGGAGATTTTGAGTTTTCTTTTTTAGCAGTGTGGCCTAGAACACCTGACTTGACTCTACCCTTTAAGAACTTGTAAAAATCCATCCAATCTTTTAAGTGCATTCCTTGATATCTTCCAAAGTAGAGTCCAATTTTTAAACTATCTTTTAACCCCATTTCCTCTTCCCACTCTTTGAAAGATAATCCAAAGAAACCTCTAATACTAGAAATGCCACCCATAGCATCCAAACATTCCTCCACATATAAACAACCCAAAAATTGGAACTTCTCAAGATCTACCTATTGATGGCCAAATTGACACAGCAACATTAAATAGAATATTTCTACTCTATTTCTCCTAAAAAAAGGATAACTAATCTAAAACCACCTATCTTCCAAGGTCTCTGTAGTTGGTTCTCAACTATGCTCTTTTGTTGAGTAGTCAATGAGGTTGTAATGTCCAAGGGGCCTACTAGTTATTGAGCTTCTTGATTGTTGTAAGATCGAACTCCTATCTAAACCTACTCTAACCAAGGGTTATTAAAAAAAGGAAAAAGATAGATCAAGGACACAAGAGAGAAAATAATGTTGATTAATCTAATTAACCATACCTATTACTCTTCAAGGAATTCCTAAAGTAAACTGTATAGAACAAATCAACCCACAATCAATACAAAGCTTCCTTAATTCACAGTGCAAAAATTAATAGCAAAATTCAAATCACAATTTGAACAAAAGAAAAGATAAAACTTCATTCCTTGAAAGATTTCAAATCAAATGATTAACATAACAAACTCCATTCCAGAGAACAACTTAAAGCAGGTTTAACTTTGACTGCTTCTACTGTTGCAAAACAGATAAACAACATTCACAAATCTGGCAAGTTTCATCAGTGCACAGAAACAAATATCCTCAAATTGACTCAATTAACTAAAATTGTAGAAAACTCCATTATCTATCCTACTGCTAACTCTAATCAACTAATCTATAAAAATTCTAACTTTTTTTCCTAAAATTCTAACCCTTTCTAAGTGAGCAGATATTACCATTCATAGCTCAACAATTACATAATTCCCTCCAAAATTAGACATCAAAAGTTGTAGCTTTTCTTTCCATTCAATTAATTCCCCAAAACAACTTTTTGTTTCATCTCATGTCTGACCTCAACTTATTTCAGTTTGAAACTCCACTCTCCATTTTGGCTCATGTTGACTTCAATTCGCTTCAATTTGAAAGTTGGGACTTCTAGTTTCCTCTTTGAGTTCACTTCAGCATTTGCTTTGCACAATGTGCAACACTATCTTTTCCAGAAATTACTCCATGAAGCATTCAATTTACTTTCAGTTGATAATCTTTCCAGCAAATTTCTCTTTGCATGTTTGCTTTGTAATCTCCTCTCAAACCATTATCTTTTCAACCTTTAAAAGTACCTTAAAACAAAAATACACATTAAGTAATCCAATAAAATTAATTAATAATTGATTTCAAATCATTTCAATTAAATGTAAATGATAAACTTAATATTTTCATAAGTGAAATAACCGAAACCCCAATTTGAAATGAATGTAATATCAAATTAATGCTCTGCCTCATTTGATCCCAAAGATACCCGTAAATCATCAAAGGTATTAATTAATTTATAAAATTAATTAATCAATAAAACTTAACTAATTTTGAAAATTAATTAAAAATCCAAAATATCCTTTTAAACTAATGTTATTTGTAACTAAGGGAAATTCTTAGGTTAGCAAATTAGATGCAAAAACACAAAAACCCAAAGCAATAATGAAGTGCAAAGGAAATAACATGAAAACTAATGAAAGATCTCACCCAAAAGCCTTCATTCTCCATGGCTGACCTCCATTATACCTTCTCAACTTGCTGGAAATATGTTGTTGCCCTCAAATTTTATGTGAGCAATCTAATGACTATGACAAGCCCTAAGCAAATGTTGAAGGATTTGATAACAAATGACCTCACAATGCAACTATGCAACCTATGAAGTATGCAAAAAATAGCCTAAAATGACAATATATGAGATGACAAAATATGAGCATGAGATTGCAAGATGACATGAGAAGTCCAAATGAGACCAAAATTGTCATTTTATAGAAAATACAATTTTGAGTGAATGGCCAAGATTAAAAGTTGACAAATGCCCTAGAATCAATGGTCAAGATTCAATATGACAACCCACAATTAGGGTTAGGGAAATATTAGGGAAAATTTAAAATGAATGGTCAGGATTGATTTTTAAAAAATCAAATCAAGGGTTGACAATGCATGTGACAAGAGATAAGATTGGAACAAAAAAAGAGAAAGATGGAAAAATCAAATAATATTAGCAATTACTTGATTTTTGGAGGAAAAAGACTATTTTGAATTAAAAATTAATTTAATTCAAAAGGTGGGGTCATGTGACAGTAAATAATTAATTTAAATTATTTACTTAAAAAGAGAAAATTAGAAAGTGAGACCTTTTAAATAAATAATTTTATTTAAAATAGGGTAGATGTCAAGGTGGCAATAATTAAATAAATTAAAGAATTTATTTAATCATAAGACTTTTAAGAATTAGTGACATATTTAAATAAATAAATAAAATTTATCTATTTAAATAATCAAGCAGAAATGCCGATAAGGGGGCAGTTCGGTGGTCAAGTCACTTGGTTGTAGTGACGGCCACCAGGGTTCAAACCCTCACTGGGTCAAAGTGCTCGCAGGCCTTCTGCCTTCGCTGGGCCTTTGTGCTCGCGGGTTTTGGTTGTTTCTTGTGATTTGTTGTACCTAGTTCATAGCTCTGGTCAAAAAAGCGTTTACCCCTAACAATATGGGTGCATTGCACCTTTAAAAAAAAGAAAAAAATAATAATCAAGCAGAAATTGGTGGATAAGGATAATTAAATATTTATTAAGAAATTTATTTAATTATGGAAAGACATTAGACAATTAGTGGCGTATTAAATAAATAAAATTTATTTATTTAATAATCAAAAAGAATAAAAAGACATGAATTAATTAAATAATTATGAGTTATTTAATTAATAGTTGAAAGTGGACTGAGGACATAATTAAAATGTCTTAATTATTCTAGGAAGAAAATGATGAAAATAGAGCTTGCAGGCCTAGGTCATTTTTATGTGTCTACATTTTGCCCCTCTTTGTCATAATGCATCATGTCGCATTGTGACAAGAAAATTCAGTCAAAAACATGCCCCAGCAAAGGTACAGAGTATCTATGCCCCCTCAGGAGAATTTTCAAATTTTGACCCAGCAACAGTTTATTTGGAAAGTGTCCCGATAAGTCAATTTGATGACACAAAAAGTGATGGCATAGATGGTTTCAGATTTTGAGGAGTTTAAAATAGCCAAAGGGCTGGTCAAAGTCAGTCAAAAGAGCCTCTAGTAATAACCTTGAGGGTAAAACCCTAATTTTGACTCTATAAATAGGTTGAAAAGGGGTGAAAAGTCATTTCATTTTCATTTCACCCTTTGCAAATTTGAGAGCACAAAGCGAAGAATACTTTAGCAGAGATGGTGATTCCAATGAGTGAGCACCGCGGGGAGATTGTTCAGACATACAGATGGCTAGAGGGCTCGAAGCCAGCAGTGAGTGCATCTAACCCACTTTGTCATTTTATCATTTTGTGTCATTTTTAGGGTTTTAGGGAAATGAACGAATGCACCGCGACACATATGTGTGTGTAAGCCACATTTGTGTTTGTGTTCAATGCATTTGATGCATCGCAATGCAAATGCAAGGGGTCCTTAGGGTAGGCCAAATAGGTATTTCGCATTTGTGGAAAACTGAGATGCATTTTCCAAGTCGCATCGCAAACGAGAGGTGTAATGTCGCATTCAAAAAATTATGACGCATTCACAAACTTAAGCGACGCATTTGAATAGAGTGATGCATGTGGCAAGAATCGTGATGCATGTGCCATGTCGAGACACAAGTGCAATCTGGAACAACGTAAACGCCGGATCGAGATGCAACTGAGGTACAGAACGATGCAAACGCCTAACCATGACACAAATGAAGTTAACATGATGCATTTGACATTGACTTTGACCAAGGCTGACTTTGTTTAAGTTCAGATTTTTAAATGCTTTTAAGTTAGACAAATGGTAATGATGATTTTCAATAAGGTGCTAATGCGTGTTTTGACATGTGCAGAGATAGTGCCTATTTATACACGGGAGAGCAAGCCATTGACCTATGGATTCTGGGACCAGTTGCGAGATAGGGAGTGATGATGACTGATTCGATTGGGACTATATTATGTCACTTATATGCCCATTATCTAGGAAAATAGGGGGCTTTTGACTGTGCTTTGCCAAAGATGGCACTCTGAGACATGTTCCTTCCATTTTCCAAAGGGGGAGGCTACAGTGACACTCGAGGACATATATCAGATATTGCACCTATCGATTCAAGGAGAGTGGGTCATGTACGATCAACACCATGGGTACCAAATATTTATAGTGTATTATCATGATGAGACCGGTCCAAGACTGGGGATTGAGGGGTATGAGATCCATTGGGAGTTTGTGGCAGAGCACTACACTCGGTTCGATGCCTTGTTGGTGACATTGATTGCAAGAGTACTGATACCGACCGTCGAGGACACAGATTTCCTATTGGTTGGGTTGATGTGCTAGTCAAGATGAGATGAGACAAGACTGTATATGCTTGGGGACCTTGATTGCTAGGGATGTTGTACCATCAGCTCCATGAGGTTGCTTATAAGGGAGCCCAGAGTATCGGTTGTGGGACAATAGTACTTATGATCTTGGTATGGGAGCACGTCATTTTCTTTCATCCACTGATCCAGAGACCACAGTTGGTGGATGGTATGCTATACATATATTACTATGCAAGCGCATTACAACAAACCACGGTCAGAGAGATAGGCTGGTGGTGACATCGGATTGACACTATGGTATCATTCATCTAGAGGCCATATAGGGACTATGGTTAGTGGGATGACAAGGCCGACCATTTGAGTTTCTACAAACAGTTCAGATATCTTATTGGATGGATTGTTTAGAGCTAGCTCATTATTGAGATGTACCTTCCATAGCAGGTACTACAGTAGTTCGGTGAGCAACAAGGTTTTCCCATGGGTACAACTGAGTACACTAGGTCATCTCGAGAGTCTGCATGGGTTCCAGCGATTTCAATTCCATTTGTAGAGCAATAGATTGATGGTTTAGTGGCTCAACAGTGGGGATGGAGAAGGGGGCCTACAGATCTAGGGAGTATAGTAGATTTTGATCTATGGTGGCAGACTCATAGACCAGTCCCCTTGGAAAATTCTGATGGACCGACACCAGTGGACAGGAGATCAATAATACCATGGGTGCAGTGAGGTGGTAGGGGAGGAAGAGACAAAGGTAGGAACAGAGGAAATAGCCGAGCGAGGGATGGAGGTAGAGGTGGAGGGAGGGATGGAGATGACGAAGACGATGGTCGAGATGGCAGGAGAAGGAGGAGAGGAGGAGACGGTGGGAGATAGGCCAGGAGGGTTAGACAGCGCATGGAGAGAGTTCCCTTGGTACTGATCCCTAAGGTGGCCAAGGAGGAGGAGAGAGGTGGAGGCCAAGCGACAAGAGTGAGAGAGATAGCCAGATGTTGTGCCCAATGTCAGGGGTGGTTAGGAGGAGGGGAGATAGGAGGGAGAGATGCAGGAGGAGGGATTTCCAAAGATGGAGGTTCTATAGGAGGGGGAGATGGAAGTAGAGATTTTGAAGGAGGAAGGGGTTGTCGGAGGAGAGGAGGACGTGGGAGAGGAGGAGGAGATTGGGGATGATGAGGATGTGATAGATGAGGCAAAGCGGCTGCTGAGGTGGTAGATGGTAGAGGGGGAGGATGATGCACCTACAGGACCACCACTACCACATGATGCGATTGTAGATTAGTGAGTGGCAGACTTACAGAGGAGGATTGATGAGGCTACCACACAGATTAGATCCCTGCAGGAAAAGTTAGAGGTGACACAAGTCAAGCAAGATCAGGTAGAGATCAAACGTCAGGAGGTGGAGAGTTGGTGCTCAAGATTTGCAGAGCTGTATTCAAGGCCTGTCAGAGATGTGGCGAGGGAGTTGGATAGAGTTAGCAAGAGTTGGGGTCAATATAAGATGTTATATGAGAGGGCAGTTTCAGTCGATCAGAAAGAGCCTAGATTGTCTTGGTCCCACAGCAGGATAGGGTCAAGATCATGGAGCAGCAGCAGGTCCCATAGTAGTCGTAGCCAAAGTAGTGTGGGTGGTTCCACTTCATCAGGGCACACATCAAGTCATAGATCTCACCACTCGCACAAGAACTCCACAGGGCACAGGTCAAGTCACAGCCATGGTTCCACAGGTTCAAGTCACAGGTCAATGCATAGTCAGCCTACAGTGATAGATCCTTCGGCTTCCCAGACACAGGCCACAGTGACCATGATGGCATCAGTTCCCTTGATAGAACATCAATCCCTTAAATCTTCTCCTCCAAGGGATGAGGAAAGCTCATCATAGACATTTTTATTGTTATCTTGCATCAGGACATTTCAGACACTTATGTTATGATAGTTATATTTTGACCATCGTGCCTGCGAGCTCTTAATTTTGGGATATCTCGTGACTCTATCCTGTGACATGATTTTTGAGGTTATATATATGATGTAGTTTTGATACAGCCTATATGCTTTATGTTATGTGGTGATGCAGTCTATATTCTCTATTATGCTCATGTGATATGATTTATGCATTTATGATTCCTATGATGATGTCTTTTATACACCATGTCATGTGTGCATTTATGATGGTTATTTATGATGAGATGTCATGATGATGTGATGTTTATTTATATGTCATGATGATACTTATTCCATGGATGATGATTGTTACGATGATGTTGATGATGATATGCATAATTTTTTGACTCTAATGAATTCCCTGTCTATGATTATAGATGCATTAATGTATGACAATACAATGTATGGATAATGTGACATGCGATGCTTTATGTGAATGATAAATATGATGATATGGATAATGACATGTTTACTTTGTATTTTTATGATATATGAATGTATGGATGTGACTATATGTTAATGTAACCAAATGCCAATGTTTAATGAACCTAATGCAATGCATATATGATTATGTATGTGAATATATTTTTGTATGTCATAGGATATCATCAAGAGACAGAAGAAGAGAGATGACAAGACAGAAGATGGATGTTAGTACAATGAGAGAAATCCTTCAACATTTTACCACAGGACTTAACAATCATTGCTCTTAATCGTCATTGGGTGGATTATTGTAATGGCCAAAAAACACCATGATATGACATAAATCAAGGCATGCAAGGTCATACCATCACATAAGACAAGCAATCACAAACAAGGATGATCATGACTCGTACTAAGAGCGCACCCCAACCTTTTTGTCACAACCAACCACAAGCAAGAAAGACAAGGAATACAAGTCATGAAACGTTGTTGCTCCTCTAAATCTTGTTGTCAGGACATCCTCGAGGAACTAGCAACATGACTACCAAAAATACAAGACAAGACAATCATCATGATATGCTGTTGTTCCTCTAAATCCTGGTGTCAAGACATCCTCGAGGAACTACTAACATGATGAAAATTGAAAATGCCAAGTGTTTTCCAAGTGTCTGGATGTCAAAATTTTTTGTTTGTCAAATATGTCCGAGTGTCAAGTGTTTTGATGTCAAGATGCCAAGGTTTGATGGTGTTGAAAGCCAAAGGTGTCCTGTTTGACGATGTCAAAGTGTCGAATATCAAAATTTTCCAAATTCAGGAAGGACATATCCTGAATAATTTTGAGGTCAAGAGGATCAATCCATGAATGTCAAGAGAATCCTTCAAAATGTCAGATGACGGTGACAATACCCAAGAAGGACACATCATAAGGTAAAGATAAATGACAGAGGCAATCCTTCAGAAGGACACATTTGAAGAATAACCAAGAGATGATTGTTTGACTAGTTGTGACAATTTGATGTGTTTTGATGGAAGTTGATTAAGTTTGACTTTTTTTGACAAAACTGACTACATGTCGATGTTGACATGCTGATAGAATTTGACATGTTGATTAAATGGTTACCAAAGTTTGGTTTAGAAGTTTTTCTATTTTGAAGTGCCTTGTTTGTCTTGAAGACTTTTGATGTGTGTTTCATTGTTGTGTCATGAACCCTAATGGACTGACCTAGTGCGGCCTCAGGGGCTCATCGGCAGATGGCCTTGCCTACGTCATACACTTAGAGACCTCGTAGTTTGACATGACCAATGACTTTTTCATAATGACCAAAGATTGAGCCATGATTTTTATTTTGAAAAACCTAAAAGGACTGACCTAATGTCTCGGGGGCTTGAAGACGAGCCTTGCCTACGTAGCAAATGTGCAGAGACAACGTAGTTTGACAAATGACCAAGACTTGACTGACATGACTAACATGACGAAATGTGACTCTGTTTTTGGGATTTTGATGTGTTATTTGGATGTTTTTGTTTTGTTTCCACATTTTGATTTTTTTGGATTTCTTCAGGACATTTTTTGATTTTTAGGTCTTTTTTTAGGACATTTTTTTAATTTTTAGGTCTTTTTTCAAGACATTTTATGAAATTTTTATCTTTTTTCAAGACATTTTATGATTTTTTTTGTCTTTTTTCAAGACATTTTATGAGTGACAGGACCATGTGTGATACCCACTGTAGTCAAGTAATAAAGAATTTCCCCTAGTTAGGTCCAAGACTTAGCCAAATTTAAAGGATGTGAAAAGGACATGCATGGGGTGATGGATGGATGGTATGCAGGACTTGATGTCAACTGTTTGTCAACCATGAAAGAAAGGGTGTAATGTCATGGCAAGTGTCGTGGTGGTGATGGAAAAGTGTGTTTTATTATGGGCCAAGGTAGATAGGGTGATATTAGATGGCAGAGCAATGATTGACTACACATGGTGCCTGTTTTCCAGTTGTTCACCATGGTACTTATCCAAAGTGCATGTTTTCCAGGTTTTCATCAAGGTGATATTTTTATATTTTCTAATTTTTTTGTATTTTTAAGGTTTTTAGCCAGACTTTTTGATGCTATGCATAGAAATTTCACAGATGTAAACTGTTTATAGGCTTTGTCAATTGTTCACCATATGGAGTAGCTAGTTGAATGCTCCAGAACCAAAAGAGGACATGATAATATAAGGACCTAGCCAATTTGTTTTGAACTTGCCAAGTTTTTCTCTGGTAGCTTGATTTTTAGGATTTTGCATGAGAACTAGGTCACCAATGTCAAACTTTCTGACCATTACTTTCTTGTTATAACTATGATAGAGATGATTATGGTATGCTTGTAAATGATTCAAGGAATTATGACACCTTTCATCTAACATATATGGCTCATGCATTCGTGACTATCTATACTCATCATCAGTCATACCCTTCATGGAGACTCACAAAGATAGGATTTCAACCTCGATGGGAAAGATGGCTTCGGCTCAAAGACCAGGGTGAATGGATTGGCACCTATGGGCATGTGAATGCTGGTGTGGTATGCCCACAAAGTAGGGTTAAGTTGGATGTGCCAGTCACAGCCAACATCATTGACTCTCTTCTTAAGAATTTTGATTATTGTCTTACAAGACACCTCAACTTGACCATTTCCTTGTAGAGAGTATGTCATGGAGAAATGATGTTGGATATAGAAGCATTCACATAACTCAAGAATGTATTGATTTTTGAAAGGATGCATATTATCTGTGATGATGGACTACGGAATACCATACCAGCAAATGATGTAATTGAGGATAAATTTAGAAAAAAAATCTAGTTATGTACATAAGGGGGATGGCTTCTATCCACTTAGTGAAATACTCAGTGGTGGTGATAATGAATTTGTGGCCATTGGATGAGGTAGGATGGATTTTTCCCACGAGGTCAAGTCCCCATTGTGTGAAGGGCCAAGGAGAAGTAATCGATCAAAGTTCCTATGCTGGTGCATGAATCAAATCACTATGTATCTGACATTGGCGACACATTCTAACAAATTCAAGTGTATCTTTCTCCATTGTTGGCCAGTAATTCCCAAGTCTTTTTATTTTCTTGGCTAAGGTAGGGCCACTCAAACGAGATTTGCATATACCCTCATGTACCTCTTGTAAGGTCATTCTTGCTTCGTTAGTTTCAAGACATCGAAGAAGGGTGTTATCAAAGCTCGGTGGTAAAGGGTGTCACTGACGATGGTATATTAGGCAGCTTTACGGATAAAGGACTTTTGTTGGTTATTGGATAGGTTGGGGGGAAGGATTTGGGACTTGAGATATTCATAGATGTCTTGATACCATGGAGAATTGGGACCAACAAGTTTGCAAACCATATTTGATTTTGGTATGTCATATGTAGGGACCAACAATTGTTCTACCAAGAATTCAAATTGTGGCACATTACTTGGAATGTCTAGGAGAGAACCAATTGTGGCCATTGTGTCTGCCACCTTATTTTGTGTTCTTAGAACTTGCTCAAAATTTAACATGTGAAAATATGTCTGGAAGTTGTCAACCATTCATTTGTAAGGCATTAATTTCTCATCCTTGGTGTCATAGTCATCATTGACTTGGTTAATGACTAGTTGAGATTCTCCATAGACATATTTTTTTTAATTTTCCATTTTATGGCCATTCTAAGTCCTGTGACAAGTGCCTCATATTTTGCCACATTATTTGTACATGGAAAAGCAATGCAAAATGACTTAGGGATGAAGTCTCCTTGTGGAGTGATAAAGAGTATTCCTGCTCCTAAGCCATGACTAGTATGAGATCCATCAAAATATAGTCTCCAAGGTGACTTAGGTTTTGTATAAAATATTGACTCATCTAGAAATTATGTTGCTAGTGGGTGATCGCCTTGTATAGGTGTGTCGGCTAGTTGTTTTGCTATCACCTATCCTTTTATATCTTTTCGTTCCACATATTGAATATCATACTCACTCAAGATCATGACCCACTTTTCCAAGTGACCTGTCAATGTTGCACGACTTAGAAGATATTTCAAGGGATCAATCTTTGCTACTAGGTGTGTCTAGTGATTCAACATGTAGTGTCTTAATTTCTGAGTAGCAAAGACAACTGCAAGACAGGCACGTTCAATGGATGTATAGTTTAGCTCATATTCGACCAATTTCTAACTGATGTAGTATGTTTCCCTCTCCTTCTCATCATGGTCATTCTATTCCAGTAATGCCCCCAGTGTTGAAGTTGTTGCAGAAATGTATAGAATCAAAGGTTTCCCTTTGATTGGTGGCATTAAAACAAGTGGTGACAATAGATAATTTTTTATTTATTGAAAGGCCTCTTGACATTTATCAGTCCACACAAAGGGAATATCCGTCCACAAAAGATACTAAAATGGATGACACTTGTCTGCCAATTGTGCTATGAAGTGTCGGATGGATTGTAACCTACCTTGTAATGTCCTGAGTTCACTTATCCCTTTTGGAGGAGGCATGTCTAATATTGCTTTCACTTTGGCAAGATCCACTTCAATGCCTCTATGAGAAACAATGTACCCCAAAAGTTTTCTTGATGTCACACCAAAGACACATTTCTTTGAATTCAAGTGGGCCTTGTATTCTTCCAGTCTCTTGAAGATTTTTTCTAACACATTCAAGTGGTCTTTTTGTGTCAAATATTTTTCCAAAATTTCATCTACATAATCTTCTATTATCTTATGCATCATGTCATGGAATATTGTTGTCATAGCTCTCTAATACATGGTGCCTACATTCTTAAGACTAAAAGGCATGACGTTCCAATAGTATGTACCCCAAGGACATGTGAATGTTGTTTTATGTTGATCTTCAAGGGCAATACAAATCTGATTATAACCTAAGAAACCATCCATGAGGGACATCATCTCATATCATGTCATGAGGTCAACTATGATATCTATGTTTGGCAACGAAAAGTCATTCTTTGGACATGCTTTGTTCAAGTCTCTAAAATCTATGCAGAAACGTATCTGACCATTTGGTTTTGTGACTGGTACAAGATTGGATATCCATTTAGCATAGTCGATAGACCATATGAATCCCATGTCTAGCAATTTCTTGAGTTCGGCTTTGACCAACAGGGTGATCTGAGGATGCATTTTACATAGCTTTGATATCCATTCAGCATAGTCGATAGACCGTATGAATCCCACGTCTAGCAATTTCTTGAGTTTGGCTTTGACTAAGAGGGTGATCTGAGGATGCATTTTACGCAACTTTTGTTTTACTAGCTTGGTGTCTGGAAGTAGTGAAAAATGGTGTAAGACCAATTCTCGATCCAACCCAGGCATATCGGCATATGACCATGTAAAATTAATTTTGTGCTCTGCAAAGAATTTGTGGAATTCAGGTTTCTCTTCTTCTATCAAGGATGCCGCAAAGAGGACAATTTTAGGATCTTCTATTGCAGATATGTTAACTTCCATGGTGTCCTCTATGAGAATTGTCAATTTCTCTTGGGTCACAGGAAGAAAGCCCAGTCCTCTATCTTTGGGCACCTTGAAGAGGTTTTCACCCGCAAATGCATCCTTTATTTTTACTTTTTTATCATCAGAAGGTGCCTTTTAGTTTTCACCTAAAGACATGTCATTTTTTGTTTTCTTTTTCATTTTGCGGCTAGAGGATGGAGTAGTCTCCCCAAAGTAAGCTGCACAATCTAAGTTGATAACAAATCCAGCCTTGTGATCTCCACTTGGTATGCCCTCACGTAGTCCCATGAATTCTGCAATGGCCTCATCATTCTGAAATATGTCCATGACTGGTGAGCCTTGTTGATCCCAATCAATTAGTTGTGGGTAGACTAAGGAAATACCACATTTTTATTAGTGAACTGTGGGGAAGATGCAGAAAGCATATAGATGGATTCAAAGATATGGAAAATGATTTTTTTGTCATCCAGTTCCCAATCGGATTCTATCCAATATTCTCCTTCACTTGATTCATACTCATTGTCAAAATAAGGTACAAAAGGACTATCATTACAATCGGTAGTGTCATGTAGTAATCCAAATGAATCCAAATGATGGTTATCATTGTCAGTTGGTTGGGAAATTATGTTGGGGTTATGGCTAATAGGACTAGAAGATGATTTAGGTTTGTCATGATTCCTTGGGTCAAAGAGTCTATCCCATTTTTTCTGTTTCCTTGGGATCTTAGAATTGTCATTATTCGATGCTAGGTCAATTTTAAACGTTTGAAAAAAAAAAATTTAGAGGTAAGTTGGTGCAAGAGCACTTGGGAAACTTGGGTTTTCCTGGAGTCTTGAAGGAAGTTTAAAAATTTGTTGTGATATTTTTGTGGTCATGTTGACCATCTAGCTAGGTTTTGTTGTTTTTAATAATTCTTGATCAATCTATGATCAATGGATTGGGAGGTGCCAATCATGAATGGGTTTTGAAGCCCCAACTTGTCATCTTGACCAATCTTGTCAAAGTGCTTGAAAACACATTGGGTTTTACAAATTGCATCTTTAGGCCATCTAAAGACTCGAACCAAGAAGCTTAACTATTTGGGAGGCATATTTAAAGCTAGCTTCAACCTTTGAAGTGTTTGGAAGTTTCATTGTACAGACTGTGTTTACAGAAGTGGAAGAAAAACAGCGTTCTTGCTATTATTTTCTAGTTTTTGTTCTTTTAATAGTGCTTAATGGATTAAATTGTTATAGTTTTGATCTGTAGAATGTAGTTGTGGTTGTAACCAAGAATTTTGTAAGGTTAAGAGGTGTCTTTGTTGCTTTTATAAGTTTTTTTTGTAAATAGTTTCTTTTCTGCTCAAGTTCTGGTTTGAACCAGACTGTAATTTGAAAATGTGGTGCTAGAGCACTTTTCCTCCGTACAATCTGTATGATCCTTTGGAAATAGTGCCTAGTCACCATGCTTTTAAATATGGTTGTAGATAGGGTTTGTGTGAGTTCATTGGATGCTAGCAAATGGATGCCCTAGGCGAGCCAGAGCAGGCCGGATTGGGGTAGTCTTGAAGTAAAAGCTCCATATTTTGCAGGGGGACAAAGATCTGACTGAAATTATTTTTGGAGAATTTAAAGAAAGGTCTTAGGTATTCTTGGAGATTAGGAGAGAGTTCTGGTAGTTCATCTTGAAAGAGAATTCTTTGACAGTCTTCAATCAGCTCTATGAAATTTAGAAACCCTAGGGTTCTTATGCATTTTAGTGTCTGGACAGCATACAACCTGAGTAGGCTTGAGACCACAAGAATCTTGGAGGTGAGGGCAGGGAAAACACAATTCCTAAGCCAAGAACCTAGATCCTTGGGTTGGTTTAGGAGGAAGAAGCATTTTACCCTTGTTTAGAGACCTAATTGGGGGCTCAAGGCTACTAGCCTTTCAAACCCTAGGGAAGGAACCTTGAGGAAGCGATGGAAAGTTGGAGGTTTGTGGTTGCACAAGGACCTTAGATTGGCCATTTTGAAGTTTTTGAAACACCTTCAAACCCCTGCAAGAACCTTGAAGAAGGTTGAGGCTATTTGGCCTTTAGGGCAGAATAAGGACCAAAGGAGAGAACATGGTGAAGCACCAAGATTTACTTGGAAGAAGGACAGCAAGTGGATAGGAGAGGGATTGTTCAAACAACCAGGGGTTCCTAGTCAGGAGTAGGGACCTATAGGTAGATTGGTGGAGCAAGGCACCAAAGAGGTCTATCAAGGAAAGGCCAAGAGCAGGAATCAGTGAGTGATTCCTCCAATCCCTCTCCCTATCAGATTAGTATCAGAGCAAGCAAAAGATTTGCATTGAAAGCCTTGAGAGGAAAATTACTTGAGGGCATACCACTATTTAGTGGAAAGATGGAACCTAACCTACTCATGGATTGGATAGAAGGCATGGAGAATCACTTTGAGTGTGATGGAGTCACTGAAGCTCAGAAGGTGAAGGTTGCTAAGTCAAGATTGAGAGGATCAGCCTTGACATGGTGGAAGTTCATTCAGACTGAAAGGGAGAAAGAAGGAAAACATCCCATATCAACTTGGAAAGGAATGGTTGCTAAAGTGAAAGAATCCTACATGCCAGATGACTATGAGATTCAATTGCACAAGAAGAGGCAAATTTTAAGGCAGAAAGACCAAGATGTAAACACTTACACTGAGGAGTTCCAAAAGCTTTGTATGAGGTCCAATGTGACAGAGGATGAGAGTCTCAAAGTAGCTAGGTATCTTAATGGTTTGAAATGGAACATTCAGGAGGAAATGGCTTTACTGAGTCCCAAGACAGTCCACCAATGTTATCAGCTAGCTATAAAAATTGAGGAAAGGAACAAAAGAAAGCTAGATCAGGCTTCTAAGGGTAGAGGCAAAGGCAGAGATCAAAGAGATCAAAGAGGACAGCGTGGTGGTTACCAAGGAAGAGGCAGTGACCAAAGAAACCAAGGAGAATCTAAAATCACTAAGCATGGAGGTGAATCATCTTCAAGAGGAGGATTTAATAGAGGAAGAGGAGCAGGCAAGAGCAACTCTTATTTTGCAAGTATGAAGTGTTACCATTGCAACCAACTAGGTCACCCTGCTTATAGATGCCCAGAGAAAGCTTCTTCTTCAAGCAATGAAAAGAGAGTGGCCTATGCACAAGAGGACACCATGAGTCCTAAGGCAACTGAGACCAGTCATATAGAATCTGAAGTTTAATAGAGTGCTGATTAGACAACCAGTCAAGGAGGAACCTAAGCAAAGAAGATCTTTTTTTAGAGTAAGGTGCAAGATACTTGGAAAAGTGTGCAAAGTCATTGTAGATTCTGGTTCAATAGATAATATAATCTCAGAGGAGGTAGTAACTAAACTAAAATTGGAGAAAGTACCTCACAGTAAACCTTACAAAGTCACATGCCTGAATAAAGGGCAGAGTGTTTTAGTGAATGAGCAAGTAACGGTGGAATTTTCAATTGGAGGCTATAAAGATAAGCTAGTTTGTGATGTATTACCCATAGATGCATGCCATCTACTACTGGGTAGACCATGGAAATATGACAGAAGTGTCATTTATGATGGGAAAGACAACACCATCTCATTCAAGAAGGATGGAAGAACCTTCAAGTTGCAGTCACTGTTAGAAGAAGATGAAGGACAATCTAAGGTACCTAACATCATTTTGAGTAGTGGAAAGGAGTTCCTTAAGGATCTACACCAAGGGAATGAAGGATATGTGATCATGATGTAGCCCAAAGAGGAGGAAAAGGTTGAAAGGATAGTCTTACTAGAAGCAATCCAAAGGTTGCTTGATAAGTACAAGAGCATAGTCAGTGATGGTACACCAGCAACTTTACCACCAAAGAGAGCAATAAGTCATCAAATTGACTTCATACCTGGAGCCTTATTACCTAACAAAGTAGCATACAAGCTTACACCAGAGCAGAACCTAGAGGTAGCTAGGCAAGTGCAAGAATTATTGGATCAAGGACTAATTCAAAAGAGCATCATCCCATGTGCAGTACCAATTGTTTTAGCAACTAAGAAAGGAGGTAAGTGGAGACTTTGTACTGAATCTATAGCAATAAATAGAATCACAAGTAGGTATAGGTTCCCTATTCCTAGAATAGAAGACTTGATGGATTGCCTTGGAGGAGCACAGTATTACACCAAGTTGGATCTCAAGAGTGGCTACCATCATATCAGAATTAAGGATGGTGATGAGTGGAAGACAGCTTTTAACACAAATGATGGGTTATATGAGTGGAAAGTGATGCCCTTTGGCCTCTCAAATTCCCCTGGCACGTTCATGAGACTAATGAATGAAGTGCTTAAGGATTTCACAGGGATTTTTGTGGTAGTCTATCTTGATGACATATTGATTTTCAGTAAGACAGCAGAAGAACACTTCAAGCATGTGGAGATGGTTCTTAAAAGGTTGCAAGAAGAGAAGTTGGCAATCAACCTTGAGAAGTGTGAGTTTTTCAAACAAGATCTTGTGTATCTTGGTTTTGTAGTATCAAAAGGAACGTTGAAGATGGATCCAAGCAAGGTGGAAGCCATCCTAAACTGGCCCACGCCAACCACAGCAACAGAGGTAAGAATTTTTCATGGTTTGGCTCAATTCTATAGAAAATTCATAAGGAATTTCAGTGGTATATGTGCACCAGTACTAGATACAATCAAGGGTGGTATGAAAACAAAGTTTAAGTGGACTTTAGAGGCTGAGAAAGGGTTTGAGAAACTGAAACAAGAAGTGGCGACTCAACCTATTATGTTATTGCCTAGTTTTGACAAGTTATTCACAGTTGAGTGTGATGCAAGTGAAGTAGCAGTAGGAGGAGTACTTAGTCAAGAAGGTAGGCCTATAGCCTTCTTTAGTGAAAAGCTCAATGAAGCCAAGCAAAAGTACTCTACCTATGATCTTGAGTTATATGCTTTAGTGCAGTCCCTTAGGAAGTGGAGGCATTATTTGTTTCCCAAAGAGTTTGTGGTCTTCATGGATAACCAGGCACTTAGTTATATCAACACCCAAGAAAAACTAAGCAATAGGCATTTGAAATGGATGGAATACATCCAATCATTCACATTTACTATCAAGCACAAGAAAGGGAAAATGAAAAAGGTGGCAGATGCATTAAGCAGAAGGTTGTTGACAGTCCAAGAGATACAGCTGAAGAGCATTGGATTAGAGAGTTTCAAAGACCTCTATGGTGGAGATGAAGATTTCTCAGAAGCTTACAAGGTATGTTCTGATTTTGAGAATCATTTTCATAGCCAATATGCTGAGTATACATTGCAAAATGGACTATTATTTAAGGGTAATCAGTTGTGTGCTCCAAGAGGGTCAATGAGGGAAAATCTGATTCAAGAAAAACATAATGGCAGTCTTAGTGGGCATTTTGGTATAAATAATACTTTAGAACTAGTACAAAGGTTCTATTATTGGCCTAAGTTAGCAAGAGATGTTAGGAGGTATGCAGAACAGTGTGTTGTATGCATGAAAGCTAAGGGAGGAGCTAGCAATGCTAGTTTATATCAACCCCTGCCCATTCCTAATAGACCATGGGAGTGTATGAGCATGGATTTTGTGGTAGGTCTTCCTAAGACCAAAATTGGTTTTGACAATGTTTATGTTGTGGTAGATAGATTTAGTAAGATGATTCACTTTATCCCCTGCAAAACTACTCATGATGCAAGCTACATAGCACACTTTTTCTTCAAGGAGGTTGTAAGGATCCATGGCTTACCTTTAAGCATAGTTTTTGACAGAGATGTGAAGTTCATGAGTCACTTTTGGAAGACTCTATGGAGCAGATTGGGAACAAATTAGTCATTTGGATCAGCTTACCATCCTCAGACCGATGGCCAAATAGAGGTGGTTAACAGAGTGTTAGGTAATCTTCTAAGGTGTCTAACAAAGGAGTATGTACAAACATGGGATATGGTTATTTCCCAAGCTAAATATGCCTATAATGACAGTGTAAATAGAACTACAGGGAAAAGTCCTTTTGAGGTTGTGTATGGGATGCACCCAAGAGGCATTTGTGAACTCAGAGACCTTGGATCTATGGAGACCAGGAGTGGACATGTAGAGGACTTCACTTAGACAATGAAAGAGATCCATGAGCAGGTCAAGAACACAGTTACAGCAGCAACCCAAAAGTTGAAGGAAAAAGTTGATTTGTCAAAGAGAGATGTGCAATTTGCAGTTGGGGACTATGTTATGGTCCACCTCAAAAAATCCAAATTGTAGAAGGGAATTTCAACTAATTTACAGATGAAAAGAGTGGGTCCATGCAAGGTGTTGGCCAAATATGGCAAGAATGCATATAAGGTGGAATTACCATCAGATTTGGGCATCTCTCCAGTTTTCAATGTTGTTGATTTGATCAAGTATAAGGGATCATTCAATGATGAGGAGAAGAATAGCAAGGAAATCTTCAAGGACATCAGTAATGTGACTTTTCCTCATCAAGACAAGCTTCAGGCAGAGAAGATCTTGCAGTCAAGAGTGCAAAAAGCTACAAGACATAAGGTGTACATGGAGCACCTTATCAAGTGGAAGAACAAGCCCGAATCTGAAGCCACTTGGATACAGGAATATCACTTCAAGAAACTTGGCATTGACTTGACATTGGTCTCTCCTTCCTCTCCTTAGTTGTTTGGGCTGAGAGGGGGAGAATGGTGCAGGAGCACCTGGGAAACTTGGGTTTTCCTGGAGTCTTGAAGGAAGTTTAAAATTTTGTTGTGATATTTTTGTGGTCATGTTGACCATCTAGCTAGGTTTTGTTGTTTTGAATAATTCTTGATCAATCTATGATCAATGGATTAGGAGGTGGCAATCATGAATGGGTTTTGAAGCCCCAACTTGTCATCTTGACCAATCTTGTCAAAGTGCTTGAAAACACATTGGGTTTTACAAATTGCATCTTTAGGCCATCTAAAGACTCGAACCAAGAATCTTAACTATTTTGGAGGCATATTTAAATCTGGCTTTGACCTTTGAAGTGTTTGGAAGTTTCATTGTACAGACTGTGTTTACAGAAGTGGAAGAAAAACAGCATTCTTGCTATTATTTTCTAGTTTTTGTTCTTTTAACAGTGCTTAATGGATTAAATTGTTATGGTTATGATCTGTAGAATGTGGTTGTGGTTGTAACCAAGCATTTTGTAAGGTTAAGAGGTGTCTTTGTTACTTTTATAAGTTTTTGTTGTAAATAGTTTCTTTTCTACTCAAGTTCTGGTTTGAACTAGACTGTAATTTGAAAATGTGGTGCTAGAGCACTTTTCCTCTGTACAATCTATATAACCCTTTAGAAATAATTCCTAGTCACCATGCTTGTAAATATGGTTGTAGATAGGGTTTATGTGAGTTCATTGGATGCTAGCAAATGAATTCCCTAGGCAAGCCAAAGCAAGCCTGGTTGGGGCAGTCTTGCAGTAAAAGCTCCATATTTTGCAGGGGGACAAAGATCTGAGTGAAATTATTTTTGGAGAATTTAAAGAAAGGTCTTAGGTATGCTTGGAGATTAGGAGGGAGTTCTGGCAGTTCATCTTGAAAGAGCATTCTTTGACAATCTTCAATCAGCTCTGTGAAATTTAGAAACCCTAGGGTTCTTGTGCATTTTAGTGTCTAGACAGCATACAGCCTGAGCAGGCTTGAGACCACAAGAATCTTGGAGGTGAGGATAGGGAAAACACAATTCCTAAGCCAAGAACCTAGATCCTTGGGTGGGTTTAGGAGGAAGAAGCATTTTACCCCTGTTCAGAGACCTAATTGGGGGCTCGAGGCTACTAGCCTTTCAAACCCTAGGGAAGGAACCTTGAGGAAGCGATGGAAAGTTGGAGGTTTGTGGTTGCACAAGGACCTTAGATTGGCCATTTTGAAGTTTTTGAAACACCTTCAAACCCCTGCAAGAACCTTGAAGAAGGTTGAGGCTATTTGGCCTTTAGGGTAGAATAAGGGCCAAAGGAGAGAACATGGTGAAGCACCAAGATTTACTTGGAAGAAGGACAGCAAGTGGATAGGAGAGGGATTGGTCAGACAACAAGGGGTTCCTAGTTAGGAGCAGGGACCTATAGGTAGATTGGTGGAGCAAGGCACCAAGGAGGTCTATCAAGGAAAGGCCAAGGGCAGGAATCAGTGAGTGATTCCTCCAATCCCTCTCCCTATCATAAGTTCTCCAGGTTCAAGGAACAATTCATCAAGACAATAGCCGCTTAAGGATTGTTGGGAGCCAAATTCCCATTCATGAGAGTAGGTTTCGGTAAGGGATTCCTCAATAGTCTAGATACTTTTTGAAGCATTCATGCTCACTCGAAAGTCCATTGGTACTTTGATCACCAATTTCAAGTGTACCTAACCCTAGCCCAAGATGTTTTGGTCTTCCAGAAGGCATTAAAGGTTATCACCTCCCTTTTTTATTCTTGCCAAGGCCACTGGTACCATCATATCCTTTTTCCTTCATCATGTCATAGCCTTTGCCGTATATTTGGACTAGTAATGGCGATGGATTCTCTGGGTATTTGTAACCAAGATAATACATCTTCAATGTCCTCTTTTCTCATGTCACCCCATTTTATGAATTTTGTTGTAGGAGGGACCTTGAAAATATCTTTAGGCTCCATTCTAAAACAAGGCCGACCATAGACCTTGGGAGACTTGGGTATTTTTTTGATGCAATATGTCATATTCAATTTGAATTCTCCACAGCCTAGGTCTTAGATCTTGACATTGGAATCAGTGTTAGGAAGCGAGGAGGATGATGGTGTGGCCAAAGATGTGGAATGAGTGGATGTGGACAAAGAGGTGAGTGTGGATGGGTCAATGAATTTTGAAGAAGATGAACTAGGAGCTTCTCGGTTGATGGAACTTGATGTTCTGAAATACCCCTTAGATTGGTGCAATACTGAAAGGGATCAGGGTCTCCATATATGGTAATTTATGTGCCATCAAAGGGAAACTTTAGACATTGGTAAGTGGATGGAACAGCTTTTAGGGTGTGAATCTAAGGTTAGCCAAGCAAGATGTTATAGGGTAATTCAAGATCCAAGACTTGGAAAGTTCTGTCTACAATGATTGGTCCAACTCTCATAGGAAGAGTAATAACACCTTGAGAGGAATGTTCCTCATCATCATACGCCTTTATGACTATGCTCTTTATTGTTCCTATGCAAGCATCATAAAATCCTAGAGCCTTAACCAATTTTGAGGAGCATATGTTCAGTCCCGCTCCACCATCTACTAAAACTTGTCTGACCTTGTGTTTATGGATGAAAACTTTGATGTGTAATGTGTTGTTATGGTTGGACTTTGGTGATGAATAATCTTGGTCTAAAAATGTTACATGATGGGGTGTAGTGAGGTAACCCACCATGGCCTCAAACTGGTTGACATCAATGTTTTGAGGGACAGACCTGACTCTTGCAAGGTTTTTCCAAGTATAGCCTAATGCGTGGGAGAAATGCGAAGCAGCTCGAGTATGGATATATGTGCAAGGGTTTTGGCTAGTTGATCAATAAGGTTAAACTGACTCTTAGGTTGTGATTGCTTTGTAGATGGGCCTGACTGTGATTGTTTTGCGGATGAACCGAGTATTGTAATTTTTGGTTGTTGAGGAGGAGGACAAGCTATGGTGATTTTTCCACTTCGAGTAGTGGCATTACATTTAGGTGCTCTTTTGAAAGTGATGGTATTGACATCTTCATCATTGGTTCAGATGTTATTGATGATGGTTCCTCTTGAATAATCGAATGCAGCATGAGCGTAATTGGCTTGATTATTATTAGTCTTGGAACTTGACGTGGAGGCTTTATTAGAACCATGGTCTTGTAGTGAGTTTTTGTGAATAGTATGGTTTGAATTTGATGCAAATTGTGGCCCACTTAATTCAATTGTGTGATTTTCAATGAGGTCTTGTACAATATTTCTTAGTTTCTGACAAGAGGATGTCTTATGCCCTTTAGCCCGGTGGTAATCACAAAAAGCGTTGTCATCCCACCATGATGGTTTAAACTGCCCTGGGTCATATGGCTTAGGGTCCCCAAGTGTGATGAGCCCATTTTGAAGGAGATTCTTAAGGACATCCTCAATTGGTTCTCCCAAAGCAGTGTATGTTCATCTTTTCTGAAAGTGTCTTGTCTGGCGAGGTTGTCCTTGACTTTGACTGTTTCGACCATTTTAGTTATTTGGAATGACATTGGCAGGGGGCGTCAATATTGTTGTTGGTTTGTTTTGTGCCTGAGCTCCTTTAAGAGTAAGTACAAGACCCATCATGTTTATAGCCTTGGCATCAACTATGCCATCATTGGTAACATGTTTATTTTTTACCCAATACTTTTTTTTCTATGAATGGGTTTGTGTTTGTGTTTTTAGGACCATATTTTAGTTCTCATTTGGCAATGAGAGCCTTCTCAACCTGGACACCCTTTTCGACTAGGTCTATGAAGGTTGTGCAGCAATGAACTTGCAACCCATATTTCAATGGGCCTAGGAGTGTTTGAACAAACATGTCAACCTTTTCTTTCTCAGGTATGTCAATATGGCAGCGACTTGCTAAACTTCTCCATATTTGGAAGAATGGTATAAAAGTTTCACCAGCATCTTCTTGTGTAAGAGTGCATAAGCTACTGATGAAGGTGTCTATGTCAATGTTATATGCATAATTTTTCACAAATTCGTTTGTAAGTTCGTTCAATGTTTTTATCCCTTTTAAAGTGGATAGCCATTCAAGTGCAGGTCTTGTAAGACTCTTACAAAAGAGTCTCATCAAGTGTGATCATAGGCCATGTCCATACAGTTGGTCATGAATTCTCAAAAGTGTTCAATGGGGTTTGTTTTTCCCTTATACTTGGTGAAATTTGGTACCACATACCCAGGAGGAAATGGTGGCATGTATAGACTCATGTCAAAAGGATATGGGCATAGGTCATATGACATGTGTGACTTTTTTTTAGACATTTTCGTAGTCTCTATGGTCTTTTGCAAGTGAGCCACTTGAGTTTTCAAGGCATCAACTATCGGATTGTTTGTTGCATCGCACATGGGAGTGATAGGTACTCCATGGGTACCCATTTTTTGTGAAGATATGTTAGTGTTTTGTTGTGGGATGTATTGTTGTGAGATGTATGACATGTTTTGATTTGAATGTTGTTGGTATTCAAATTTTTGATTAGGGACGTGTTGATGGGTATGTATATGTGATGCATATGTAGGAATGTTCCCTCCAGCCATTTGAGTCAAAATTTGTGGGATATGTTGACCATGAATATTTTGGTGTCCAAATGAGGTCATATGTTGTGTTTTCTAATTGCCTTGTCCAAATTGTTGAAATTTTCCATGGGGAATGTTTGTGTTTCCCTTTGGGAAGTATTGGTATTAAATTGTGATGATGTGTTAACATTTGGTTGTGGTCCTTGAATAAAGATGTGTCATTTACTTTCTCTGAAGGGATTGAATGAAGTACCAATGAAAGGATTTGATGATGATGCACCCATGGCACTAGATGAAGCTCCAAATAGAGGATTTGAAGAGCATGCCCCCATTGATGAGGACCCAAAGGTAGCTCCAACTGATTGAGAGGATGTTGACATTGTTGGCATTGATTGTGACATGTCTTGTGACATAGTTGGTGTCCCTTCAAAGGATGTTGCATTGATTGAATTGGAATTGTTTTAATTGGATGTGCCATTGGAGGTAGCATTAATAGTGCTTGTGGCAATTTGTGAGGTGGCACCAACAAAATAATTGCTTGTATTGTTTTGAGGTTGACTAGTATTGAACATGGTATTTGTATTGTGATTGGGTGAGCTTGGTCTCAAAGTGTTAATGTCAAATCCATGTGGTAACTTAACCCATTGTTCCAAAAGCATGGCTAGATATCTTTGAGGGTCATGTAAGACTAAATCTTCCACAAAGTTGGCTATATCAGGATTTTGCACTGCGGCTTCTAAGTCTTCTACATATGCTTGTCCATTTTGGTGTCTTTGTATGAATGGTTCGAAGGGGTTTCATGATGAAGATGGCATGATCATTTTGCTAAAATTCCTTGATAAAAGATGTGTCTTGGTTCATGCTTTCATTCATTTCATTGGAAAAGATGTGATTGTTGGTGTCTTCTCCAAAATTAGCCATTTTTCTTCTTTTTCGTTGAAGCCTAATTTCAACCATATAAGGAATTGCTCAAATTAGGAAGGATGAAAATGAAAACTAAATTATTGGAAACAAGAAACACTAAGATGGGGGGTGAATTAGTGTTCGATAAAAATTAATTCTTTTACTCTGATCCTTAATCCACGTAAAACATTTAATTAAAATCAATATGTAGAAACTGAAAGCAAGAAACCACACAACCATAACACAAGTAATTTTACATGGAAACCCTGTTAGGGGAAAAACCATGGTGGATGACCAATCCACAATAAGTTCTGAGTATACTCAATAGAAATATTACAAAATGGGAATGCACTTACATTCAGGCTCACTACCTAGAGCTCATTGCTCAAAATGGACTTACTATCCTTACAAAGGTTTGGAATAGATCCAAAAGAGAATGAACTAAAAATATAGCATCTACCAATGTTTGATTGTAGTTCCGGTAAAGCTCTAATGATGAATTTTTGTCCTTCTGACTGATATTGAACTTCTGCTCTGTTCTGCTCAAGTTTGCACACAAAACCCTTATGCGCAAGTGAAACTGTGCATGATATCGCTCAAATACTTCTTGGATTTTTGCAACATACACCAATACTACTTCTTCATTACACAAAAATTATGTGATCGATCATCTAAATATATCCGCGACTGGGGATATAATTGCTACAAGTCGGCTCAATAAAACTTAGGATATTTGAAACTTGTCAGCCCAAAATATGAATAAGTTTGATGTGTATACAAACAAGTTGTCTAGTACATATCTAGGACCAATAATTAAATATTTGAACATGGAAACATCTTGACTAATTCCACTTAACACATCCACAATGCGCCACATTCCCTAAGTCGGCTACAACAAACAAATAGACAGAAAAATGTCCTATTGGACCTCCTACCTCATATTGTAACTAATGCAACACCACAAAGCTCGATAATAAGATAATCCACATGCTTAACAAGAAATTATAGAGATCCACAACACAAAAATATGATATGGTAAAGTCGTTTGACTAGATACCCTATTCCACATGTATTCTATTGGTAATACACACTATATCACATTACCTGCCGGTATGGCTAGATACTGAACTGTGGATCATGGGAATGACTTCAGTTGCCATCAATGACAACATTATAAGCCATATGCCAACAATCTCCCCCTTTGGCATTGATGGAAACACTTAGTGAAAAATGACTAAGTGTCAAGACTGAAAAGTACACTGCCAAAATGCAAAATACAGCTCCCCCTAAGAATATCAAAGCATTTTTCACTTCGCTCTATCCCCCTTCGACATCAATGACAAAATTTGGGAACCCAAAATTTGTAAAAATTTTCAACCATATCCAGAGACTCACAAAAATTTGAAGACGTCTGCAAAGACATTCTTCAATCGACTTAATTTTAAGTCCCACACACTTTTCAAACTCTCCAAAATAGTAATGTTACCACAAAGAAGATATGCCAACGTTTCAATAGCTTCGAGGTTCACTGGATCAGGAGCGATCATAGCACTTTCAGCTTCTTTCAGAGCATTTTCCATCATCTCAATTTTTGGACTTATTAGCCCCCTAAGTTCACTTACTCTGCCAATAGTCCTTTCAATTTTCAACCTTAAGATTCTCTATTTGATTGAGAAAAGATATAACCTGACTTTCTTGATGACAAATACTGCCTACCAATGGATCAAATATGTTGGAAATAGTAACCAAATGCTACTCAATATCTTTCACCTACTTCTCATTTGCTTCAGTAAATTTTGACAAGACTAAGAAGGACTTGTACAATTTTCCTCCTTCAGATATAGTACTTTGAATATTATTTATGCAGGAGCCTAACATATTTTTATCTTTGGAAATCAATTCCTTTAGGCTATTAATCCTCGTCTCTTTGAACTCCTTCACTTTATCTAGGGTCAATTTCTCATAAGATTCGAAATGAGAATCTATAGAGCTTATTAACTTTTTCAACTCACTGGAGGAAGAACCTGATCGGTCCATAGTATAAGTAGGCATTATTTTTTGTAGAACTTAGGATGCAACCTTTAAAAGTTCAATGTCCTCAATGTGAGATTTCAATATCTTTTCACTAGCTTTGGCTTGGGAAATTTTGGTGACCTTCATCATCTGAATTGGAGACAGAGTGGAGAGATTAATTGTGTTTTCATCCAACTAAGGATCTAGCTCATCATGATGCTCCAATAAAGGTTCCTTCACTTCCTCTATCCTAATTTTGTGCTCCTTTTTCTTTTCAACTTGAGATTCTGCTTTAGGATTGACTTTAGGCATTTTAGTTTCTTCAGTATGTTCCTCTTTTGCTTCATCAAATGCCTCAATTGGGACCTTAGATACAACAAGTGTTCCTGAGTTTTCTACATTTAGAGAGGTCAAATTATCCTCAAACACTGGAGGATCAAACACATTCATGTTCTCCTCATTTTCATTTCCTTCTTCTGACTTGTTTATCTCTACATTCACTTCCTCATGTCCTTTAAAATGTTCAATATTGATCTCCTCAATATTTACCTTTTCCTTTGACAAGTATTCTTCCATAATTGTCTTAGTTTCACTGATAACTACATCAATGTCACCAATCATGAGTTTGTTTATTCTTGACTTGCTTCTGAAATCCTTTTTAGCTTTATGAAGAAGTAAATCCATTTCTTCAATTCCCATTTCCGGGCACAAATCAGCAAGAACTCTTTTCCTTAGATTTTCTTCCTTTGTTCTGGCACTCTCTCTTCTAGCTTCCAATGCATTATATAGGCTTGTAGGAAAGCCTGACATGATTTCAACAAGATTTTTATTGAAAATATTCAAGTGCTTAATAGTAGCTTCTTCAAGAATCTTCTTACCAAAATCATCAAAAGTTTCATATAGGTCATAGAGTGGTATGAGATTTCCATCATTTACTACTACATCTTCAACTTCCTCAACTGACATGCTGGGCTTGTCGACTTTGGTCTTTTTCTTCACTTCTTTACCTTTGTCAGAAGGTTTTCTCTTGTTTAGCTGGACAACATGAGTCCCAGAAGCTTTTACCTCTCTTACAACTTCAGAGTCAATTTCTTCCTCTTCATCTACCGATACAGATTTGTAAGTTCTTGAGCTTTTATTCTTCTTTCTTCTCCTAGAGGCTTCGGCTTGATTTGGCTATGTTGTAGGGGAATTCCTAGTTGATCTGGTGTTAATAGAGGATGTTCCCAAACTAGCAAATGATTCCTTCTTCTTTTTGGCTGCTTTAGCTTCATCTCTTCGCCTTCTTATTTCTTTCATTTTTTCAATTGGAAGACCCATTATTTCTACAAAAGCTTTTGTTTCCTTTCTCACCTTTATGATTGATTGGGCTTTCTAAAATTAGAATGAACTTGTAGGATTTTCTCTGCACAGGTGCCAAACCTTTCTTCATTAGGATCCAGTGGTGAATTTAGCATATGTTTAGCATACATCCTCATAATTTTTCCATCTACTTCATACCCCATTGGCATGATCCAAACAGTTCTAGGATTAGCAACTTCCATGTAACACTAGTCAATGTCTATCATAAAGCATATAGTGTCTTTATGTTGTTCCACTATTGTGGTTGTAATTCTCTCTCTAGCATGCATTAAGGTTTGGAAATTTTTTAAATGACCCCACAAGATTGTGTTGTGGGTCTATGGATCACCAAGTGCATATAGTATATCCCAGATTTGAACAACTACCGGCATATATTTATGCCATTGAACTTTACCAACTCCTGGCATTTCACCAGTGAAGTAGAAATACAGACATATTAACAAGTTTCCGAACTTGAATACATTCTTCTTGTCCTTCTTGATCTTTTTCAGATTCTCCAACAATTGACCTCTAAGCAACTCACATAGATCAAAATCTTCATTTTGTTTGATCATTTCATGCGTTGTATAGATAGTTGTGTCAGATACAGAATTCTCCTGGCTTGAATGGTAAATCTTGTAACCTGTGACCATGGATGCAAATTTTACATCGACTTTGGAAATATATTCTATAGTCATTTCCCTTCTATCGCAATGTGATCCAGTTGCTTTGGGAACCTCATCATTCTTTACCAACTTCAATACTGGAAGTCTTCCGAAGGAATTTGTTGAAATTGAGAAAGCCAACCTCACAGATCCCGAAGAACACCTGCATGCAAATAACCTATCACAGAAGAAGATATTTGAAGCAAAGCAAGAATGGCTCTAAAAATTGAGAGTATATTATTCAGAGAGAAAGTGAATAATTAAAAAGAACAATCCTTATAAAAGGAGAATGTGAAACCCTAAAGGGAAAATGTATTTAATAATTAAAATAATTATTAAATACCTACAATGCATAACTAAGTGAATCTTAAGAAATGAATAAAAGGTGACTTAATTAAACTAATTAAGTGAAATAAACCTTTTACTTTAACAGAATTCAAGCCTGTAACTACACAAATAGCTTCCTTGGAAATTTTGAATGGCACATCCAGCCACATAAATTCATCATGCACATGGAGAAATATGTATTGAACCCACTCATCCTCCTCAAATATAGGAAATTTTGTGAACTACGCAAATTTCTTGTCCACTAGGGTTTGGAATTCAGGTTTCATAGAAAAATCCTCTTGAACTATTTGATTAGAATATAATTCCAACAAATGTGAACTACCCAAATCTTCAATATTAGCACGTACATATGCCCTAATATCTTCTATATGCAGAACTTCGTACAGAATCAACAAAAATGCACCTAGGGATTCTATGTCAATGAACTTATATGGATGACACTTTAACTTTGGTCGTGGCCTATCCTTGACTTGAACTATAAGAGGGGTAGACATAATTCTAAGCACACAAATTTACAGGTTTTGCAATAAATACCTTTCAAAGACGAAATGGAATTTGATCGCAAATTCTCCTCTATGCTTGAATCTTTTCTGAATTTGGAAAAGATCACCTCAGAGCACTCCAAACTTCTTTCGTTTGAATGCAATGTGATAAATGAAAGTGAAAAACATTCTTTTATTGTCCTCGAACCTAACTTTTTACTTTTTCAATAAATGCCCTTGCCCTAACTCAACTGGTTTAATGTCCTTTATGTTTCGAGATAGATAATTCTTATGAAGATCTCCAATATTCTTTACTAATGTCATAGATTTTTTCACAATGTCTGAGAGGTATCGACTGGACTCATTTGAATTCCAGTACCAATCACTTGTAGGGGGTCTAAGATTTTTTCTTGACAGCTCCCCCTATAACAGAGCCTGAGATCAATTTCCTGAAGTATTACCAAAAGAGGCTTTTGGTGTGGATCCATTTTCTTCTACAGAGGGATTCTTCTTCACCCATTTCTTCTGCATTTTCTTCTTGATCTCATCAGTAGTGACTTTCCCTTTTCCTTTAACATTAGGTTGCATGTTTTGTTTTACCGGACCTCTTCTGTTCTAATAGAGTCTAGAAGTGTGACCAAATTTGTTGCAGTTGTAGCACACAACACTTCTCTGTCTAGTACAATTGTTCCACTTTCTTTGTCTTGATCTACATTGGTTAGAAATATGCCCAAATCTATTCATTCATAACATCTGACATTTCTTTGAAAGTTGTTTATCATAATTCTGCAATCACTTGACTTATGTCCATACTTATAGCAGTTAAAACACTGACCTGAGAATGATGGTCCATTTGCATTCACTCTACTCCTACATTGAGAATCCATATGACCAAATTTTCCGCAAGTATAACAATAGCCATTAAATCTTTGAGCATTAGGTTGCCTTACCAGATTCCTTCTGGGTCCTTTCATCTAGTTTTCTTGTCTGAATTTTCTTTGTCTAGGATTCCTTTGTCCAGAGCTCCTTTTTCCAGATCTGGAGCTTTCTCCTTCTTCATATCCAAGACCTCATCAGTCACCATTAGTCCTTTGTCCCTTGATTAGTTCATCAAGTTTGGCTGAGCTTGCATTGAATTTCTCCTTATACTCATTTGCAGCAGCAAGTTCATTTCTGAGTTCATCAAGTTGTTTTTCAAGTTCTTCATTGTTCTTGGATTGTTCCAATTCATTATCTAGTCGGGTACATTGCTCTAAATTTTCTTTCAAATATTGTGCAAGCTTTTCTTCATTCTTCTTTCTATCCTCAAATTGCTTGGTCATCTTCATCATGATAGATTACATCTCATGCTTTAGGGCAGCATTCTCTTGGGAAAAAATTTCACATTCTTCTATTTTCTCTTTCAAATCCTAACTAAGTTGATCGTCTTCCATGGTTTTTCTCTTCTATTTTAGCTGACCACATAATTCCTTTCTTTTCTCTCTTGATTCATTGATCTTTTCTTTTAAGGACTGGATGAATTTTTTTGCATTCTCAAGATTATCTTGTAGTTCCTGGATCTCATATTTTGACTGGTCAAGATCATCCAAAGCCACCATAAGTTAGTGTTGAAGACTGCTTGTATCCATTAAGAACACTTTCTAAGATCTCCCCAAGTTGTTAGACTTCCTTCAAGGAACTAGCTCTAATACCAATTGTTGGAAACAAGCAACACTGAGAGGGGGGGTGAATCAGTGTTCTATAAAAATTAATTATTTTACTCTGATCCTTAATCCACATAAAATATTTAATTAAAATCAATATGCAGAAACTGAAAGCAAGAAACCACACAACCATAACACACGGATTTTTACGTGGAAACCCTGTTAGCGGAAAAACCACGATGGATGTCCATTCCACAATAAGTTTTGAGTATACTCAATAGAAATATTACAAAATGGGAATGCACTTGCATTTAGGCTCACTACTCAAAATGGACTTATTGTCTTTACAAAAGTTTGGAATAGATCCAAAAGAGAATGAACTAAAAATATAGCATCTACCAATGCTTGATTGCAGTTTCGGTTAAGCTCTAATGACAAACTTCTCTCCTTATGACTGATATTGAACTTTTTCTCTGTTCTACTTAAGTTCGCACACAAAACCCTTATGCGCAAGTGAAACTACGCATGATATCTCTCAAATAATCCTTAGATGTTTGCAACATACATCAATACTTCTTCTTCATTACACAAAAATGATGTGATAGATCATCTAAATATATCCATGACTGGGGATATAATCGCTACAAGTCGGCTCAATAAAACTTAGGATATTTGAAACTTTTTGACCCAAAATATGAATAAGTTTGATGCATATCCAAACAAGTTGTCTAGTCCATAGCTAGGACCAATAATTAAATATTTGAACATGAAAACATCTTGACTAATTCCACTTAACACATCCACAGTGCACCACATTCCTTGAGTCAGCTACAACAGACAAATAGATAGAAAAATGTCCTACCGGACCTCCTACCTCATACTGTAACTAATGCAACACCACAAAGCTTGATAATAAGATAATCCACATGCTTAACAAGCAATTCCATAGATCCACAACACAAAAATATGATTTGGTGAAGCCGTTTGACTGGATACCCTATTCCACATGTATTATGTCGGTAATACACACTGTATCACATTATATGTCAGTATGGCTAGATACTGAACTGTGGATCATGGGAATGACTTTAGTTTCCATCAATGACAACATTAGAAGCCATATGCCAACACAAATGACACTATGTTTTTGTATTTTTGGATAAAGGATGCAAATGCGAACTATGTTTTTGGATTTTTGACAATAAGAGATGCAATATGACAATCTTGTCTAAAGGGAATGACTAATGCCAAGGACAATGAAGACTAGGATGACAAGTTATGACACTGATTATTAGTTTTTTTGTATTTTGGAATAAGGTATGCAAATTGAGGACTAATATGACTTGAATGTCCAAAGTATGCAAATGCAAAGGTCTAAATGATTTGGAAGAAGGTTACTCAACCACCCTAAGCTTGATCTATGTCTTAATTTTGGAATATCAAAGGAGTTGTTTGAAGGACTAAATGAAAATGACAAGATGACTGAGTGAGGTTTCGTAACTTGACTTATGAGTTGGAAAGATCTCACAAAATCACAATGACTAAAGGAGATAACAATGACTAAGTCCAATGATAACCTACTTTTGAAGGCCAAGATTTTGCAAAGTATAGTAAGGTTTTCCTAATCCAAAATATGCAAATGAAATGAGGACCTAAGGACTAGTTTATGACAAAATGAAAATGATGAAGCCTAAGGATGAAACTAAAAATTTGTAAAGATGAACCTATGGTAAAATGAAAACTAAAGTGTGCAAGAAATGGAAGATTTGAGCAATTTTCTCTCTGGTTTTTGAAAGAAGTTGGAAAAAATGTTTGGTGACAGATTGGACCTGTGAACCCTTAATCTAGGTACCTACAAAACAACATGATTAAACAAGTTAAACAAGGAAATGCAAGCCTAAACATGGATTCCCCATGAGATTCATTAACATATCAAACTAGGAACGAAAATATTGAAGAACATAATGTAAATGATGAAAACAAGATAAATCCTAATTAGATATGCAAACTCTCAATCCCATGGGGGAATTGGTGCCAATTTGATGTGGAAATTTGGCCCTTTCCAAATTCCTATGATTGCAAGCTTCAAATGTAGACTTGATGAAGAAATGTGATCCACTTTTGATGATGAATGATGAAGACTCCAAGATAAATCTGCAAAAGAACCTAGCTAAGAACTCAATGGCGTGAAACTTGATAGATATTTGAGCATGGTAACTTTACTCAAATTGTGGATGATGAAATGAGGAGAGGAGCTCTTCATTTATAAGATTTCAAGATGGATGAAAGCCCAAATTTGAGCAATGTGGGACTAACTTTCATCCAAAGATATGATGCCACTTGTCAAGCTATAAATGGATGATGGTTGTGCAAGATTTGGGGTTTGTGCCAATAAATGCCAATATTTGAAATTCAAATTTGTTGAAATGAAATGTAAGAGGGAAGGGAAAATGCAATAAATGCCACTTGGCTCAAGGCAAAGGACATGTAAGAAAATCTTAAATTCCTTGGATGTACATGTTGACTTGGAATTTTTGAATTCAAATTGAGAGAATATTCCAAAAGATGCCATGTGAGGGAAAATAGGGATTTAATAAATGAATTAAATCTATTTTCATGTGCAACTTGCATTATCTAGAGGATGTGACATGAGATGAGGTTAAATTAATCAAGGGTTAATTAATTTAATAGGAGATTATATGATATGACTTATTTGACTCAAATTTATGAATTTATTTAAATCAAATAAGAGAGGAATATGATAAGAGGTAAATTAAATAAATATTTTGATTTATTTAATTTAATGGATAGACTTTAGAGATTTAATCAAATAAATTAATTATTTAATTAAATAGGGATAATTAGATACGATGGATTGATTTAATTAACAAGAGAAAGCGACTTAATTAGACAAAATGATTTATTTAATTAAGAGATGAATATTGATGAATTTAATCAGATAGGGGAATTTGATTAAACAGTTAGACCGAGGGATGATTTAGGAAGAAAACAATGTTAGTAAGTCAGGATCAGATGCACAATGTCAATCAGTATATTTTCAGTGTCTACAAGACCAGTTTGCTCTCGAGTTTCAGTTTGTGACAAAGTTTTTATTTTTGTTAGAAAAATGTGTCATTTTAGGTCACAAATGTGTCGTAGTAGAGCAGATGCAGCTCATTTTTAGCAAATGTAGATCTACAGAAAGAAAATGTGACTCAGTATTGCGAATGTGGTTTTCTGAAAAGAAAATGCAATTCAGGCTAGGCAAATGTGGTGTTCTGCAAAGCAAATGCATTTTGTCAGAGTGAATGTGTTGTTCTACAAAGTGAATGTGGTGCAACTGAGCGAATGTGTTGCAACAGATGTGGTGCAAAATGTAAAAAGTCTAATTTGTTTGTAGTTTTTGTCAAAAATCTGAATTGTTTGAGGTTGACTATTTGTTTCCAGATCTGTAAGTGATGTTTGTTTATTTGTTTGAATTTCTAAAAAAAACACTTGGAAAACACAATAGTTTGTCTTTTGAAACAAGCACAATGAAGACAAGCAAAATCCTAGGTTAGGCAAGGATAGTATTCGCTAGATTCCACGTGGGTTTCCCCAACTGCACTTATTCTTAGCGTGTGAATCTAGAAGCTTGGTTGCACAGGCTCCCCCTGATAGTGCACTACTTCTTAGGCCAACCAAGCTTCCAACCCCCATAAAACTCCCATGGTAGGTTGATCACCTCTACTAAGAACTACAAGAATGTGGATGCCTTCACAATGACCATTGTTGCGCTAGCAAATAGAAGGATTTTGGCTACTACACAAAAAAAAATTAGTTCAGGACGCCGTTCAAGTGGCCATACATGGGGAAAAGATTAAGCTCCGTTAAGGAGGAATTCTAGCCTGAAGAGGTTATGCTCAACAGGGTTTTGGAGAATTCTACTTTGTCTATATGACACATCCGCACTCGTAATCCTAGGTTTTCCCTTAGGATTCACATTTATACACCGGTCGAGGGTAGCTTAGCTAAAGAACTCCATTGCTAGTTTGAGTCTCCTTAGGGTGAGTACTTTTTTCCACCAAGGAAGGCCCAATTCCTAGAGTCAATAACTGTTTCTCTTACACCCAGGATCGCACAAGTGTGCAAGCGGAGAGGATACTTTGATTATTGAATCGTGGTAAACACAAAAATAGATGGGTATGGTTTTTTGATCACCTAGTTTGCACAAGGTGAGAGCATAATCACCTACCACCTTCAAGCACAATCAAGCAAATGACAAGAAAATGTTCTTTTTAAAACACCAATTGAAGTGTTTTCTACTCTAAAAAAAAACAAACACAATGGTTTCAAAATCAAAATCTTGGACAATCGAACCTACAAAACCACTTGTTAGTAGTCTCAAACATGTGTCTTGGACCCATGAGAGACTCAAAGCCACATGTTGTAATAGCCCATTAGTAACTAGAAAACTTCTAAGCTATTAACTTGCAATGAAAATTTTGGAAAATTCTGGAAAAAATCAAACATAAAAGTTTCCCAGACAAATGCATCACAGCAAAGCGAATGCATCACTCTGCACAGCAAATGCAGCTCGAGTATGCAAGCTGGAATCTGACAGGAAAATGTGTCGACCTACAAAGAAAATGCGGCTCGAGTCTACAAGCTAGAATTTGACAAGAAAATGCATCAACCTGCAAAGCAAATGCGTCACAGAAAATCAAATGCATCATTTTGCAAGTCGTATGCATCGTAGCAGAGCGTATGTGTCGTTCAATGAAGCAAATGCATCGCAAAATATCAAATGTGTCGTTCTGCAAAATACATGTGTCATGGCCATACCTGTACCTACATATAAGAAAAATGTCGTACAGAAAAAACAAAAAGTCACAATTTTGGCGTTGGTTTCACCAATGTAACTAAGGGAAATTCTTAGGTTAGCAGATTAGATGCAAAAACACAAAAACCCAAAGCAATAATGAAGTACAAAGGAAATAACATGAAAACTAATGAAAGATCTCACTCAAAAGCCTTCATTCTCTATGGTGACCTCCATTATACCTTCTCAACTTGGTGGAAATATGTTGTTTCCCTAAGATTTTATGTGAGCTATCTAATGACTATGACAAGCCCTAGGAAAAAAATGTTGAAGAATTTGATAACAAATGACCTCACAATGCAACTATGCAACCTATGAAGTATGCAAAAAATAGCCTAAACATTTGACAATATATGAGATCACAAAATATGAGCATGAGATTGCAAGATGACATGAGATGTCCAAATGAGACCAAAATTGCCATTTTATAGAAAATAAAATTTTGAGTGAATGGCCAAGATTAAAAGTTGACAAATGCCCTAGAATCAATGGTCAAGATTCAATATGACAACCCACAATTAGAGTTAGGGCAATATTAGGGAAAATTTAAAATGAATGGATAGGATTGATTTTTAGAAAATCAAATCAAGTATTGACAATGCATGTGACAAGAGATAAGATTGGCACAGAAAAAGAGAAAGCTGGAAAAATCAAATAATATTAGCAATTACTTGATTTTTGGAGGAAAAAGACTATTTTGAATTAAAAATTAATTTAATTCAAAAGGTGGGGTCATGTGACAATAAATAATTAATTTGAATTACTTACTTCAAAAAAGAGAAAAATAGAAAGTGAGACCATTTTAAATAAATAATTTTATTTAAAATAGGGTAAACGTCAAGGTGGCAATAATTAAATAAATTAAAGAATTTATTTAATTATAAGAAGACTTTTAATAATTAGTGACGTATTTAAACAAATAAATAAAATTTATCTATTTAAATGATCAAGCAGAAATTGGTGGATAAGAGGATAATTAAATAAATTAAGAAATTTATTTAATTATGGAAAGACATTAGACAATTAGTGATGTATTAAATAAATAAAATTTATTTATTTAATAATCAAAAAGAATAAAAAGACATGAATTATTTAATTAATAGTTGAAAGTGGACCAAGGACATGATTAAAATGTCTTAATTATGCTAGGAAGAAAATGATGAAAATAGAGCTTGTAGGCCTAGGTCATTTTATGTGTCTATATTATTTTAAATCATTAAAACAAAATAAAATAACATTAAAATCATTTCTCACATGGAATTATAATTGTTATGCCATTGCTAAATCTAGGCAATATCCAATGGATTTGCAACTAAACTGTTCACTAGTGAAAATTAAACATGTATCATCTTGCTTTTATATGGCTTTCCAACAACAATAATTTATTCATTTGAGAAATCCCTTATCAACATTCAATTTCTTTGAACTTGCTATTAAGCCCCCTTCACTCAATTTGTTTTGTCCCTACTTCACCACTCACAGCTTGACTTTTTCCGAGTGATATCAAATCCAGGGAAAAATATTTGGAAATCCCAACTTCAAAGTTCACATTATACACAAGAAAATATGATGTTGTTAAGGGCATTTTGGCTTTTCAATTGCCAATTGTATTTACTTGAGAGTCTCAAAAACCTTTTCAATCAAATTGACTTGGTGCACACAAAAACTGCAATCGTGGCATTTCATGGGATAACGTCCTTTTTGAGGCATTTTGTGTAACAGTCTTTGTGTCGTGCCTATGATCTTTCATTTTATGCAAATATTGCAGCCATCCACTATATGAGATGACCCTCTTCAAGGCCTATTGTCAAACATCTCATTAGTCGGCGTATACTCCAATTTCTGCATCTATTTTACCAAGGCAGTCAAGACTACAATGTTAGATAAATACCCATGCTTGATTACCTTTTGATAGGTTTCCATACCTTGTTCTAAAGCTTTGAATTGTGCACAAATAGTGAGGATGTCGGTAAAAAGGCCGTGGAATTTGTTTTACACCTGCAAACTACATTTGCATCGAAGTTTCTAAATCCTTTTCAACAAATTTGTTTTATGTAGATCCTATAATTCACAATTTATTACACATCATAAGATGGCATCTCTTTGAATCATTTTGTCAAACAGTTCGCTTGCTTGTTGTGCTTCCACATTTTTCATGCATTTTATGATAGAGAGGGAGCTATCAAAAGGTTGTGGAATCTGCTTTCCTTATGTTGATTGCGCTGCCCTTGTCTCTAATTATGGCATTCCTCAAGACTACATCTTTGAGGCATTCTGTCAAACGTTCCACCGCCATGTCTTTGCTCAAAGTTTATCATTGGACGCATGTGGAGAGGCTAAAGCTAGCGGGATCTTAGCTTTTGGAATCTACAAATATTATTTGTTAGGAAGTTTATGGGGGTATATTTAAACCATTTAACACATCAATTTATTTTGGTTCATAATCCCCAATCACCATTCCAAGGGACAACACCTCGAAGGCATTGTGTCAAATGGTTCACATGCCTACTCTATATTTTGTGCATTTTCACAAGGGTAGTTTGTGAGTGCAGCATTTAACAAAATCCTTTGGAGAAATGAAACTACCTCTTGCAAAATCTATTCTCTACACATTTGTTTCATTCAACTTGCAATCATGGGGTGACATGAGACCACTTCTTGAAGCATCCTTCCTTGAGGGATTCGGTCAAAAAATCCCCCTATCGCCCTTATGATCATGCATTTTGTGCAAATCCAATGATCAAGCATTCAAGAAATGTGATTTCTTTGAGGTAGTTTGTCAAACAATGTGTGGGCCTTGTCCATGCTTGCACATTTTACATATATTTCATGTCATCTCCTACCCGTGTATAGTTTTCATATTTCACATGCATTACTACCAAAGTCAATGCTTCATCATTTTGCAAACATTTAATCGGTTCATTTGATTAGAATTTTCCTAAAGCCCCTCTGCACAAGTTTATTTTGTGCATTTTTTGCGCAATATGGCACCTCCATTAAACCATCAAAGGTGTTGGGAAGGCTCATCAACCTCACCTTTAAACTCATCAACTACATTTTGTTGAACGATTCACACGTGCTTTCACATCTTTGTATGCATTTTGATTAGGTTCCATTTTTTGCGAGCCTTTGTTTTATTCTTTGGTGGATGTTCATACCATTTCAATAGGTCAATTTTGTTTCTAAAATTCTACCATTGATCCGCCATACCATTCACATTCTTGTTTTACGCTTCACATTTTGGCTTTATGGTTGTGGAGCAAGAGTTGCTCAGGAGTGGGACCGGGAACATGACAGTAGTGGAACCAGAACTATAACAAGCCTCAAGCATTTTTATTCTAGGTGCGGGTGCGGGAGAGAAGCAGGAGATTGGAACGATACTTGCACCTCTTCGGAGTCAGGTTCGGAACCATTTACAAAGCAGAACAGGAAATAATTCCAGATGTGGACATTTTCATTTTTGTTTAGTTCCGATTATTATATTGTTTTGGTTCTGAAAAGAAACTTTTATTACGGCGGGATCGGGGCCAGACCGACACCAAAAAATTTGCTTCATTTTATTACATTAAAATCCTTCCCTTCTTTAATGAGTGGCGGGGTCGGGTTTGGGCTGGGATTTTCTATTTTCATTTGCTTTCTTTTTAAAGATTTTTTTTTATATTTTTTTTGTATTTATGACTTTAAGAGTTTTAAAATCCTTTTAAATAAAAAATTAATTTATCAAAATTTTAAAACTTTCTTTATTCTAAATCTTTTAAAATAAAAGATTTTAGTTATATTAAAAGTTTATTTATTTATTTATTATTATTATTATTATTATTATTATTATTATTATTTTCAAATTTAAAAGATTATATTTTATATTTTAAACTTTTTAAATTTCTAATCTTTTAAATTTATTTACTTTATTTATATTTTTTGTATTTTGTCATTTTTTTTATTTATTTATTTTTGCATTTTCTAATTTTTTTATTTTTTTTATATTTTTTATTATTTTTTTGTATTTTATGTTTTCTTATTTTTGTATTTTTTGAGACTTTGAAGACAAGACGGACGATGCAAAGATGACATGACGAGATGAGTACGAAGATGGACAAATGAGACAGAAACGAAAAACCAAAACAAAAAGACGAGGATCAGGATCAGGAACAAACACGGAACGTGAACCTTCAAAACCACAAGGTGTCAATTCCAGTTTGTAACCCGAACCTAAAAGAGAGACACACATAGAAATGGAGATCAGAATCAAGATGGAAATGAGAACTTGAACTTTCCAAAAGTGTAGAGTGCAAGTTCTCTTCCAAAACCCAAATCCGACAATGACAAAGAGAATGAACAAGGCACGAGAAAGGATGAAAACAAGAACGATAAAGCATGACCAAAAGCAAACAAACCAGTTAAACGAAAGAAAATAGAGGGGGTCCCTGAATTTTCCAAGTGAAAATTTGGGGCATGTATGCAAGGCATAACAAATGGCAACTTGGCTAGGAAAATGCTCTAAATTTTAAAATGTGCAACCCTCAAATACCCAAAATTTATAGTTCACGCTCATTTTAAGCAATCTAAGAAGTGCAAACAAAATTAAAATTGGGACAAGACAAAGGTTTGAGATGAAACTGAAATCAGTTTGTGCATGCAAATGATTCATTCCCCTCCATAAGTGTTGTTGTGATCAAAATGAAGCAGACTCTACCCAAGCTATGTAGTTGTGAGTTACATTTCCAGCATGCAATGATATTTTGGGCATAGCTTTGCTACCAGACATGCATCCATAGCCCTGATAGAGGTACCTCTAGTTCTCTTTAAGCATTTCTCTACTACCAATCAGGCGTCCATAGCCCCGATAGAGATACTCGAATCACCCTTGCTGATTCGGTTCATTTTTAAAATATATATATTATTCCCTCTTTTTCTCAAGTGTTGATTCTTTTGAAGTATAATTTATGGTTTCCCTCAGTCCTTCAGCAGTGAAGCTTAAGTAGCAAGTTGAGAACCATAGTGGACATTGTGAAAGAAATGTAACCCTTTAGATTTTTCACTTGGACTAGAGCTACTCCACCTGATGTAAACTAACCAATGGATTTCTTAAGATGTGCAAATTGTGTGAGGATTTCAAAGACCCCTCAAAATTTTCATAATGTTCCAAGTTCTAATTCATGCTAACAATCCCCAGTTTGAAATGGATGAAGGTGAATCAAAGTTTTCAAGGTAACAAACTAATCAAGTGTTCAAAAATACAAACAATAGACTCTCTATAGATCCACCCTTCAGCATAACTTGCATACAATAACTTGACTTCTATTGTCAACAAGAGGAACCCCCAAAAGAAAGAAAACAGAAACAGACAAGAAAAGAGATGAGCAAATAGAAACAATGAACCAACAAAAGTAAAACAGAAAATGAGAACAAAAACAACAAACAAATAACAAAAGACCAAAATCAAAAGAGAAACAGACAAACCCAGAAACAAAAGAAAAAACAAGAGGACATAGAAAAAAGAAAAAACAATAGAACAAAAGAAAACAAACCAAAACCGACAACAGAAACCAAAATAAAAAGAAAACTAACTTAAACTAAAAAAAATTGGCACTAACCAATCCTAATCCTAAACTAACTCCAAAATAGAGCTCTATAAACATAAAACAATGAAAACCTGTACATTAATCTGACTGATTTTTCATTATGTGCAAAAGTCTTAATTTGCTAGATATGGTTCTGAATCTAGTAAATTCATCTTCATACTCATAAATAAAAAAAATTATGTACAATAAATCCATTTTGAGGATATAACGTTTGAAATATTCAAAGTTGTGGGTTCTCAGCCTTGTCATGATTTAACCACAAACACATTTTATTGTCCCCAATGTCATAAACAAACTAAAAATCATTAAAACAAAGAGGGTAATGGAAAGACACCACCTAATTTAGAGGACCTTCAGTTGTTGTTGTGTGCTCATTTCTTATAAATTCCTTCATGTGAGGTCTCAACTCATGAAACACCATTCCATTTCACTCCAGTATATGCATTTCAACATAAAGGACATCCATTAGCAATGTATCATTATTATGTAAGACATCCAAACCAAGTTCAAAAATTTCATGCATATCCTTATCAGAATCCACACTAGTTTCGAACAGCAAACTAGTGTATTTGACTTCACAGGGATTATCAATCTCAATCATGTTTCCCAGAGTACATACATCACCAATTAAATGATCAACTTCTTCAACCTTTAAATCAATTTGCTCAACATTTTCCTTTCCTAACTTAGCAATCTTTCCAAACAACAAGAGATCAGAACAGCTTACCTCAAGATGTGAACCAAAAGGAAGAACCCTACATGGATTACCTGAAGAGATATTTGTTTTGCAGTTCGGATATCCATTTACCAACATCTTTGTATTCCACTCAGATGTGGAGTCCCAGATTCCTTCGATGTCTTCAAATGGACTGAGCAGCAAATCACCCATGTTGTCAACTTGCAAGGTCTGCAAACCCTTTTCCTTCGGAAATGAAGCATTTCTTTCAACACTCTCTTCAACTATGTCACCCAAAAGAGTTTGAAAATCAATATCCAACTCATCATCATTAATTCTAGAGATACCGATACATGGTGAAAATGGATTGTCTTCAAACAACTTATTTGAATGCACGGAATCAAATCCAGGAAAACACTCCTTCAGTTCATTTTTTGCATATCAACTAGAACGTGCAAGTCAGCATCAAGCTCATCACTCTTAAGATCAAATTCACTAGTGCATGCTAAGCAAGGACTTTCTTCAAACATCACATTTGAATAAACAAAATCAAAACTAAGAGGATACTCCCCCATTTCGTTTTCTTCATCATGGTGAAGTGGTTCAATCTTCAGAGCAGCCTCTTGACAGTCCGCTTGATATTCTTTTGCTTCATCCAACTGAATCTTATCATGCATTCCTTGTTGCAATAAAACACTAAACTCATTCATGTCAATATTCTGATTAGCATCAAAATTCAATCTATTTTCTTGACATACATAAATCTGATGTACTTGATCATCAGGCAACACTTGGTGAATCTGCAAATCCGTTTGACCTTCTTCTTCCGAAGAATCATTTTGCCATTCAATTTTTTTCCCTGATCATGAGATTCATTTGCAATCTTATCCAGAAGTGTGTTGTTCTCTGTTTCAATCTATTCATTATTCAAATCAGTAGAGTCTTTTTCTTGTGTTAACTCATCATAGGGTGTTTCTTCCTTGTCCACAATCATAAAAGAACCTATGAATGTATCAATAAACTTGTTTTCCACATCTATCAAGTTTGCACCAACTAAGGAAACTTCATCACTTATTGGATCCATCACAATGCAAGGACCAAGGTCATCAGACGATGAGGAAGAGCTCAGAATGTTCTCACAGTTACTCTCATCATTGCAAATGGATTTCTTATCATTTTCATGTGTGCTAGTTGTTTCATCTCCCTCATTGAGTGAACAAGTATTTCAGGGATCTTCCATAAGTATTCCTTCAACACTAATCAGCTATTTGAAATATAACTCCATCCTACCAAGGAAAACATGGAAATCCATCTAATAATTTTGATTTCTTTGATGTATCCTACATCCATTTGGCCTAACAAGTTATGATAGCTTTAGATCTCCTAATTCTTCCAACTTCTCCCTTATTCGATTTTGCATACATGGGGTATCTATCCAACATGAAATGTGCTCTTTTGTCCATCCCTCATCACATTGATTCTTATCTTGGTCAGAAGAGTTGTTCAAAGCGTTGAAAGGTATTGCTGATTTCTCATGACACTAGTCCTATGTTGATATCTCATTTCTTTCAATATCATCGTTAGTATTAATATTTTCAATGAAACTAGATTCTAACCTGATATTTTCATTATGCTCTGACTTTATATCCATTTTATACTCTTTGTCAAACAAAACATCAAAATGATATGCTTGCTCATCAAATGTTTCGTTTACAACTTCATCATGATCCAATGCATTATGTGTAGGAGTATGACCAACAAGAGACGATATAGTTACAACTTCATTGACAAGTGGAATACTTACCTATGTGGTTGGATTTTGTAGAGATAGGTTCTTCCAATGGTCTTGCATGGGATTGACTTGATATGAACCGTCAAAAATCTTGGTGCTTGGAATATTAGGAAGGTTGTAGCTTCTTGGTGAGAATGATTTCATTTGGGTAGGGATGGTGGGTAAACCTACAAAGGGCTACAAAGGGTGGTAGTTTGCAAGCACAAGAGGATTATAAACCTGATTTTGGCTACCCGAATTTCTTGTGTCATGTCCAAATTTTGCCAATAAGAGAGCTTTTTTTAATGCATCATATAGGGATGTAGCCTCACCACAATGTCTAATTTTTGTTATAAATGGAGGGTTCAAACCCCAATAATAATTTGTTGGAATATGTTTTCATTGATGCCAAAAGCAAGTCAAAGGAGAAGTGTATTGATCCTATGCTGAAGTGCATATAGTTATCATTGATGTCAAAAGGGAAAATCAGGCAAAGGAGTTTGTTGGCATGATGATAGAAGATGGATGACAGAGCAGTGGTCGTCATGGCGAATTGAGTGGTAGATTCGCGGTGAGTTTTTTCAGAGAATTATAGTCATGTGCTTTGCAGGTCGAGAAAGTGATGGGCATTCCCAAAAAATAATTAATTATATTCTTGAGTGATATTAGGTTTTACAAACAAACCCTAATGTGTTTACAGCCAAGGAGTCGTGAACAAAAAATTCTATTTTGTTGTTGACTATGTATCAGCGGTTGCAAGTCACATAAGTTACAATCTTTCTTAAGCCGTTGGATTCCAATATTTTCTAACCTTTGTCACAGGGTTCTAGAGTTTCATAACCTTCTGACTTGGCAACTTAGCTAATGGAGTGATAAGGAAGAAGGATCTCTTTGCTATCGCTATGTCATGATTTTTCAAAAGTTCACAACCTCCCACAAAGAGGTTCTTAAGTTAAGATTTCTAGCGACTAAGTGATGGGGCAATAAGGAGTAAGGAAGCACTCCATGTGGGACCCAGCCATAATGACGATGCTGACACGTGGCTTGATGAGATTGAATAAACGGTAATCCACATCCTTGTTGTGGATTACAAAGCTATGACATGGAAATGATGTGGACATGTGACGACAACATGTGGACCCCACATTGGAATGATGCATTGAGCGTTGGGAGTTAATATTTAAGTCTTTTCTGGGAGACTTGTTGAGAATATTGTAGATTCCCTTTTGATGCTTTGAAATTGCATAAGCGGTGGATGCATGTCTTTTTGGGACCTTATCTGGGTGGATGGTGATGTTATTTGTACGACAATGACATGGATGTTGCATGGATGGTGGGGACCACTTGAGAAATGGGATAGGAGTATGAAACTAACTATGGGACCCAGTATGACAATGGTTAATAGATGGCAGTGAATGATTACATCAAGGCCATCAGTAATGGTGCATGATCAACAGTTATGATCAAGAAGATCTGACGGTACCCATCAGTTTCGCTAAGCTTTTGGAGGATCTAGGCTAAGTCTTGTGGGGTCAATGGAGTACGGTGGAGATTAATCCATGGTAGATGGATATTGACCATTGATGAAGATGGTGGGACCTAGGAAAGAAAGAAGTGAAGGTGATGATGGTGAATGATAACACATGATGACAAGTAGTAAAAGCGGATTTGATCGACAAACCAACTCACATCGTTGTTGTGAGTTGCATGGTGATGATGTGGATGACATATGGCAACAGCCCACAAACCCCATAAGGTTGGTGTGGGCCCGATATCAAAGATCGGGGGGATAGTGGACTTTGGATGTGTGTCCTAGTGCACCCCGCATATGGCAAGCAATGTATGAAGGAGACTGGTGATGAAGATCAAAAGGCAGAAGATCCATCAGTCAAGATGGAAGGATTTGAAGAAGGTTGATCTGATGATCATGATTTAAGGTTATTGTGATGCACTATGTGATTGTGATGGTTATGTGATTGACGATGAAGATCAAAAGGTGATTGATCCAATGGTGATCATCAGTCGGTGGAGATCGACAGTGCATGATTAAAGTTATTTCATTTCACGAAAAAAAATTAAAAGATATGATGATGAACAACAGCTTATGGATTATGGCGCGAAGAATATCAACGGCCCATATTTGAATGCAGTAATCACAAATGGCTAACTCAATGTGAAGAGGGTTTCGAGTGGTAACCGACACAGGAGAAGGAATTAATTGGTCCAACTGCACCTGTGACCAATGTCAATGAAGATTTGATCTATTAAGCAGTGACACAATTTGCAAAAGATCGAATCAGATTTGAAGATCAAATGAATAGGAGAATGCATTGAATGCATAATCTAATTCTAGGGTTTGACAGAGAATGAATGAAGAAAAATTCTCTATATTAGAATTAAATGTTGTGTGGCTTGATGCAGCGATATGGTGATATCTGAAAAACCTTATTAGATGTCTTTATGATGAGCTAGATGATGGTGTGTATAGCTCAATGTACAAGTAACTTGCTGGTTAACCTAGCATATGATGAAAACCCTAATCGTAAGTTGGAGATGATCTAGACAGTTGAGAGAATCTCGGGGTAGAGATTGCAGGTCAATGGAAAAAGAAGGTAATTTGATATTGTTGATGCAAGAGGTATGTAGTAAGCATGCACGAATAGAGAGAACAGCTAGATGGTGTATATGTTGTATGTGTATGAGGTCGGCAAGTGCATAGGGTGGTGAAAAAAAGTATGCACGTATAGAGAGAATAGCAAGAATAGCGAGCAATTGTATGTAGTGTTGAATAGAGTGACATCTTGTTGTATATGTTATAGAGATAGGAAGAGTGGGGTGATGTAGTAAGTCTACAAGAAAGAGAGAGTGAAGTGTAGCAGACGGTGAATGCATTTGAAAAGTCCTAGACTATAATACAAAACATCCTCTAGATGTTTGCATTCATGGTGAAGAGGTGTACTACAGCAAGGTAGAAAAGTGATTGTTCTATGTGCAGAGGAGAGTGTAGAATAGGTGTGTGTTATTGAGAGTGCAGCTTCAGCAGCATAAAGTTGTGGTAAGTGCAACAATGTGTTGTATGTAATGATGCAGCTCAGGTTTATGAACAACCATTTATATGCATATATGAATTTGTAGTCCTTAAGAAGTTGTAGCCTCATTGTACTGAGTTGTAGCTCAAATTAGGGTGTTGTTGCATCCTTGGGTTGTAGCCCTAAAAGCATTGTAACAAATATTTGGATTGTGACTCTAGATTTGAGCAGTAGTCTCAAGCAGGCTTTGTCACCGCAATTTTTCCCATATCTGGTTTTCCACATATGTCTGGTGTTATGTGATGTTTTTGTGTGCATGCATATTTTTGTATCACATGATTAATATCTACACATTAAGGGTTAAAGAAAGTAGTTTGTACAAAAGGTTTTAAGAGTTAAATTTTTAATATCTATTGATTCACACACCTCTCAGTAGATCATTGTGTTCCAACAATTGGTATCAAAGCCCCAGGTTCCCTAGGAGAAGATTAATCAGCTCGGGTCTAGATATTGGTAGAGTGAACACAATGGTTAGTCAGGAAATTTTACTTGCATATGATGGACCTATCTTTGATGGATCAAGATATATTTTTTGGAGCTCATTAATGAAAGGATATTTGGGATCCATAGGATTTGATGTTTGGATGTCAGCTGTAAATGGATATACAATTCTTGTTGCACCTCCAGTAATTGAAGTTGAAAGGAAGGCATATGAGGATAATTCTATAGCAAGAGATATAATTCTTCATGGACTGTCAAGTTTTGTATTGGTTAAATTCATGCATTGTCAAACAACACATGAAGTCTGGAACAAGTTGAAGAGAATGGTAAAAAAGAAATGAAGGCATTGACTCAAAAATATGAAAGTGAAGTTGAAAATTTGAGTACAAGTTGCAACAAGAAGTGATGAAGAAACATCTACCTCTAGATCACAAGAGCCCAATGAAGAGTAATTTGATTCCTTTAGAAGATCAAGAAATGGCTTCAGGAAACATAGAGGTAATCACAATCATTTTGTTTCTAAATGTTTTTATGATGAAGTAAATGATTATGATAAGGAAAAGGACAGTAAAAATAATCTACACACAAATGAAGAAGGTGGATCATCTGATGTAAATGGTAGATCAGATGATGAACATGGAAGTTTCTATAGGGGTGATCCATTTGGAACAACCTCTAATGAAGAGGTTGAGAGGTCAGCTAAAGAAGAAGTTGAAACCTCTGGTGAAGAAGAAGGAGAAGTTGGTTTCAAGGGTGAACTCATCAGTGCTCTTGATAAGATTAAGAATTTGAAGAAAGAAAATGAAGAATAAAAGTTGCATGCACAAAAAGAGATGGAAATAATAACTAAAGGCCTTGAAGATTCCAACCAAATGATCATTAGTTTGAAAACACAAGTTGAGGAAGCTAAAAGGATAGAAGATGTAGTTAAATATGAACTACAGTTTAAATCAGATGAGCGCATGAAGCTAGAAGCAAAGATAGTTGCTCTGAGAAGAGATTTTGAGAAAGCCAAGGAACAGATTGACAAAGGCTTAAAGCTAAAAGGTGGCTTTGAGATATTAGATGAACTAATAAAATCACAAAAGCCATCTAAACCTAAGGAGAAGGTTGGCCTTAGATTTGAGAAAGGAATGAGTTCCCCCACGGGTACTTCTGCAAACTTATATGATATATTTAGAGAAAAATAAAGATGTTGCACAAAGAATGAGAAATCCTACACAAGTTGTTCCAAAGAAAATACCTTTGGAAATGGAAGATAAGAAAAAAGGCACTGCTAGAGTGAAGAAAGCAAAAGAAGAAAAGAAGACTGCTACAGATAAGAAGAAAGTAGAAGAAGAAAAGTGCCCTGCTACAAACAAAAATAATTATTATTATTCAAATCCTAATTATCAAAACAAGATGGTCACAACAGATAAGAAGGTGTAGAAATCAGTTCCCAAAAAATTGAAAAAGATGCAGCATATTAAGGGAGCTGACACAGAAATGGTTACAAGAATGAGATACATGAAGATTCCAAATCAAAGAAGACCTTCTCATCTTGTTCAGAGGAATGCTATGACTAGGTACTCACCATGTTTTAATGGTTACTGTTATACCTGTAATGAGTTTGGTCATAGAGCTAGAGATTGTAGAGCTGCACCTAGGAGTGCAAAATATGCAAATAAAAATTCATTTGCTCCTCTAAGGTTTATGTATGTAGTATGCTAAAAGTGTGACAACTTTGGTCACATAGCTAAAGACTACAGATTAGATCTTACGAGACCAGCAGTACAGAGCAAGAGGAAGAATACAAGGAAAGATACATCTTCCAGAGTGAACAATGGTTCACTTGCTATTGAAAAGAAGACTGATATATCAAAGAAGGTGCACAAGATGGTTTGGAGAGAGAAAAACTAGTAGGCAGCGTTCCATGAGGCTACTTCTGCCTCACATCACTAATTTGTAGTGATGGGGCATGAGTCCAAGGGGAGCTAAATTGGCGTTTCATTCATCCCTAGAAATGAAGGAGAGATCAAGTCAAGTAAAATATGTTTTACAAATTTCTAATGACTTGATGGTTGCATATTTATGGTCACATTCTTGCTCCTTGAAATGCATGTCAAGGTGTAACAAAATTAGCAGATGGTGGAGAGTTTTCTGCAGAAATTGATATCAACCATTGGTATCAGTTATTGAAGAAAAGGTGGCGTAGATGCTCTAACAAGAGAAATGCTTCTTTTCTGCAAGAGGAAGAGTTATGGCTAAGAGGAAATTGTTTTATGTATATTGTTTTCAAATTGGTATCAGACCATTATAAATTTATTCAAAATAGTCTAATTGGTATAGAGCCCAAAAGGAAGCAAATGGTTGAGTTTGCTGAGAAGAAAATGTTGCATGATCTCAGGGGGAGTTTCTTTAGTTAGTAGAAAAGTATGGAGCAAGCTCTAAGGGGGAGCTGCTATAGGTATCAAATCAATGTTATACTTGATACAATGCAGTCCAGGATATCAATTCGTACATAGCATAAAGTGAACACATTCACAATTGGTATCAGAATGATAATCGTATCAGGACATGATATCATCAATTGGTGTCAAGTATATGATTCAATTGGCACAGAGCATGAATCAGAATATCTATAATTGATATCAAACCTGATTGGCACTAAGTATGTAATGGCACTTCAACTGGCATCAAATATTTTTTATTGGTATAGAGCAGTTGAAGCATTTGGTACTGCCATTGTAGTAAAAAGGTCGAATGCAGAAATTAGTAAAAAAAATTATTTTTAATTGGTATCAGTCAAGGGGGGAGCTAAGTCCCTTTTCCATGCTAAGAAGAAGTGAAGGCTATAGCAATATGGTGACCTAAGATAGTGAAGAGGAGAAAGGATGAGCAAAGGAGAAGGAATTTCCAAGGAGGATATAAGAATACAACTAGACCCTTTGCATTGCTTGACAACGGAGAAGAATACTTTCAAGAGGGGTGATCCCTTTTCCATTGATGTCAAAGAGGGAGAAAGTATGCAAATTCTCAAGTATCTGAGCAAATGGGAGAAATTCATGCAAATGCTCAAAGAGGAGCATTCAAGAAAGCAACAATAGAATGAGAAAGTAAAAATGATACATGTACAAATGTTAAATTGGTTAATTGGTATCGTTGAGCATTTAAGTTTTTCCATCAATGACAAAGGGGGAGATTGTTGGAATATGTTGTCATTGATGTCAAAAGTGGGTCAGAGGAGAAGTGTGTTGATCATGTGCTAAAGTGCATATAGTTGTCATTGATGTCAAAAGGGAAAATCAAGCAAAGGAGTTTGTTGGCATGATGACAGAAGATGGATGAGAGATTAGTGCTCCTGATGGTGAATTGAGTGGCAGATTCGTGATGGGTTTTTTGAGAGCATTCCAGTCATGTGCTTTGCAGGTCGAGAAAGTGACGGACATTCCCAAAAATGAATTAATTCTATTCTCGAGTGATATTGGGGTTTACAGACAAACCCTAATGTGTTTCAGTCAAGGCGTCGTGAACAAAAAAAATTATTTTGTTGTTGACTATGTATCAGTGGTTGCAGGTCACATAAGTTACAACTTATGTCTTTGAAGTCATGGGTATGACTGGCCCCTTTTCACTATGTTTACCGGCCCGACAAATATTCAGTAGCCATAATATTTCTTAATTTGCAAGATTCCAATATTTTCTAACCTATGTCATGGGGTTCTAGAGTTTCATAACCTTCCGACTTGGTGGCTTAGCTAATGGAGTGATAAGGAAGAAGGCTCTCTTTGTTATCACTATGTCGCAGTTTTTCAAAAGTTCACAACCTCCGACAAAGAGGTTCTCAAGTTAAGATTTCTAGCAACTAAGCAATGGAGCAATAAGGAGTAAGGAAGCACTCCATGTGGGACCCAACCATAATGACGATGTTGACACATGGCTTGATGAGATTGAGTAAATGGTAATCCAAATCCTTGTTGTGGATTACGAAGCTGTGACATGGCGATGATGTGGACATGTGATGATAGCCCCACATTGGAATGATGCATTGAGTGTTGGGAGTTAATATTTAAGTCTTTTCTGAGAGACTTATTGAGAATATTGTAGATTCCCTTTTGATGCTCTAGAATTGCACAAGTGGTGGATGCATGTCTTGGTGGGACCTTATATGTGTGGATGGTGACGCCAGCTATACGGCAGTGACATGGATGTTGCATGGATGGTGGAGACCACTTGAGAAATGGGATAGGAGTATGATACTGACTATGGGACCCAGTATGATGATGGTTAATAGATGGAAATGAATGATTGCATCAAGGCCATCAGTAATAGTGCATGATCAATGGTTGTGATCAAGAAGATCCGATAGTGCCCATCAGTTTCGCTAAGCTTTTGGAGGATCCTGGCTAAGTCCCTTGGGGTCAGCAAAGTATGGTGGAGATTAATCCACAATGGATGGATATTGACCATCGATGAAGATGGTGGGACCCAGAAAATAATGAAGCGAAGGTGACGATGGTGAATGATAACACGTGACGACAAGTGATGAAGGAAGATTTGAGAGATAGACCAACTCACATCATTGTTGTGAGTTGTGTGACGATGATGTGGATGACAGATGGCAATAGCCCGCAAACCCCGTAAGGTTTCTGTGGGCCTGATATCAAAGCTCGAGGGGCTAGCAGACTTTGGACATGTGTCCTAGTGGACCCTGCATATGGAAAGCGATGTATGAAGGAGACTATGATGAAGATCAAAAGGTAGAAGATCCATCAGTCAAGATGGAAGGATTTGAAGAAGGTTGATCTGATGATCATGATTTAAGGTTATTGTGATGCACTATGTGATCGCGATGGTTATGTGATTAATGATGAAGATCAAAAGGAAATTGATCCAATGGTGATCATCAGTTGGTGGAGATTGACAGCACATGATTAAAGTTATTTGATTTGATGGAAAAGTTTTAAAAGATATGATGATGAACAAGAGCCTATGGATTGTTGCACGAAGAAGATCGACAGTCCAGATTTGAATGTAGTAATCACAAACGGCTAACTCAATGTGAAGAGGGTTTCAAGTGGTAACTAACATAGGAGAAGGAATTAATTGGTCCAACTACACCTGTGACCAATGTCGATGAAGATTTGATCTGTTAAGTGGTGACACAATTTGCAAAAGATTGAATCAGATTTGAAGATTGAATGAATAGGAGAATGCATTGAATGCATAATCTAATTCTAGGGTTTGATAGAGAATGAATGAAGGAAAATTCTTTATATCAAAATTAAATGTTGTGCGGCTCTATGCAGGGGTATGGTGATATCTGACAAACCTTATCAGATATCTTTATGATGAGCTAGATGATGGAGTGTAGCTCGATGTATAGGTAACTTGTTGGTGAAGTTAGCATATGACAAAAACCCTAATCGTAAGTTGGAGATGATCTGGATGGTTGAGAGAATATCTATGTAGAGATTGCAGGTCGGTGAAAAAAGAAGATAATTTGATATTGTTGATGCAAGAGGTCTATAGTAAGCATGCATGAATAGAGAGAATAGTCAGATGTTGTATCTGTTGTATGTGTATGAGGTTGGAAAGTGCACAGGGTGGTGAACAAAATTATGCACATATAGAGAGAATAGCGAGCAGTTGTATGTAGTTCTAAATAGAGTGACATCTTGTTGTATATGTTACAGAGATAGGAAAAGTGGGGTGATGTAGTAAGTCTACAAGAAAGAGAGAGTGAAGTGTAGCAGATAGTGAATGCATTTGAAAGGTTCTAGACTGTAATACAGAGCATCCTCTAGATGTTTGCATTCATGGTGAAGAGGTTTACTATAGCAAGGTAAAACAGTGATTGTTCTATGTGCAGAGGAGAGTGCAGAATAGGTGTGTGTTGTTGAGAATGTAACTTAAACAGCATAAAGTTGTAGTAAGTGCAATAATGTGTTGTATGTAATGATGCATCTCAGATTTATGAAGAACCATTTATATGCATATATGAATTTATAGTGCTTAAGAGGTTTTAGCCTCATTATACTGAGTTGTAGCTTAGATTAGGGTGTTGTTGCATCCTTGGGTTGTAGCCCTAAAAGCATTGTAATAGAGATTTGGATTATGACCCTGGATTTGAGCAGTAGTCTCGAGTAGGCTTTGTCACCGTGGTTTTTACCATATTAGGTTTTCCACATATGTCTGGTGTTATGTGATGTTTTTGTGTGCATGCATATTTTTGTATCACATGATTAATATCTACACATTAAGGGTTAAATAAAGTAGTCTGCAAAAAAGGTTTTAAGAGCTAAATTTTTAATATCTACTAATTCACCCCCCTCTCAGTAGATCATTGTGTTCCAACATAATGTTCTATTAGGATATGATCATCAATAACCAAATTTAAAGCTTGAACCCTTTGATACATAAACAAGAACATGTGATTGAATTGGTAAATGGGTTCTAGTGGTATCCTTTTCATAGCTGCAAATTCATGTGATGGGTGTGGTGCACACGCATGAGGATCAAACTGATCCAAGAATAAGATTTATAATTCTATCCATGAAAAAATAGAATTTGGTGGTAAATTAACATTCCATTGCCTCATTGTACCTCAAAGTATTTCAACAAACAATTGACAGATGATATCCTCATGTTGAATCTGGACAAAAATGACTAAATCCCTACAAATCTTGACATGTTTAGAAGCATTTTTCCACCGTTAGGGAAAAATAAAGGAAGCCTATCATACATGTGACCAAGGATTTCATGAATAAATTTAGGTGTACACAAAGGGCTACCCATTAGACCTGGGTTTTCCGAGATCTAACCCACTCCCATAAAACAAAGTAAAATCTTTCAAGGGCCCACCTTCTAACGCTAGTTCTGTTGATGGCCAAATTGACACGGCAATGTTAAACAAAATATTTCTACTCTATTTCTCCTGAAAAAGATAACTGATCTAAAACCACCTATCTTCTAAGGTCTTTGTAGTTGGTTCTCAACTATGCTCTTTTGTTGAGCGGTCAATGAGGTTGTAATTTCCAAGGGGTCTATTGGTTATTGAGCTTCTCGATTGTTGTAAGATCAAACTCCTATCTAAACCTGCTCTAATTGGGGGGTATAAAAAAAAGGCAAAAGATAAATCAAGGACATAAGAGAGAAAAAGAATGTTGATTCATCTAATTAACCAGACATGTTACTCTTCAAGGAATTCCTAAACTAAACTGTAGAAAAAATCAACCACAATCAATATAGAGCTTCATTCATTCATAGTGCAAAAATTAACAACAAAATTCAAATCACAATTCGAACAAAAGAAAAGATAAAACTTCATTCCTTGAAAGATTCCAAATCAAATGATTAACTTAACGAACACCATTCTAGAGAACAACTTAAAGCAGGTTTAAGTCTTGTTGCTTCAACTGTTGCAAAACAAATAAATAGCATTTATAAATCTGGCAAGTTTCACCAGTGCACATAAACCAATATCCTCAAATTGACTCAATTAACTAAAATTGCAGAAAACTCCATTATCTATCCTACTGCTAACTCTAATCAGCTAGTCTTTAAAACTTCTAACTATTTTTCCTAAAATTATAACCCTTTCTAAGTGAGTAGTTATTACCATTCATACCTCAACAATTACATAATTCCCTCCAAAATTAGACATCAAAAGTTGTAGCTTTTGTGTGCATTCAATTAATTCCCCAAAAAAACTTTTTGTTTCATCTCATGTCTAATCTCAACTGATTTCTGTTTGAAACTCCACTCTCCAGTTTGGCTCATGTTCACTTCATTTCGCTTCAATTCGAAAGTTGGGAATTCAAGTTTCCTCTTTGAGTTCACTTCAGCATTTGCTTTGCACAATGTGCAACATTATCTTTTCCAGAAATTACTCCATTAAGCATTCAATTTACTTTCAGTTGATAATCTTTCCAGCAAATTTCTCTTTGCACATTTTCTTTGTAATCTCCTCTCAACCCATTATTTTCAACCTTAAAAAGAACCTGAAAACAAAAATACACATTAATTAATTCAATAAAATTAACTAATAATTGATTTCAAATCATTTAAATTAAATGTAAATGATAAACTTAAGATTTTCATAAGTGAAATAACAGAAACATCAGTTTGAAATGAATGTAACTTCAAATTAATGCTCTGCCTCATTTGATCCCCAAAGATACCTATAAATCATCAAAGGTATTAATTAATTTATAAAATTAATTAATCAATAAAACTTAACTAATTCTGAAAATTAATTAAAATTCCAAAATATCCTTTTAAATGAATGTTATTTTAAATCAATAAAACAAAATAAAATAACATTAAAATCATTTCTCGCATGGAATTATAATTCTCATGCCATTGCTAAGTCTGGGCAATATCCAATGGATTTACAACTAAACTATTCATCATTGAAAATTAAACCTATATCATCTTGCTTTTATATGGCTTTCCAACAGCAATAATTTTTTCATTTGAGAAATCCCTTATCAACATTCAATTTCTTTGAACTTTCTATTAAGCCCCCTTCACTCAATCTATTTTGTCCCTACTTCACCACTCACAACTTGACTTTTTCTGAGTGATATCAAATCTAGGGCAAAATATTTGGAAATCCCAAGTTCAAAGTTCACTTTACACACAGTAAAATATGATGTTGTTAAGGGCATTTTGGCTTTTCAACTGCCAATTGTATTTACTTGAGAGTCTCAAAAGCCTTATCAATCAAATCGATTTGGTGCACACAAAAACTGCAATCATGGTATTTCATGGGATAACATCCTTTTTAAAGCATTTTGTGTAACAATCTAAGTATCGCGCCTATGATCTTTCATTTTGTGAAAATTTTGCAGCCATCCACTGTATGATTTGACCCCTCTTCGAGGCCTACTATCCAACTTCTCATTAGCCGACGTATACTCCAATTTCTACATATATTTTACCAAGGTAGTTGAGACTACAACGTTAGATAAATACTCACGATTTATTACCTTTTGATAGGTTACCATACCTTGTTCTAAAGCTTCGAATTGTGCACAAATAGTGAGGATGTTAGTAAAAAGGTCATGGAATTTGTTTTACACCTGCAAACTATGTTTGCATCAAAGTTTCTAAAGCCTTTTCAACAAAAATTTTTTATGTAGATCCTATAATTCGCAATTTATTGCACATCATAAGATGGCATCTCTTTGAATCATTTTTTCAAACAATTCACTCGCTTGTTGTGCTTCCACATTTTTCATGCATTTTATGATAGAGGGAGCTATCAAAAGGTTGTGGAATTAGCTTTACTTCTGTTGATTACGTTTCTCGTGTCTGTAATCATGGCGTTCCTTGAGACTACATCTTTGAGGCATTTTTCCAAACATGCCATGTCTTTGCTCAAAGTTTATCATTGGTCGTGCATGGAGAGGCTAAAGCTAGCGTGATCTTAGCTTTTGGAATCTGCAAATAGTATTTGTTAGGAAGTTTTTGAGGGTATCTTTAAACCATTTAATAAAATGATTTATTTTGGTTCATAACCCACAATCAGCATTCCAAGCGACAACGCCTCGGAGGCATTGTGTCAAACAGTTCATGTGCCTACTCTATATTTGGTGGATGTTCACAAGGGCAATTTGTGAATGCAACATTTAACAAAATCCTTTGGAGAAATGAAACAGCCTCTTGCAAAAGCTATTCTCTACACATTTGTTTCATTCAACTTGCAATTGTGGGGTGACGTGAGACCACTTCTTGAGGCTCCCTTCCTTGAGGGATTCAGTCAAACAATCCCCCTGTCACCCTTATGATCATGCATTTTGTGCAAATCCAACGATCAAGCATTCAAGAAATGTGATTTCTTTGAGGTAGTATGTCAAACAGTGTGCAGGCCTTGTCCATGCTTGCACATTTTACATATATTTTGTGTCATCTCCTACCCATCTATAGTTTTCATATTTCACATGCATTACTACCAAGGTCAATGCTTCATCATTTTGCATACATTTATTGGTTCATTTGATTAGAATCTTCTTAAATCCCCTTTGCATAGGTTTATTTTGTGCATTTTCTGTGCAATATGGCACCTCCATTAAACCATCAAAGGTGCTAGTAAGGCTCATAAACCTCGCCTTTAAAGTCACCAACTACATTTTGTTGAACGATTCACATGTGCTTTCACATCTTTGCATGCATTTTGATCAAGTTCCATTTTTCGCGAGCCTCTGTTTTATTCTTTGGTGGACGTTTGTACCATTTCAACAGGTCAATTTTGTTTCAAACAAAATTCCCTTGATCCGTCATACCATTCACGTGCCTAGTTTATGCTTCACATTTTGGCTTTATTGCTGTGGAGCGAGAGTTGCTCAAGCGCAGGACCAGGAGCATGACAGGAGAGTAACCGGAACTATAATAGGCCTCAAGCATTTTTATTCTAGGTTTGGGTATGAGAGCAGAGTGAGAGATTGGAATGATACCTGCACCTTTTCGGAGTCGAGTTCGGAACCATTTACAAAGCGAAACTAGAACCAATTCTTGATGTGAACATTTTCCTTTTTGTTTAGTAATGGTTCTTATATTGTTCCGGTTCCGAAAAGAAACTTTTATTCAGGTGGGCTTGGGGCCGGACCGACACCAAACAATTTTCTTTATTATATTGCTTTAAAATCCTTCCCTTCTTTAATGAGTGGCAGGGTCAGGTTTGAGCTAGAATTTTGTATTTTCATTTTTTTTTTTGTATTTATGACTTTAAGAGTTTTAAAATCCTTTTAAATAAAAAGATTTATTTATCAAAATTTTAAAAACTTTCTTTATTCTAAATCTTTTTAAAATAAAAGATTTTAGTTATATTAAAAGTTTATTTATTTATTTATTTATATATTATTATTTTAAATTTAAAAGATTAAATTTTATATTTTAAACTTTTTAAATTTTTAATCTTTTAAATTTATTTATTTTATTTGTATTTTTCCTTTTTTGTATTTTGTAATTTTTTTATTTTTTATTTTATTTTTACATTTTCTAATTTTTTATATTTTTGATATTTTATATTATTTTTTTGTATTTTATGTTTTCTCATTTTTTGTATTTTTCGAAACTCTAAAGACAGGACGGACGACACGAGGAGACGAGTACGAAAATGGACAAACTAAACAAAAACGAAGAACAAAAATGAAAAGATGGGGATCGGGATTGGGAACGAACACAAAACGTGAACCTTCAAAAGCACAAGGTGTCGGTTCCAGTTCATAACCTGAACCCAAAAGATAGACACACAACAGAAACGGAGATCGGAGTCAGGATGGAAACAAGAACTTGAACTTTCTAAAAGTGTAGAGTGCAAGTTCTCTTCTGAAACCCAAATCCGACAAAGACAAAGAAAACAAACAAGGCACGAAAAAGGACAAAAACAAGAACGACAAAGCATGACCATGACCAAACAAACCAGCAAAACGAAAGAAAATAGAGGGGTTCCCGACTTTTCCAAGCGAAAAGTTGGGGCATGTATGCAAGGCATAACAAATGGCAACTTGGCTGGGAAAATGCTCTACATTTTAAAATGCGCAACCCTCGAAATACCCAAAATTTCTAGTTTATGCTCATTCTAATCAATCTAAGAAGTGCAAACAAAATCAAAATTGGGACAGGACAAAGGTCTGAGATGAAACTGAAATCTATTTGTGTGTGCAAATGATTCATTCCTCTCCATAAGCATTGTTGTGATCAAAATGAAGCAGACTCTACCCAAGCTACATAGTTGTGAGTTACATTTCCAATGTGCAATGATATTTTGGGCATAGCTCTACTGCCAGACAAGCATCCATAGTCCCAAAAAAGGTACATTTGCTTCTCTCTAAGCATCGCTCTACTACCAGTTAGGCGTCCTTAGCCACGGTAGAGATACTCGAATCACCCTTGCTGATTTAGTTCATTTTTTTTTTAATTTCTTTTATTTCCTCTTTTTCTCAAGTGTTGATTCTTTTGAAGTATAATTTTTGGTTTCCCTCAGTCCTTGAGCAATGAAGCTTAAATAGCAGGTTGAGAACAACAGTGGACATCGTGAATGAAATTTAACCCTTTAGATTTTTCACTTGGACTAGAGCTACTCCACCCGATGTAAACTAACTAATGGATTTCATAAGATGTGTAGATTGTGTTAGGCTTTCAAAGACTCCTCAGAAATTTCATAATGCACCAAGTTCTAATTCATGCTAACAATCCCCAGTTTGAAATGGATGAAGGTAAATCAAAGTTTTCAAGGTAACCAACTGATCAAGTGTTTGAAAATACAAACAACAGACTCTCAACAGATCCACCCTTCTGCATAACTTGCGTACAATAACTCAGCTTCTACTGTCAACAAGAGGAACCCCAAAAAGAAAGACAACAGAAACATACAAGAAAAGAGAGGAGCAGAAGAAAAAAATAGACAAACATGACGAACCAACAAAACCAAAACAGAAAACGAGAACAAAAACAACAAACAAACAACAAAAGACCAAAAAAAAGAGAAACAGACAAACCTAGAAACAAAACAAAAACAAGAGGACACAGAAAATAAATAAATAAATAAATAACAGAACGAAAGAAAACAAACCAAAACCAACAACAGAAACCAAAACAAAAAGAAAAATAACTTAAACTAAAAAAACTGCAACTAACCAATCCTAATCCTAAACTAACTCCAAAAAGGAGCTATAAACACAAAACAACAAAAACTTGTACATTGACTCGAATAATTTTTCATTATGCGCAGAAGTCTTAATTTGCTCGGTATGGTTCTGAATCTAGCAAATTCATCTTTATACTCATAAATGTAAAGTTTATGTGCAGTAAATCCATTTTGGGGGTATAAAGTTTTAAATATTAAAAGTTGTGGGTTCTCAGCCTTGTCATGATTTACCCACAAACACATTTTATTGTCCCCAATGTCATAAACAAACTAAAAATCATTAAAACACAGAGGGTAATGGAAAGACACCACCTAATTTAGAGGACCTTCAGTTGTTGTTGTGTGCTCATTTCATATAAATTCCTTCTCGCGAGGCCTCAACTAATGAAACACTGTTCCATTTCACTTCAGTATATGCATTTCAACATAAAGGACATCCATTAGCAATGTATCATTATTACATAAGACTTCCAAACTAGGTTCAAAAATTCTATCTATATCCTTATCACAATCAACACTAGTTTCGAACAGCAAACTAGTGTATTTGACTTCACAAGGATTATCAATCTCAATCATGTTTCCCAAAGTACATACATCACCAATTAAATGATCAACTTCTTCAACCTTTAAATCAATTTGCTCAACATTTTCCTTACCTGACATAGCAATCTTTCCAGACAACAAGAGATCGGAACAGCTTACCTCAAGATGTGAACCAAAAGGAAGAACCCTACATGGATCACCTAAAGAGAGATTTTTTTTGCAGTTGGGATATCCATTTACCATCTTTTTATTCCACTCAGATGCAAAGTCCCAGATTCCTTCGATCTCTTCAAATGGACTGAGCAGCAAATCACCCATGTTGTCAACTTGCAAGGTCTACAAACCCTTTTCCTCTAGAAATGAAGCATTGCTTTCAACACTCTCTTCAAATATGTTGCCCAAAAGAGTTTGAAAATCAGTATCCAACTCATCATCATTAATTCCAGAGATACTAGTACATGGTGTACAAGGATTTTCTTCAAACAACTCATTTGAATGCATGGAATCAAATCCAAGAAAACACTTCTTTAGTTCATGTTTTTGCATATCAACTAGAACGTCAGCATCAAGCTCATCACTGTTAAGATCAAATTCATTAGTGCATGCTAAGCAAGGACTTTCTTCAAACATCACATTTGAATAAATAGAATCAAAACTAAGAGGATACTCCCTCATTTTGTTCTCTTCATCACGGTGAAGTGGTTCAATCTTCGGAGTAGCCTCTTGGCAGTCCACTTGATATTCTTTTGCTTCATCCAGCTGAATCTTATCATGCATTCTATGCTGCAATAAAACACTAAACTCATTCATGTCAATATATTTATTAGCATCAAAATCCAATCTATTTTCTTAACATACATAAATCTGATGTATTTGATCATCAGGCAACACTTGGTGAATCTGCAAATCCATTTGACCTTCTTTCGAAGAATCATTTTGGAATTCAAATTTTTGTCCCTGATCATGAGATTCATTTGCAATCTTATCCAGAAGTGTGGTTCTCTTTGTTTCAATCTATTCATTATTCAAATCAGCAAAGTCGTTTTCTTGTGTTAACTCATCACAAGGTGTTTCTTCCTTGTCCACCATCATAAAAGAACTTGTGAATGTATCAATAAACTTGTTTTCCACATCTATCAAGTCTGCACCAAGTAGGGAAACTTCATCAGTTATTGGATCCATCTCAATGCAAGGATCAAGGTCATTAAACAATGGGGAAGATCTCAGCATGTTTTCACAGTTACTCTCATCATTGCAGATGGAGTCCTTATCATTTTTATGTGTGCTAGTTGTTTCATCTCCCTCATTGAGTGGACAAGTATTCCAGGGGTCTTCCATAAGTATTCCTTCAACAATGATTAGCTGTTTGAAATATAACTCCATCCTACCAAGGAAATCATGGCAATCCATCTGAGAATGTTGATTTGTTTGATGTATCCTACATCCATTTGGCCTAAGAACTTATGATAGCTTTAGATCTCCTAATTCTTCCAACTTCTCCCTTATTTGATTTTGCATACGTGGGATATCTAGCCAACATGAACCGTGCTCTTTTGTCCGTCCCTCATCACATTGATTCTCATCTTGGTCAGAAGAGTTGTTCAAAGTGTTGGAAGGTATTGTTGATTTCTCATGACAACAATCTTGTGTTAATATCTCATTTCTTTCAATGTCATAGTTAGTATTAACATTTCCAATGAAACTAGATTCTAACCTGATATTTTTATTATGCTCTGACTTTATATCCATTTCATACTCTTTGTCAAACAAATCATCAAAATGATATACTTGCTCATCAAATGTTTCATTTAAAACTTCATCATGATCCAATGCATTATGTGTAGGAGTATGACTAAAAAGAGATGACATAGTTACAACTTCATTGACAAGTGGAATACTTACCTCTATGGTTGGATTTTGCAAAGATAGGTTCTTCCAGTGGTCTTGTGTGGGATTGACTTGATATGAAGTGTCGGAAAACTTGGTGCTTGGAAGATTAGGAAGGTTGTAGCTGCTTGGTGAGACTGATTGCATCTGGGTAGGAATGGTGGGTAAACCTATGTAGGGCTGCAAAGGATGGTAGTTTGCAAGCATGAGAGGATTATAAACCTAATTTTGGCTACCCGAATTTCTTGTGTCATGTCCAGATTGTGCCAATAAGAGAGCTTTGTTCAATGCATCATGTAGGGATGTAGCCTCACCACAATGTCTAATTTTTGTTGTAAATGGAGGGTTCAAACCCCAATAATAATGTTCTATTAGGATATGATCATCAATAACCAAATTTAAAGCTTGAACCCTTTGATACATAAACAAGAACCTGTGATTGAATTGGTAAATGGGTTCCAGTGGTATCATTTTTGTAGCTGCAAATTCATGTGATGGGTATGGTGCACGCACATGAGGATCAAACTGAACCAGGAATAAGATTTCTAATTCTATCCATGAACAAATAGAATTTGGTGGAAAATTAATATACCATTGCCTCGTTGTACCTTGAAGTGTTTTGACAAACAATTGACAGACGATATCCTCATGTTGAATCTGGACAAAAATGACTAAATCCCTGCAAACATTGACATGTTTAGAAGCATTTTGTCCACTATTAGGAAAAAATAAAGGAAGCCTATCATACATGTGACCAAGGATTTCATGAATAAATCTAGGTATACACAAAGGGCTAACATCAGAGCTGGGTTTTCCAAGATCTAACCCACTCCCATACAACAAAGCAAAATTGCTCAAGGGCCCTCCTTCTAGCACTAGTTTTGTTGATGGCCAATTTAACACAATAACGTTAAAAAAATATTTCTACTCTATTTCTCCTGAAAAAGATATCTGATCTAAAACCACCTATCTTCCAAGGTCTCTATAGTTGGTTCTCAATTGTGTTGTTTTATTGAGCAGTCAATGAGGCTGTAATGTCCAAGGGGCCTTTTGGTTATTGAGCTTCTTGATTGTTGTAAGATCAAACTCTTATCTAAACCTACTCTAACTAGGGGGTATAAAAAAAGGAAAAAGATAGATCAAGGACACAAGAGAGAAAATAATGTTGATTCATCTAATTAACAAGACCTGTTACTTTTCAAGGAATTCCTAAACTAAATTGGAGAACAAATCAACCCGCAATCAATACAGAGCTTCATTCATTCACATTGCAAAAATTAACAGCATAATACAAATCACAATTCAAACAAAAGAAAAGATCAAACTTCATTCCTTGAAAGATTCCAAATTAAATGATTAACATAATGAACACCATTCCAGAGAACAACTTAAAGCAGGTTTAAGTTCGGCTGCTTCTACTGTAGCAAAATAGATAAATAGCATTTACAAATCTGGCAAGTTTCACCAGTGCACAGAAACCAATATCCTCATATTGACTCAATTAACTAAAATTGCAGAAAACTCCATTATCTATCCTATTGCTAACTCTAATCAGCGAATCTGTAAAACTTCTAACTGTATTTCCTAAAATTCTAACCCTTTCTAAGTGAGCAGATATTACTATTCATAGCTCAACAATTACATAATTCCCTCCAAAATTAGACATCAAAATTTGTAGCTTTTGTGTGCATTCAATTAATTCCCCAAAACAACTTTTTGTTTCATCTCATGTCTGACCTCATCTGATTTTAATTTGAAACTCCACTCTCCAGTTTGGCTCATGTTGACTTTAGTCCGCTTCAGTTTGAAAGTTGGGACTTCTAGTTTCCTCTTTGAGCTCACTTCAACATTTGCTTTGCACAATGTGCAACATTATCTTTTCCAGAAATTACTCCATGAAGCATTCAATTTACTTTCAGTTGATAATCTTTCCAGCAAGATTCTTTGTGCATGTTTTCTTTGTAATCTCCTCTCAACCAATTATCTTTTCAACCTTCAAAAGTACCTGAAAACATAAATACACATTAAGTAATCCAATAAAATTAACTAATAATTGATTCCAAATCATTTAAATTAAATGTAAATGATAAACTTGATATTTTCATAAGTGAAATAACAGAAACCCCAGTTTGAAATGAATGTAACATTAAATTAATGATCTACCTCATTTGATCCCAAAGACACCTGTAAATCATCAAAGGTATTAATTAATTTATAAAATTAATTAATCAATAAAACTTAACTAATTCTAAAAATTAATTAAAATTCCAAAATATCCTTTTAAACTAATGCTATTTTAAATTATTAAAACAAAATAAAATAGCATTAAAATCATTTCTCGCATGGAATTATAATTCTCATGCCATTGCTAAATCTGGGCAATATCCAATGGATTTGCAACTAAACTATTCGTCAATGAAAATTAAACTTGTATCATCTTGCTTCTATATGGCTTTCCAACAGCAATAATTTATTCATTTGAGAAATCCCTTATCAACATTCAATTTCTTTGAACTTGCTATTAAGTCCCCTTCACTCAATCCGTTTTGTCCCTACTTCACCACTCACAACTTGACTTTTTCCGAGTGATATCAAATCTAGGGCAAAATATTTGGAAATCCCAAATTCAAAGTTCACATTACACACAGGAAAATATGATATTGTTAGGGGAATTTTGACTTTTCAACTGCCAATTGTATTTACTTGAGAGTCTCAAAAGCCTTTTCAATCAAATCGATTTGGTGCACACAAAAACTACAATCATGGCATTTCATGGGATAACATCCTTTTTGAGGCATTTTGTGTAACAGTCTATGTGTCGTGCCTATGATATTTCATTTTGTGCAAATATTGTAGCCATCCACTGTATGAGATGATCCTTCTTCGAGCCCTACTGTCAAACATCTCATTAGCCAACGTATACTCCAATTTTTGCATATATTTTACCAAGGCAGTCGAAACTACAACATTAGATAAATACCCACACTTGATTACCTTTTGATAGGTTTCCATACCTTGTTCTAAAGCTTCGAATTGTGCACAGATAATAAGGATGTCAGTAAAAAGGCCGTGGAATTTTTTTTACACCTACAAACTACATTTGCATCAAAGTTTCTAAAGCCTTTTCAACAAATTTGTTTTATGCAGATCCTATAATTCGCAATTTATTGCACATCATAAGATGGCATCTCTTTGAATCATTATGTCAAACAGTTCGCTTGCTTGTTGTGGTTCCACATTTTTCATGCATTTTATGATAGAGAGGGAGCTATCAAAAGGTTGTGGAATCGGCTTTACTTCTATTGATTACGCTACCCTTGTCTGTAATCATGGCGTTGCTCGAGACTACATCTTTGAGGTGTTCTATCAAACGTTCCACCGCCATGTCTTTGCTCAAAGATTATCATTGGCGCGCGTGGAGAGGCTAAAGCTAGCGTGATCTTAGCTTTTGGAATCTGCAAATAGTATTTGTTAGGAAGTTTCTGAGAGTATCTTTAAGTCATTTAACAAATCGATTTATTTTGGTTCATAACCCGCAATCAGCATTCCAAGGGACAACGCCTTGGAGGCATTGTGTCAAACAATTCACGTGCCTACTCTATATTTGGTGCATGTTCACAATGGCAGTTTGCAAGTGCAACATTTAACAAAATCCTTTGGAGAAATAAAACTGCCTCTTGCAAAATCTATTCTCTACACATTTGTTTCATTCAACTTGCAATCATGGGGTGATGTGAGACCACTTCTTGAGGCACGCTTCCTTGAGGGATTCAGTCAAACAATCCCCCTATCGCCCTTATGATCATGCATTTTGTGCAAATCCAATGATCAAGCATTCAAGAAATGTGATTTCTTTGAGGTAGTATGTTAAACAATGCGCGGGCCTTGTCCATGCTTACACATTTTACATATATTTCTTGTCATCTCCTACTCATGTATAGTTTTCATATTTCACATGCACTACTACCAGGGTCAATGCTTCATCATTTTGCATACATTTAATCGGTTCATTTGATTAGAACCTTCTTAAAGCCCCTTTCAACAAGGTTATTTTGTGCATGTTTTGTGCAATATGGCACCTCTATTAAACCATCAAAGGCGTTGGTAAGGCTCATAAACCTCGCCTTTAAACTCATCAACTACATTTTGTTGAACAATTCACACGTGCTTTCATATCTTTGCATGCATTTTGATCAGGGTCCATTTTTGGTGAGCCTCTCTTTTATTCTTTGGTGGATGTTCATACCATTTTAACAGGTCAATTTTGTTTCTAAAATTCCGCCCTTGATCCATCCTACCATTCACGTGCCTGGTCTATGCTTCACTTTTTGGCTTTATCGCTGTGGAGTGGGAGTTGCTCAGGAGCGGGACCGAGAGCGTGACAGGAGCGGAAACGGAACTATAACAAGCCTCAAGCATTTTATTCTAGGTGCGGGTGCAGGAGCAAAGCGGGAGATTGGATCAATAACTACACCTATTCGAAGTCGAGTTCAAAACCATTTACAGAGCGGAACCAGAGCCAATTCCGGATGTGAACACTTTCTTTTTTGTTTAGTTTCGGTTCTTATATTGTTCCAGTTCCGAAAAGAAACTTTTATTAAGGCGGGCTCATGATCGGCACCAAACAATTTGCTTTATTTTATTACTTTAAAATCCTTCCCTTCTTTAATGAGTGGTATAGTCAAGTTTGGGCTGGAATTTTCTATTTTTATTTGCTTTCTTTTTAAACTTTTTTTTATTTTTATTTTATTTATTTATTTATGACTTCAAGAGTTTTAAAATCCTTTTAAATAAAAAGATTTATTATCAAAAATTTAAAACTTTCTTTTATTCTAAATCTTTTAAAATAAAAGATTTTAGTTATATTAAAAGTTTATTTATTTATATTATTATTATTATTTTAAAATTTAAAAGATTAAATTTTATATTTTAAACTTTTAACTTTTTAAATTTTAATCTTTTAAATTTATTCATTTTATTTGTATTTTTCTATGTTTTTATATTTTGTAATTTTTGAATTTTTTTTTTTTTACATTTTCTAATTTTTTTTGTATTTTTGATATTTTACATTTTTTTTGTATTTTATTTTTTCTCATTTTTTGTATTTTTAGACTCTAAAGACAAGACGAACAATGTGAAGACAACACAAGGAGACGAGTACGGAGACAAACAAACTAGACAGAAATGAAGAACAAAAACGAAAAGACAGAGATCAGGATTGGGAACGAACACAGAACGTGAACCTTCAAAAGCACAAGGTGTCGATTCCAATTCATAACCTGAATTTGAAATACACACAACGGAAACGGAGATCAGAGTCAAAATGGAAACGAGAACTTGAACTTTCCAAAAGTGTAGAGCGCAAGTTCTCTTCTAAAACCTAAATCCGACAAAGACAAAGAAAACGAACAAGGCACAAGAAAAAACGAAAACAAAAACGACAAAGCACGACCACAACCAAACAAACCAATGAAACGAAAGAAAACATAGGGGGTCCCCGACTTTTCCAAGCGAAAAAGTTGGGGCATGTATGCAAGGCATAACACTACCCTCAATGTCAATGAGGTATGTATCAACCTTGGAAAGCTCATATGTTGATCCAACAAAGGTCTAAGGGACAAATGAACTCTCTACATAACCAAAGGGGTAGGCAAATGAGCAAAATTTTCTTTAAAATAGCACTATGAAGAAACCAACTTCCCCTCGACACCAAGAGACTTTTGTTGGTTAGCATCCAAAACAAATTTTTAGGCTAGAGGGGAAGGGGGTTTTGAAAAAAAGAACCAATCATGATATGGAGCTAAAAAATTGTTTTCTAATTTCCAAGACATCTTTGTGCTCCAACCAACCTAGTTTCTACACACAATGGCCTTATAGTTGATCTTATGGTAATGAAGCTACTAGGCATTGGAGATAGATATAAACAAAAGAACAATAACACATTGGAAATGTGGGATCTAGATCTATTCCAATATTGATTCTAGAGTACATTACATGCAATTTTTGCAAAGATTTCAAATCTACTTCCTCCAACGCATCGAACTTGACCAATGATTTCCAAGCAATTCCTAGCCTAAAGCTCTTACATGAGGCCATACAACCTACCCCACAACTATGTGGGAGAAGAGGAAAGAATTACTAACAAAACTTAGAATAATATTCCACTCCTTAAATAGAAGGAACTCCAACACCAAAGTGCATATGTAGCTAAGCCACCTTAGGAAAATTAGAATTAAGCAATGAAGAAACCTTTCAAGAGAAAAATATACTTTAAAACATCATAAGCCCAAGACTAGATCAAGCCCACAAAAAGTCATGTATCCCACCAAGAATTGCTAGGCCAAAACTAAAATGATCAATTCTTGACACTAAAGGCAGCCCAAGGTAATGACACTAACAAATAAAGAGAAATATTAATCCAAGCTGCTTCTAATTAATATATTATTAACAAATGGTAAATATCTTCATCAACCTTGCAACTCTTGTTTAAAGGTTCCAAATTTACATATAAATTATTATTTTTATTTTATCATAATTAAATCATCCACACAAAACAAGCTTTATTCGTTCCTTTACTAGTTCCAAATACGAAGATATAATTTATTCATTGTGCTAGGTATATTTTTCGCTGATTCTTTTCTCTACAACAAAAAAATATTGATATGTTTTCCTAGCATGTTTCAAAATACCTCATCTTCCATCGTAAATGATTAATAAGACAATCGCCAACTTCATTTAGAATTTTATAATAGCAAGTTTGAAAGCTACTAGAAATTGAGTTCAGTGACCTTTTGTGAGTTTGGTAGAATTTTATAATATTGGTATGTTTTTCTAGTTTGTTTCCTTGTCGTCCATCCTCAACTGTTACTGACACGAACCTCGACTTTATTAGAATTATCTAGTAGCATTCAAAAGCTATTGGAAAATCGAGTAATCACTAAATCGCATGTTTCTCCTAAATCTTCAAATTTATACGAGGAGAATTCGTGTATTTATGATTCAACGTAAAACAAGATAATCTAGAGTGTGCTACAATGTCTGTCTATTTTACACCAAACATTTTCAACAAAGATTTCCTGAAGAAGTGCCATCGCTGCAAATTTCAAACTAGACAGATAAAAATATGAATCCTGGAAAAATATGCTCAAAGAACGACAGCATTTGCTGTAAATTGAAGAATCAAATTTGTTCTCGGAGAAAGATCCACTAGAAGATTTGCAAAGGCGAAAAAACAAAAACTATATTACATATTTTGTGATGATTGACATGAGTTTTTTGCAGTCCATGTAGTTAGATAAGGTTTGCTTATGATTTTGACCCTGCATACATTTTAAGATGTATAGGAAAATTTGAAGAACCGACAACTCAGGTCATCTTTCAAATAGACCACCAATGTTGGTCTACTTTACTGCTGCACTTAATTAAGTCATATGGAAACTAAAGGCGTTTCAACAATATAATCTGATCATTCAAAAATAGTAGCATTGATATTTTCACTTAAACAGGAATTCTAAAACAGACAGAATGTCTTATGCGTATAACGAGGCAATATACTCTATATCAAAAAACCATAAAAATATCATTCAAAAGCTATTATTAGTTGAGTGTACAGGAGTACTAGGACACCCCGGTGGGTACAGAATTCAAAATGCTAGACATTAACAACCTCCATCAGAATCAAAAACCTGTTAACAATAAGCAATTCTTGAGAGGCAATGCAAATTCAAAGTCACCATTGCCACAATCCAAAACCACCATTATCAAAAGAATATCACCAATATACAATTCCAGATAACTCCAAATAAGTTCAAAGTTGCCAAATCCACAACCCAATTTTCAATAAATACATGTTTCTTGAGAACTACTTTGTATATAGGTATCATTTCAGATAATTGCTCAGGTGAATGTCCATCGAGCCATAAATCAGACTTCAACATAACCTTCATACACTCTGAAAACTTTGCTTTGTAGGTGCCTTTCATATAGCAATTAGATCATCTTCATTGGCTTTCACATGTTCAACAGAATAACAAGACTATAACTTAAACCTGTCTTGTTTAACATTAATTCCTCTAAATCACCAGCAAATTCTGTATTTATGAATCTAATCCTAACAGCCATCCTAACATAAAAAACCGTGTTAACAATTCAGAGAAGGCGTCAATCCACCAAATTAATACATCAATACTTCAAATTAAATCTCCACGTATCCAATATTTTGAAATCTAAAATAGAAACATACCTGCTCTGCAGCAAATTACTATATATCATTAGATACTTGAACCTTCAAGATTTGCTGTTAGTAAAAACAAAATTTATTTCTATACATTGTCAGTAATTACACTACAGTGGATATTATATGAATCTTCACTCCTGCTGTAATACGAATTGCAGCTAAGCTAATAACATAGTCAACAAAGGTTTACGATATAAAATACTCTGCTGACTAGGATAGTAATGGAAATTATAAACACAAAATCTACACATCTACTAGCTATATTTCAAAAAATAAAATTAAGCTCAACTATGAAAGTAGTTTCAAAGAACATTTAGGTTAAAAATGAACATTGAGAGCTTGCGTCGAGCAGATTGGTAAAGGCTGAGTGTTGCAAGAGAAAACCTGGCTTCAGATCACCATAGGTGCCATGATGGTCAGAGCAATTTGGACTAAGAGTTGCACTATGTAATGTAAATCACCATGGGAACAGCTCAACCCAAGCTTGCATGACCCCAAAATTAAATGAACAAATCCCAATGTTGTGAGATCCCAAGCAAATCCTCTTTTTGATCAAACCATAAACAACTGACAATTTGAGGACATCTATAAAAACAGTTTAAACTACTACAAGTTATATATTGATATTACATGAAAATATCAACCATACGCTTTCAGATAAATACTTTTTAAGATTCAAGACTAGCATGCATTTACACTACCCAAAAAAGTGAATTATAAGCCACAGGTACCTAAAATCCAGTTTAACCATGTGTACACGAAACTATCACCTACAGACTTTTCGAAAATTATCTTCAAAACATAACCTAAACACATATTGAGAAAATCTTTACTAGGAAAGCAATACTAAGATGGACAAAATCAAACTTATTCAGCATAAAGATAAAACTACCAAGAAAGTAGAAATTAAATGGATACATAGCAATTTACATGCATTAACAAACTAAACATATTTACTAGTTACATTTGAAAAAAAGAGCAAAAATAAATAAATTTACTATTTTCAGTTTCAATGGGGAAAAGGAGCCGAATTAAAAATATCTTTGGAAATTCAAGGTTTATCTAAAACAGAATGGAACAATTGTGACTATAACTAAGGCAGGCAAGGATACAAGGGACTGCAAAAAACTAATCATCCCTCATATGACACTCGTTGAATTTCAGAGATATAGCCTCCACAGAAGATTCTATGGATTTCAAGCACTCACCAAAAAAAATCAGTCTTGCACACTGAACTCACCTACAAAGGCAACTTTCTCTCCCATATAACAAACAAAAACTCGTTGAATTACAGAGATGAAGCCTCCAGAATAGATTCTATGGATTTCAAACATTCACCCGTAAATCAGGAACTGTCTTGCACAACTGAACTCTACCCACAAAGACAACTTTCTCTCTGGCAAATTCATAAGTTTACTCAAAATGGGTCCAATCTTGTACTAGTACTTACAACTTGGTATTACAAAAAATTTTGCACAAAACAAATAAATTGTTCACAAATTAGAAAACAAGCATCGCCCTAAAAAGCTCCAAATGTAAAACTAGGAACTACAAAACAAAGAGATATAGAGAAAATAAATCATAGTTACCCTAAAATTAGGAGCACTGCATCTAATCACCTCAATTTTATCAAAACTGTTTGCATAATAAACATCCTTTTGAACTGAAAAAAAACCATTGGAATATTTCAATATCATGATCACTGAGCAGTCCATCTTGTCATACTTTAAGGTCTGGGCTCTGGCACCACAATCCTAAGGAAATGAAGCTGGCAATAGTCTGTGGCAAATCAAAATCCACTTGGTTGCCTACTCACAATTACTCATTTTTGTCTCAAAACCAATCCATAGATGAAAACCAAATTTGGGCCTTAAATATATGGTACATAATGTTCCAAAATACCACTGGTAGTCATAAAGGAAACAAAACATCCTTGAGAGAAGCTGGTCGAACTAATCAAAAACTTCCAAACCATGGGCAATAGGCTTCATCGGCTCTGCTCATCATATCCTCAGTTAGGGCTGAGGCTTCGTCATGGGATGGACTGGCTCCAGGCATCATGTATCGTGTGGCTGTTTAGTGTTACGAGACAATGGCCACAGGGGAAAGAAGGTACATCAGAAAGATAGAACTTCAATTTTCTAGGATATCATTGATCTTTCTATATAAATGCAAAAAGATTGAATAACATAACTACAAACATGCATTTAGTGCTGAAATTGAAAGAATGAAATAACACAATAGAAAAAGTATGCCACCTGTCAGTCCCAAAACAGCCCATGTCATCAGTATGCCCTAGAAGCACCACGCATTGGTTGGCCTTGACCACCAGTTGCAAGAAAGGCTTGAAGTAAGCTTTTAGCTGCATGTGTTTGCTCAGGTGTCCCTGAAATTTCAATGACACGGTCTGAAGCACCTGATCGAGAATCATGCAATTTTACTTTTGCACCAGATATCTGCCAAACAAATAAATGTTAGCACTTGATGTTTGTGCTAATTTATGTAATCAATTTTCCAACTTATGAAATCATTACCTCACGAATATGTTGCATGTTACTTCCTCTCTTCCCAAGTACTGAACCAACTGAATCTTTCGGTATGGTAACCTCCACAGTTGATGTTGAGACATTTTTCATAAACCCACCAGAATACCTAAGCCAATGACAAGATATTTGTAATGTCAAAACCACAATTAGGCAAAAATTATCTTTGCATCTGTACTAAGTCATTAACATTCGCAAAAATTAATAATTTAAGCCTAATGTGGCAGGATATGTAGAAAAGCAGTACCCGGCATTATTTGCATGATTTGATGAATATCCTTGAATAGGGTCATATCCACTTCCTCCACTCTAGAAAGTACACATAAGCACATTGTTAGTGGATATAAACAATCTATAAATGTTTTAATAACACTTAAAAAACATAAATTCTGTAACCATTAAATCTTTAAGAAGATCAAGTACAATACACTCCCTCCACTCTTGACAGTATATGTTTAACTCATTGTCAGTGATAAAGGTATTAAAAAGATGACTTATAAGTTACATAAGGAAAACACTAATTCTGTAACTACTATAGAATTCTGGTAGACATAATGACTTAAGCAGAACCATAAATAAAACCATTCTGGAAGAACAAGAAGAATAGCAAACCATACTAGAGAAAGCATACAAAAGGATGACAGTATTGCTAATGTACCTGCATACTTCCAAAATAACTTGCAGAAGACGTCCTTCCTCCAGCTCCTTGATACCCAAAACCAGACGAAGGATACATCCCCCCCGGTGATACTCTCTCTTGTCTTCCTGAATAATGTGATGCCATAGGAACATCTGGATTTGTAAGTGCATATTTTGGTAGAGGAGCACCAGAGGAACCTTTGCCAGCACCATCTGTATCCTGAAAAGCTTTAGCCCTAAGCCTAGATGCAATTTGTACAAGAGCATCTCTGGCAAAGTTGGTTTCTCCTGCGATCTATGAGAAAAACAAGGTCAAATTATCAAAAACTCCTCAGACGGTGTCTAACTCCATCTGTCATTTAATATTTTATATTAATAAAAGAAATATAAATGACAATTAACAAAAGCTTGTGCCATTTCAAACAACGCTAAATATAAGTAAAACCAACCTGCACAAGCTCGTCATTCTGAGAAGTACACTTTGGTAAATTCTCCTTAGGCAATACACGAATGTCAGCCCGGGTTGCCCTACGCATCTCAGATATTATGTTACCACCCTTCCCAATAAGACAACCAATTTGATTTGATGGAACCAAAAGCCTTGTTGTAATATGACCTTCAGCATCAGATCTACTAGTAGTCCTCACTTGCAGAATAAGAGCCGCCTCAATAACAGGTGACACCAGGTTGTCAACAAACTGCATAAAAAACAGAGAAACAGTTTGATTTGAAAGATGGTCAACTATGAAAATATCAAAATGTCCAATATCATATGGAAGCCACAAAATGCCAGTTCATAAAGTGGTGAACGCTATCCCACCCACCTCTGAGGCTGAGACTACAATTTCAGTTTCTTCAGATTCTGGTATTGTATCTGATATTTTAATGGTTGCTCCTGAGTCTTGTCTTATTTGGTTGATTGTGCTCCCACTCTTGCCAATTACTCCACCAACCCTGTCATTTGGACACAATATTCTAAGAACAAAATCCTGTCCCTGACCACCCTCCCTACGGGATGGTCCACCAAAACCTGCTAGTGCAGGAAAACCAGACGGATTTATTTGCCATGCAGATCCTGTCTCACTCCCATATCCTCCAAACAATGGCATAGATGCTCCAAGGCCAACAACTGGGGCTCCAGCATTCTGATTTGACCATAGAGGGTTTCCTTGGGGCAGAAGATTTACTGAAGAGAATAGAGAACCACCAGAAGCATAAGCAGCTCGTGAAGGATTGTTAAATTCCAGACGCTGTTTTGATGGATTCTCATGCAACCGAGTTGAAATTTCATTTAATGCTTTCTTCACCGCAGATGGATCTCCAGCTATCTGAAAGATTGGACATGTTAAGTTTATAATCCTGCAAAGCCCCACTTACTCTAAAAACTTCAAGAGAAAAATATCAAGAAAATTGCACCAAACACGCACTAATCTCCAGAACACTCATAAAACAAAGTAATTTTTACAAAATAGTATCTCAAAAAAGGAAGATAGAATTTCTATCTGTGTTTCTAGCCTGGTGATAGGTGGTAGCACTTCTGACCAAAGTGACACAGGATCAAATTTAGCTGGGGTCACTTTCCCCAAAATAATAAGACAAGTGTAGCCTACAGGTTCAAGCCCACAAGCACATAAGCACATTGTTAAATCAAGAAACACAGTGAAAAACTAAATGATTAGGGTAGAGAGATGATACTAAACACAACTACTGTACTAACCCCCAACCCCCAACAACACTATAACCAGAGAGTATTCTATAAAGTATAGATCCCAAAAAAGTGCAGGGACAGAAATTCTTCATAAACAGCATGCCAACAGTGTCATCAACTACGGTGACTCAGATTCAAATCTGTTTGCACTCATTAGCCCCAAAATAATGTTCAATCCACAAGCACAAAAGCACATTGTTTTCAATCAAAAAATAAAACTTATGGACTAAAAAACTTATGGACTAAATACAAGTATACACAGATGAGATCAAGCACACAAAACTCAATAACATACACATAACAACTCAATCTCAGCATTTAATGTGACTGAAAACAAATAAAGCCCGTAAGTTAAATCCCTAAAGAAGCATTGTTCAATCAAAGTAGCTACAAAACAAGTAACAGTGAAAGGTTAGATGGCAACACCGAAGATTTCAGGATCCTAACTTCTAAAACAAAGATGAACTATAAAAAATGAACAAGTCAGAAATTAAAACACACTGCCAAAACACTCAACTTCACCAATTGTTGCAATTCCATAAGCTTAAAAAGAGCACTAGTTAATTAAAATACATATTCAGCATAGGATTACAACAATTGGTGAAGATGAATGCTTTGAAAGTGTGTTTTAGTTTCTCAGATGTTCACTTTTTATAGTTCATGTTTGTTTTAGGAGTTGATATCCTTCATCTTGTGTGCACGTTTGCCATCTAATATTTCACGGTTACTTCTTTTGCAGTTACTTTGATTGGAAAGTTCTTCTTTCGGGATTAAACTTATGGGCTTTATTTGCAATTTTACACATAAAAAAGATTAAGTATAAATTCATTAAACAAATAAACCACGGCATCTAAAACACATTTCCAAAATACTATTACAACATTCAGCAAATATGGACATAAAATAATCACATAAATCAAAACATCAAATTTCAAGGAAGATAAATAAAAATAATACTGTTTGAAATTCAAAATGCATGCATTGTACAAAGTACGTACTTGAACAAGTTCATCTGTATCCATAGCACATGGAGGTAGCTGTTCCTTGGACATAATACGAATTTGTGCACCTGTATCACTCCTCATTTTGGCAATTATCTTTCCAGCCTTCCCAAGCAAGCATCCAATTTGGTTGTTAGGAACAAGCAAACGAGCTGAAACATTGTGAGACCTATCTTTATCATCATCTTCATAATCTGAGCCCCCACCACGTTCTTCCTCGATAATTCTTTCGTATACTCTGAAAAGTGCATGCTGGGCAGGGCACAGAGCCTCTCTGTCACTTCCATCCTTACCCACATCATCATTCTCCTCATCATTGTCCTTGTCATCATTGTTCTCATTACGGTCATCCTTTGGTGGACTGAAAATAATAATCACTCTCTCATCTACCCCAGGAATAGAGTCGGCAATCTTGATCTTAGCATGGGTTTCTTGCCTCAAAGTTTTAATAATATCTCCACCTTTTCCTATAACACTGCCTATTTTATTCCCAGGGCAAAGTATCCTGTAAACTGTATCATTGACTCCAGGCATTGCAGGCGCAGATCCCCGCTCACCATCTAAATTTCTTCTCTTGTTCCTTCCATTTCCATCCTCCGCGTGACGGCCTCGCTTCCCAGAATTATATTTGCTTCCCTCCATTATCAATGTAAATGCTGCTACTACTACAGATATGTAGAAATCTGTTTGTAGACAGGAGAAACAAATAAATAGCTAAAACACCCAAAAATATAATTCTATGCTTTCAGAGATCAAGTTCCACAGGATTCTGGAAAGATAAAAAATAGTCATTTTAATTTTGAAAGAGTATACAATAAACATCTCGCGTATAACATATTAAAGGATTTATCTCAACATATAAAGTAATGATGATGTCAAAAATATTTCAAAGAACTGAATCGGATTACTGCCCACCCACAAGAAATCCCTTTTTGTAAGACACCTCAAAATGAATAGGTTTAATACTTCCGCAAGAAACCATGCATTGTTTGAGAAAGACCGCTAGGCATGAACTGTGGAGCCTTAAACTATCAAAAGAAAAAACCTTATACTCCAACAATTAAAACGTTAAACCATCCTGATAGTTAAAACCTAGAAATCTGCATAGCTACACCCTAAAACACCCTAAATTCTTTAAACCATAAAACACCCTAAATTCTTTAAACCCTTAAAACCCTGTGCATGAAAACTTACATCCCTCAAAACCCGAAATACTTTTAAACCCCCAAAAATATTTATAGCAAACTCCTAAAACAACAGCAACACCAACAACAAAACCAACAGAAGATTAAAAAAAAAAAGAGGGGGCACTGAAAATAGCAGAATGTATAGCAATACTGACCTCAAAACAAAGGGCAGAGCAAGGCGATTCTCCAAAGCAGCGCTTTCACTTTGGGCGGATGAATAAATAACAAATAACAAAGCAAGTTTCAAGCGAATTGTCGTCTGAGAAAGAAGATAAGGTGCCTTGAAATTTCTTTGCTTGCTAGGGTTTTCACGAAATGGAATTTCAACTTAATTTCGGGGAATTTTGTCTTGGCTCAAAAGTATTTATAAGCATCTCCTATGTTCGTCCATATGCATTGTATGTATCCATTGGCAACCGACTAGAGATTCGTTTGGCTCTTTAAAAGCTTTTGTGGGGAGACAAAGAAATTTTTTTAACTTTTGGGAGGATTACCTGAAAAGGAAATGAAATGACGGGCTCTTGATCTAGAGTTTCCAAATTACCTAGCTAATGAGCTTTGAATGATTGTGACATATGAAAGGATCACTCAACTATGAGTTCATCAAAGTCGAAACCTCGTCATTGATTGGTCATATGTAACGTAATGCAATTTGTGTGTATGGTAATAGATTGACTACCTAATAGTTGCGTGGAAGCCTATGGGAAATTCCAATAAGATGTTGAATAATTTGTGAGGGGAGCGAGTGTACCTTCTTTCTTTTTCTCTTTGTTTCAGATTTAGCTTGACTTCATTGTCTTAAACATAATGATTAGAATGTAAGTTGGCAAATTATTCTTGTTTCGATTTACTTTGATCTTTCATTTGTAGTGTATATGTTAATTTTGTAGGTATGAAAATGATAGTTTAAATTAGTGGAAATAGATTTAATTTTTGAACTTTTAAATTCAAATTTAATCGTAGATTTGAGTCAACTTCTCTCTAATTGATCGTTAATCTTTAGTTTGAGTATAAAATATTCAAATTTGTACGTTAGGTGTTGTATAAAAGGGCAAATCTTACTTCATTATGAGCACCTAAGACTTGACTTCAATATTATTGCATCAATACATAGCATCTTCATGATATCAATATACATTTGTCCTAGACATATTGCATGATCGTTTTGTGTTTCTTTGATCATATCAAAATTGTTGAATCATATTTAGAGGCTTGATATAAGGAGAGGATCTTCACTTGGCAAACTTCCAAAGGTGTTTGTCAATATTGCCATTATTAATTGTAAGTTTAAACATAAAAACATTTTTTGTCTACAAGTATAGAAGTTCTAGAGTCGGTACGATTGAAAATGTGTGCCAGTTGACTTCTCATTCCAAATAGAAATATGTAGGTCCCCCCCCTCCCCATACAAGAGAAAAGAGAGAAGGTCTACGTGCCCCTCCAAAAGATGCGAAGGAAAGAACTCCATGTGAGAAAATTCTCCCTCCCAAAACTAAAATGAAAGGAGAAACCTTGCAACCTTCCCTCAAAATGCCTCTTACAGTGTTGGTAGATGCTCAACACTAGATGTTGAAGATGATTCATGATCATTGAACAACATTTCTCCCCTTGGGAAGAAATGGCACCACAAATATGTTGGCACCTCATTGTGTTGTGTCTCATTTTGCTCTATTTTACTCTATATGTTTACACTTTGTCTTGGTTGGCCCATTACTAATAATTGGTCTGAGATATTCTTTATTTGGGAATATATTTATTTTCCTTCTTTGTTCTCCCTTTCTGTTTTAGTCAATTGTCTAGTTTGAATCATCAAAAAATTAGTTAAGTTCTTTTGTCAATATTTTGTGGAGGTTCTAAAACCTTTGTTGGGAGTTGACAAGGTTTTCACAGCATTTTCGAAGTCCAACATAGGTTTTCTAACTTATTGTGTTCCTTTTGGTTAAGTCTTCATCTATAATTTTTTGAGAATTGAATTCCTTTGTTGGGAGCTAACAACAATCTCACAACCTTGTTGGAACTTGATGTTGGTTTCATAACCTTATGATTTCAAATAAAAATGTGTAAAGACGGTATGTTTCAGCGAGTTGCAAAGGTTATAAAACCTTTTTCGACTCCCAAAAAGATTATCACAACCTTGTTAGAGCATGAAGGGTTTTTTAGAACTATTTGAAGATTAAAAGATGGAAAATGTCAGTTTACTTAGCACTGACGAAGTTGCTTGTGGCTACACCAAATTTTGAAGGAAATGAATTCTAAGTTTTTGTTAAATTTTCTAGAGGTTCTCATACCCTTGTTGAGCTTCAACATGGTTCTCCAAACCTAATTGAAGCTCAACACTTTTTTTATTAATTTTTTTCCTAAGGGTGGAGTTTTGAAGTGTATCATTGTTTCACTGACTTTTGTGTTTTTTAGAATTTTTGGATGGTTCTAAAACTAGTGTCATCTCCCAACAAGGTTTTCACATTTTTTTGGAGGATGATGGGGTTTTCATAACTTGTGTGATAGGCAAATAGAATGGATCAAGGATGTGTCTTTAATAATCTTGAGTGGTTTTGAAACTATTGTTAGATATTGATGGGGTTTTGATATCTTGTTTGTTCGTTAATAGAAAGATCAAAGAGAGATTAAAGAGAGACTAAGTGCATGGTTTTTTAGTGGTGGTGAAACCTCTGTCGTCTATCAACAAGGTTCTCACAACCTTGTTGAAGCCCAACATCCTTTTTGTAACCTATTGAAGACAAGGAGGAGGCACCACATGTTGGGAATAGGATGCCATTTAATTGCAATCCTAAACATATTTCATGTATTTCCTAAGTACTTGGAAAGTGTTCCCCAACACTAGAATTAGAAAGAGATTAAATTTGAATGAAATGAACATGTAAATTGACATTTTTAATTATTCCTAAATGATAGGAACATGTGGGGGCGGCCAAGAAGAGCTCCTACAAGATAGGAGCACATGGGATGCCCACATGGGTGGTGGGACACACCTTGTTTTAGTTAATTGTTTGGTGAATTGAGAACTCTTATGTAATGCATGTCTTGTTCCTACAAAGTAGGGATTGATATTTACAATGTATGTGGAGTGGCACTATCAGTTTAGTTTCAGTTCAGTTCAGTTCAATTCAATTCAATTCAGTTTAGTTCAGTTTAGTTCAGTTATGGTTCAATTATCTTCAATTGCATGTAGTTAGTTTGAGTTACATGTAGTTGACTTCAGTAGACTTCAGTTGCATGACTAATGACTTCGGTTGCATGACAGATAACAGGTTGATACTTTCAGTTAATAGGGGATGATCAATCATGCATGATGTTTGCATGAATGGTAGAGAGATATGTTTCAATTAACAAAGATTGACTTGGACCCACCTTGGGCGCCCAAGTTGGCATCTTTGAGTTAGCACCTTTTGCATGAGAAGATATTTACAAGGCTCAGTTAAGTGGGGCCCATTCTTGGGCCCCAACTTTGAGGAGAAGCTTACAGGATATCTTTGAAACCAACAATCAGTTAAGACTTTGGTTTGGAACACCCAAATTGATGAAGGACTTGGTTTGACATTATTTTTCACAAAAGAACTCTACTTGCATAAGAATGGCGTAGATATTTGTGAGGATCTTTATCCTCTTGTAATTGTCAACTCTTTGGAGTTTACAATGTTCACAATTGTCTATTTATTGCAACAAGTTGAAGAGAGTTCTAAGAGAGTACTTTTGTGAAGCATGGCACAGGATGTGTGGATTCATGCTTGGACACATGAGAGTTTATTGCAGGTTGTGAAGAAGTGTTGAAGGCAAAGGAAGCATATCAATCAAGGATTGATACATTGTTATTGTAATCTTATTCTAAGGTTAAATAATACAAGCACTATTGATTCTGGTGGTGGAGTTTTTTCCCGAAAGGGTTTCTCCACGTATATGTTGTGTCACTTCTATCTTTTGGTCTTATTCTTCTACAATCTTTTTTCTACTTCTACAATTGGTAAAATGAATCTAAACAGATAATCATCCACAAAGAATTTGTAACAAAGAACACTTAATTAGATCTACAATCTCATAGTTTTACAAAGTATTAAGCTACATAATTACCTCTATTTTCAACACCACATGTAAGAATTAAATTGAGTAGGTGAAGGTGTGATAAGGAAATAGGCATCATGTGTCATCATAAAATATATTTTTTTAAAGGGTTTTGAATACCAAACATAGTGGTGTTGGGTGTTTTAACTCGCCCACCTACCAACGTTTGTTTTCCCACCAACTCTCCATCCTTTCTCGAGCACCACTAATGGCTAGAAGCAATGCCTACAAATAGGAGATGGACTTCTATACTCCGTCAATACAATAAGGACGTGATTGGGTATATTTGAAGCACAAAAATGATTGAAATATTTGACAAGATGACATGGCTACTGCCTATAGTTATTGGAAATTGTTGATTTTCAGGGGCCTTGCGCAAGTCTGTGCATTTCCCTTTATGGGTGCCTACTAGAGAATATAAATATTTCTTGTTTCATTTTGAAAAGAGTGGAAATTAATTGGATAAAAATAGAGAGCAAAAAGAAACGCTTGGTTAGGAGTTTTATTCCAGAAAAGGGAAAGATAACCATTTTGTAGATTAATGATATGGGTTCATCCAGAGTATGTAAATGATTTATATTGTAATCTCAAGAAAGAATTCAAAGTGAAAAATCAACCATGTTTGAGCGTCTCCATTGGTATTGCATGTGTTTAATGATTTATATATGATCAACTGGTCAACCAGATGACTGTAAAAACTTTGCAAAGATTTTGTATAGTTTTTGTTCATAATAGCAAAAGAAATATATAGGTTTTCCAATGGATAAATAAGTACGCTCTCCTAATATTTTGTAAATTCAATTATTTCATTGAATGCATGTGTAGAATGTGATTTTCTTGTCTATTTAGAGAAGCATAGTCTTTAGTAGAATATTAATTAAGGTTCCCTATTCGAGTTTTCATTTTTTTATATGTTTTGGGTTAACACATCACTCTATTTCCCTACTACAATAAGTATGGATCTACTACTAAAATCCACTTCTCATCTAATGCAATGACAAATACTTTCTAAGGTCATGACTTTTAACTTGAGAGTCTAATTAAGTTAAAATTTTATATGGAGAAGAGTCTCAAAAAAATGATCATGATGTCAAAAGAACTTGTTTGATTGGAGCAATTATCAATACTTTTTGAGTTGGTTTTGACCATCTAAGGCCTCAAATTGAGGTCTTGGGGATTTTTTTAAACTTTCCCAAGACTAGAGTTCTATGTAGTTCCAAAGAAAGTCATGATGTTAGATTTGAGAGCTAGTAATTAGTCTCACTTTTGTTAGCTTTGAATAAATGGTGAATTTCATGGCCATGCAAATAAGCATGTAGATTTACTAAAAATAGTAAGTTCAAATTATGGTAGATTTGGTAAGGAGTTTAGCGGTTAAAAATACTTGTTTTTTGATTCAAAAGATTAGGATGGAGAATTGATGAGAATTTTATGGTTTTACATTTTGCAAGGATCTAATGTTTTACTTTGAATAATGTGATTGAATTCAACGATGTGATGTTTGCCTACATCATCTAGTATTAGTGTTAGTGTAATTAATTAATTAATTATTACACTAGCATAAGTAAACTTAGGTCATATATTATTTAGTCCTAGGTTACATTTTAATAAATCATTTAATAAATAGGGTAATATTCCCTTCCATGTTTGTAGGGATAAGATTCCTTCTAGAAGATGAGTTGTCCTTCTAGAACTTATCTCAACATTTCATAATCATCTAGATAGGGTTCACATGTTGTCACATGTTGTTAGATCATGACACATGGCAACATCTCATGCATCTTAGGTTTTCTCTCTTGCCTATATAATCAGGCAACTTTTTCATTTGTAACAAAATCAATCAATCATTTTCATCAATATAGAATCTTTATTGTGCATGCCTAGTTGCAACACTTTCTTTGTGGTTGATTATCTTTCCTAGCAAAGGTCCTCCATTGAAGACTGCAGCTTCAGGGACCCTGTGCATCCATAATCTCAACATGGTATCAGAGCTTGTCTAGTGAAACGTCAACCCTCGATCAAGAAAGTTGGTGTGTGAGATTCTTGCAGGCTTGAAGGTTTCCATTGTAGGCTACTTGACTCCACCCGGGGACCAAGCTAATTTCTAAAATAGATAGATTCAGATCTAAGCTCGCCATTGTCTTCAAAAGGCCTCAAAACCCTAGGATCGCCTGCCCATTCATCAAAATTGAATTCATCAACCCGGGAGCTTCAGAGGTATTTTTAGGGTTTGCAAAATCAATTGTACTATCCATACAATTTGCAGCAAAAAATCATCCCAGTCAATTGTCCTATGAGGAAAAAAAAATTATACGCAGGCCATTTTGTTTTTTCAAAAAAATCAAGGCATTTTCTATATATTTTGTATTTTTCTATAGTTTCAGAAAAAATACATTGGGCGACCTGCTATTATATTCGGCAATCGGCATGCTTTTTTAATCATCGGCATTAGCAGATTTGATTTATTAAAATTTGCAGGCTTATATATTAAAATCCTGTTAGCATCAAAACTTTATTGAGTCTACAAATACATTATTTCAGTCGACATATAAGGTTTTATCTCATCGGTATATATTGAAGGGTTTGAATTTATCGATTTCTAATTTTTTTTAATTGCAAATTGCAACATTAAAAAAAAATCTATCAAATAAGTATCGGTCATTTAAAAATTCTTTGGCAGTCTGCAGATTTGTTTGACAGGCCTGCCAAAATCCTTGTCGGCATCCTTGATCGGTCACATCAGGATTCGATTGGTTGTTCGGTCACATGACGGACTTTGGAGTCTATTTGCCATCGCCGGTCACATCACGACCGGCTATTGTTGCCCCGGGACCATCCTATCCTTTATGGCCAGAACTACACCCGCTGACCGAGATCTTTCACCGACGCCTGTTCCTATTCTCCAGCTCTCGCCGACTGAGATCTTTCGCTAGCCCGTGCTTTCTTTCCCGCCGGCCGGTGACTGAAGGGTTTGATCCACCAGCAGCACCACCAAGTTTCCTCCGCTCCGCCCCTCTACTCAGCCCCGCTACCGCCTATTCGACAAGCCTCTTTTTTGCCAACATTTCCACCATGGTCATATGATCGACCAAGTGCTAGCACCCAGGGTGCTAAATTTTTGCACCAGTTTAGCCTGCAAAGTGCCAAATCAAGGCATTTTTTAATTTTATCACAACTTTCACCCACGATGTCAAAAATTGGCAAACGAGATATCATCAGAAAGAGAATTTCATCTACTTTCCATTGGTGACATCAATTCTATGAAATTTTGCTTGTAGAAAATTCTACAGTCAACTAAATTCAAAACCCTAATCTAGACTCAGAGGCTCATATCTTCGCAACCGTTTATCAGATTTCAATGATTCCAGCGGCATCAGGAAGGTGATTTAAGACTTTCTTCATCTATCTAGATCCCTTGATTAGTTTCAACTCTAGGTACTCTTGCATTGATTTTTTTCAATTTGGTGCATTTGTTCAATAACCTAGACATCCTGAAGCTTGGGAAAAGTTTTTTTGATCTGAGTAGCTTCACTTCAGTTGTACATCATCTTTGGAAGCTTCTATTTGTTGTTAAAGGTCCTTTGTCTTTATGTTTTTGGAGAAATTTCATTATGGGACTTGCATATTATTCTCCTTCTCTGACTATCTTGCACAAGGGTAACTATAAGCAATGGCAGGATGGGATCAGCCACCATCTCCAATCACTTGATATATTGCCTCATCTGTATGGTATAGTTCCTCATCAAAGTGAAGGTATTCATGAGTTTGCTTGGAGTTGCAACAGATACACTGTTTTGGAGATCATTGAGATGCAAGTTGATTGTGATGTTTTGAGTTCTATTGATCATTGTGATTGTCCTCATGTCCTTTGGGCTAAGCTTTGGGAGATATATGGAGATTCAGATACTCCACCATTCCCTGATGGTCATGATTTAGAATGTCATTTTTTCAGATCAAGTTCCCCATGATGATATTGTTGTGTAGGAGGTTGATTGCCTTGATCTTTCTGAAGAGGTTGACAAGGTTGCTTCAAGTGCTTCTTCTCCATCAAAGACTATTGGTATCCCTTCACATTCAGTGATTCCTTATATAGATTCATTGATTGAGGCTTCCACCATCATCGTTCATTAAGACACATTCATTTTTCCAGACTTGACATCAAGGGATGGCTTTGTTTCAGGTATCACTGACTTGGCTACTTCTACAGGCTTGGAGAACATTCTTGAGGAGATATCACTCCTCTATTCAGATTCCACCTTGGAGAGTTTTCTTGAGTCTCCTCATTCTTTTGTCTCAACCATGCTTGGGGATTCTGAGACTATCTTGGAGGCACTTGATTTCTCTTCAGAGATTTCATATCTGAGACTTCTTCCCTGTCATTCCATTCAGGATTTGAGGTTTCTTTAGGATCTACTGTTGGATTGGCTTCAAACTTATTTCAATGGTTTTGAGGATACTTCATTTAGGGGGGCTATCAAGTCTCCATCACATTCATCATATCCATCACACTGTCTTTGGATATTGTTCAAGATCAGTTTATGCATCGTCTTGGTTTATCACCCTCTTTATTGATTGTGGCATCTTCATCTTCAAGTAAGGAGACATTTGAGAAGAGTTCAGAGACATCATCATCCACATTTATCCTTCCTTCCTCCAATTCCTATCTGGAATGGGAAGCATCACTACACTTGCACTTGGTTCTATTTCTTTTGAAAGGGAGACAAGTTGTTTGTCGACATTGGATCATGTTTTGTCTTCAGACACTTACCATCTTTGCAGGTGATCACATCTTTTGGGGGGGCTATATAGTCTCTCTCTTTCCTCCCTATGGGGGGGCTATTGTATTGTATTCATGTGATGGATGGTGTACTTGGGGGGTATTTGGGAGTCCTCCATCTTTCCCATCCTATCTCACTTTTTTTTCTGCATCATCTCCTTTTTGGAGAGGGGTTTTGTTCCCACTAGGTTTTCCCCTTTTCTCCAGTTGTGGGAGATTTTCCACATCTTCATGTACATGGGTACCTAACATGGCCTCGTAGTCGGGACCCATCATCGATCATTTCTGCATAATCATTGCATTTTCCTCCCTAAGTTGAACTTATTGGGGGGTGTTAGTGTAATTAATTAATTAATTATTACACTAGCATAAGTTAACTTAGGTCATATATCATTTAGTCCTAGGTTACATTTTAATAAATCATTTAATAAATAGGGTAATATTCCCTTCCATGTTTGTAGGGATAAGATTCCTTCTAGAAGATGAGTTGTCCTTCTAGAACTTATCTCAACATTTAATAATCATCTAGATAGGGTTCACATGTTGTCACATGTTGTTAGATCATGGCACCTAGCAACATCTCATGCATCTTAGGTTTTCTCTCTTGCCTATATAATCAAGCAACTTGTTCATTTGTAACAAAATCAATCAATCATTTTCATCAATATAGAATCTCTATTGTGCATGCCTAGTTGCAACACTTTCTTTGTGGTTGATTATCTTTCCTGGCAAAGGTCCTCCATTGAAGACTGCAGCTTTAGGGACCCTGTGCATCCATAATCTTAACAATTAGAACGGGAAGATGGTTGGGAGAAGGGGAAGAGTGTTCTTTCCCAAATGCATAGGAATATGCAAGATCTACAAAGGCAAGTAGCAGAGCTTCTAGATATAATAGTAGATCAGAGAATAAGATAAAGGGGATATGATTATGATGAAGAAGCAAGACATGAAGATGCAAATTAACATTTTGAACATGAAGAGAAATCATAGTTAGATTGTTTGACCTTTAAAGAGAGGATGCTTAGAGCATTAGAAGGAATAAATGAAGGGATTCAAATTTAATTTTCAGAGTATGCAAGTAGTCTTAAACTAGAGGAGTGAATAGATTGGTTGAACAACATGGAGAAATTCTTTGAATGGAAGACTATGGTAGAGGAAAAGAAGGTGAAGTTTACATACACCAAATTGAAGGGTCATGTAATGATCTGGTGGAATCATTTGGAAAAGGAAAGATATAAAAATAGGAAGGATAAAATTAATACATGGAGAGAAAAATGGAGATAAAGATGAGAGAGTAATTTATGCCTATGGACTATGCACAAACCCTTTTTCATGGGTTTCAAAATTTGAAGCAACACTTGTCTACTATGAAAGACTATACCAATAAAATTTACAAATGATCTATTTATGTGGATCATTAAGAGACCAATGAAAAATGATTGCAAGGTATATGTAAATTGTCTAAAATTATCTATTCAAGAAGAACTAAGCATGCATAGGCTTAGCAATGTAGAAGAGACATACCAATTGGCTTTACAAGAAAAAAGAAAAACTTAGCAAAAAATTTGAAAGGAATAGAGGAATAAGGAGGGGAACAACATCTCCATTGTTACGTGGTTTGAATAATGGAAGGGGAGAATCATCTCAAGGAATAGGTAAATTAGAATATATCCGACAAGAATTTCAAAACCAAGAAGAGGAAGAGGATTTCAAAGGGTAGAGGTTATGATGGTGGAAGAGGATGGGAAAACCCACAAAAAAATTCCATTTGTTGTAGGTGTGGTAAAGAGGGCCATAGTGTTGGGAATAGGTTGCCATTTAATTCCAATCCTAAACATATTTCATGTATCTCCTAAGTCCTTGGAAAGTGTTCCCCAACACTAGGATTAGAAATAGATTAAATTCAAATGAAATGAACATGTTAATTGACATTTGTAATTAATTCTAAATGATAGGAACATGTGAGGGCATCCAAGAAGAGTTTCTAAATAATAGGAGCATATGGGGCGCCCACATGGAAGGTGGAACCCACCTTGAGTTAAGTTAATTGTTTGGAGAAAGAGATAACGCTTATGTAATGCATGTAAAGATCCTAGAACTTAGAGATTGATGTTTACATGCATGGTGTTCAGTTCAGTCTAAATCAGTTAAGTTCAGTTCAGTTCAGTTATGGTTCAGTTATCTTCAGTTGCATGTAGTTAGTTTGAGTTGCATGTTAGTTGACTTCAGTTGACTTGAATTGCATACTAATGACTTGAGTTGCATGACAGATAACAAGTGACTACTTACAGTTAATAGGGGATGATCAGTCATGCATAATATTTGCATGAATGGTGGAGAGATATGTTTTAGTTAACAAAGATTGACTTGGACCCACCTTGGGCGCCCAAGTTTTCATCTTGGAGTTAACACTTTTGCATGATAAGATATCTTATAACGCTGAGTTAAGTGGGCCCATTCTTGGGTGCCAACTTTGAGGATAAGCTTACAAGATATCTTTGGAATCAACGTTGAGTTATGACTTCAGTTTGGGACGCCCAAATGGATGAAGGACTTGTTTTGACATTGTTCTTCACAGTAGAACTCTACTTGCAAAGAATAGGCATGGGTTTTGTGAGATACACATTGTGTTTTGTAATTGTAAACTTTTTGGAGTTTACAAGGCTCATTATTGTCTATTTATTGCAGCAAGTTGAAGAGAGTTTATCAGATTTTATTACAGGTTGTGAAGAAGAATTGTTGAAGGCAAAAGAAGCATCTCAAGGAAGGATTGATAAAGAATTATTTTAATCTTGTTCTAAGGTTAAATAATACAAGCACTATTGATTCTTGGTGGAGTTTTTCCTGAAAGGGTTTCTCCACGATATATGTTGTGTAACTTCTATCTTTTGGTCTTATTCTTCTACAATCTTTTGTCTACTTCTACAAATGGTAAAATGAGTCTAAACAAATAATCATCCACAAAGAATCTGTAACAAAGAACACTTATTTAGATCTACAGTATAATAGTTTTACAAAGTATTAAGCTACATAACTATCTCCATTTTCAACATTTGGTATTAGAGCTGAGGTTGGGTATAGTTTGGGACGCCTTTCTCTTAAAAGTTTGAAGGTTTTTTGGTTGTAGTGGGAGCTTTTACTATTGTGTTATTGTTGATTTAGGAAAATAAGTTTGTTACAATGAGTTTTAAATTTGTAATTCTCATTTAGATATTGAAAGATTCAATGGATCTAATTATGAGATGTGGAAACTAAAAATGGAGGATCTCCTTGAAGAGAGAGATCAGTGGTTACTTGTTGGTAATGAGACAAAGTCACCTCCAATGATGTCAGATGAGGATTGGGCTAAGCTTGATAAGAAGGCAAGAGGGACCATAAGATTATGTCTTGTTGATGTTGTTCTCTTGAATGTTTCAGAAGAAACTACTGCATATAAGTTGTGGAAGAGAATAGGTGATATCTATCAAACCAAAAGCCTTACTAATAAGTTGTATCTGAAAAGACAGTTGTATTCTTTAAAGATGAAAGATGGTGATTCCATTGCAAATCATTTTATTGCTTTTAATTTGATTATAAGTCAGTTAGCATCTGTAGATGTAAATCTAGAAGATGAAGATAAATGCATTTTGTTACTTTGTTCTTTACCAGAATCTTGGGAAAATATAATTGTTGTTATTAGTGGTAGTGGTGCAAATTTGAAGATGGACAATATAATTCCTACTCTCCTATTAGAGGAGATGAGGAGGAAGTCTAAAACAGAAATCCAAGATGCCTTGTTTGTAAAAGGTAGGCCTAAGAAAAAGGAACCTAAGGGAGACAAGGAAGGGAAGGGTAAGTCAGAAGGACAAAGTAAGGTAAAGTATTGGAACTGTGGTAAACCAAGACATGTGAAGAAGGATTGTAAGAACAAGAAAGAGAGTTCTAATTCTTCTACAGAGGAATCCTCGAATTTCGGTAATGATGCATTGGTTATTTCAACTAATATTGTTTGTGATAACTCTTTGCTTCATGTTTAGAGTGATCTTCATGGAGAGGATGGTAGTCATGATACCACGTGTAACTTAGTACCATGGTTTAGTGGGAGTTTTTGGCAGTGACGTGGATGCATCATTGGTAAGGTTATCTTCATGTGATTGGGGTATGGCTTTTCTTAGTTTAGAGTGGTTGCTATTATGTCATGGTTTACTCTTGATTCTAGATTAGAGTTTGACATATTACATGTTCTCTTGAGACTAGGATGTATGTTATGGTGCATGTGATCTCCTAGGAGGAGATGGTTAGATCATGGATGTCATGTTTATGTTCAAGATTGGAGATTTGACATTGATCTTGTGTAGTTCTCTTATATATTGGGTGCATTAATCATTTGCTTGATTACTTCATGATAGTGTTATATTGCATTTGGAGTTTGGCATGGATTGATTGGTTATAGGTCCTCATGGATACTTGGAGAAATAGGTGAGGCTTGAGTTCTCTTATGGTAAGAGATATATTTTGGAATGGTTACTTGTAAGAAAAGCTATTTTCAATAGTAAAGATAGAGAATCCTACACCTTGGTTGGATGTGAGTTCAACACACTCGACGGTTTCACATGCCTCCAAAGAGGCAGTTTGGTTACAGAGACTTGAGAAAGGTATTGGTTTTAATTGCAAGTAAGTTAAACTTGAATGTGATAGTTAGAGCGCTATGTGTTTAGCCAAAAATCCTATGTATCATGCTCGTACTAAGCATGTTGATGTTCAATATCACTTTGTGTGAGAAATGGTTGAGAGTGGGAAGGTATTAATTGAGAAAGTTGAAACTTTAATTAATGTTGCAAATTATTTTATGAAACCAGTTCCAATAGATAAGTTCTCTTGGTTTTGAGTATTAATCATTTGCTTGGAGCTTCGTGATTATGCAGGTTGCATTTGAAGTTGGCATGGATTGATTAGTTGGTGCAGGAAATCCATTGGCCTTGAGTCCTGTACTTGATTTATAATAATGATTCCTTGTTTAGAATAATTGCAATGTATAATGTCAAGTGGGAGAATGTTGGGAATAGGATGCCATTTAATTACAATCCTAAATATATTTCATGTATCTCCTAAGTCCTTGGAAAGTGTTCCCCAACACTAGGATTAGAAAGAGATTAAATTTGAATGAAATGAACATGTTAATTGGCATTTGTAATTAATTCTAAATGATAGGAACATGTGAGGGTGTCCAAGAAGAGTTCATAAATAATAGGAGCACATGGGGCACCCACATGGAAGGTGGAACCCACCTTGAGTTAAGTTAACTATTTGGAGAAAGATATAACACTTTTGTAATGCATGTAAAGATCCTAGAAGTTAGAGATTGATGTTTACATGCATGGAGTTTAGTTCAGTTCAATTCAAATTAGTTTAGTTCAGTTTAGTTCAGTTTAGTTTAGTTTAGTATCAATTCAATTTAGTTCAGTTCAGTTCAGTTATGGTTTAGTTATCTTCAGTTGCATGTAGTTAGTTTGAGTTGCATGTTAGTTGACTTCAATTGACTTGAATTGCAAGCTAATGACTTGAGTTGCATGACAGATAACAAGTGACTACTTACAGTTAATAAGTGATGATCAATCATGCATGATATTTGCATGAATGGTGGAGAGATATGTTTTAGTTAACAAAGATTGACTTGGACCCACCTTGGCCACCCAAGTTGGAATATTGGAGTTAACACTTTTGCATGATAAGATATTTTATAAGGCTGAGTTAAGTGGGCCCATTCTTGGGCGCCAACTTTGAGGATAAGCTTACAAGATATCTTTGAAATCAACGTCGAGTTATGACTTCAGTTTGGGATGCCCAAATGGATGGACTTGTTTTGATATTATTCTTCATAGTAGAACTCTACTTGCAAAGAATAGGTGTGGGTTTTGTGAGATAAGCATTGTGCTTTGTAATTGTAAACTTTTTGGAGTTTACAAGGCTCATTATTGTCTATTTATTGCAACAAGTTGAAGAGAGTTTGTCAGATTTTATCGTAGGTTGTGAATAAGAATTGTTGAAGGAAAAAGAAGCATCTCAAGGAAGGATTGATAAAGAATTATTGTAATCTTGTTCTAAGGTTAAATAATACAAGAACTATTGATTCTTGGTGGATTTTTTTCTCGAAAGGGTTTCTCCACGGTATATGTTGTGTAACTTCTATCTTCTGGTCTTATTCTTCTACAATCTTTTATCTACTTCTACAAATGGTAAAATGAATCTAAACAGATAATCATCCACAAAGAATCTGTAATAAAGAACACTTATTTAGATCTACAGTATAATAGTTTTACAAAGTATTAAGCTACATAATTACCTTCATTTTCAACACATAGGGCATTTGAATTTCCAAACTATCATGTGGAAGAAATGAAACAAGTAGAACAACCAAAATTGAACTTGATCAAAGTTGAGGTTGAGGAAGAAGGAGCAAATCTAGAGGTTCCACTAGATGTGGGAGAAAGTCTCTTGATGAGAAGGATAATGGTGATTCCAAATAAAGATAAACTACAAACCAATGGACATGATGATTCTTGGCTTTGAAACAACATTGTTCAAACAAGATGCACCTTGGGAGAAAAGGTATGTCACATTATTATCGATGATGACAATTGTGAAAACATGGTTTCTAAAGAAATGGTAGATAATTTAAAGTAGCAATGTGAGAAACATCCCCACTCTTACTATATTACATAGATTAAGAAGGGAAATGAAGTCATTTTTTATAAGAGATGCTTAATTCAATTTTTCATAGGAAATATTTATAAGGATAAAGTATGGTGTGATGTCATTCCAATGGATGCATGCCATATATTGTTGGGAAGGCCATGACAATATGGCAGGTAGGTAATGCATGATGGAGGAAAGAATACATACACTATTTGGAAGGATGGTTCTAAAGTAATTTTATTACCCCTTAAGGATGAAGGGAAAGGTGAAAGTATGATCTCCACAAGAGAACTTGTCAAAAAATTGAAGGTGATGATGTTCATATTGTGTACTAGTAATGCATAAGGAAGTCAAGAAATACCAGTACCGACAAAAGTAGCAAAAGTATTAGTAGAGTATGTTAATTTTGTGCTAGTTGAGTTGCCTAATGGTCTACCACCAAAGAGAGATATTCAACACCACATTGATCTAATTCTAGGAGCATCCCTACCTAATTATGTAGCATATAGGATGAGCCCTACACAAAATGCAAAACTAAATAGATAAGTGAAAAAAATTTAAGGAAATGTGCGGTGAGGGAAAGCATGAGCCCATGTGTTGTACCTGCATTATTAGCTTTGAAGAATGATGGTACATGGAGGATGTGCATAGATAGCAAAATAATCAATAAAATCACCCTCAAATATTATTAATGTAAGAGATTCTTTTTAACACTCACTTAAACTTAGTGTGTTTTTATCTAGTTGTATTTATTTATTTAATTAATTAGTTTATTAGTTATTTACTTTATTTGCTCTAGATTTGGATAAGCTTTCCTTCTTTATTAGATAAGCTTTATTAGATAAAATTTATTTCTTAGATAAGCTTTCCTACTTTATTGGATAAGCTTTCTTAGATAAGTCTTCCTTCTTAGATAATCTTTCCAGCTTTATTGTTTAGGCTAACTCCAATTGAACTTCATGCTTTATGTGAGATCATGGATTACATCATGTATTGCCTTGCTCGATATAAAGTAATGGCTCTTTGTATATTTGTCACATAGTCTCATTTGTTATAGAGAATATAGTTTATCCTAGCATATTGTTTTTCTTTATGAGTTCCTAGTCTTTCATTGTACCTTAGGTTTATTTAACAGTAAATCTTACATGGTATCAGAGCTTTCATGATTAATAGGATTGCTTTTTAGAAAGATTAAGTGCAAATCTGTTATTTTTTGGTAGCAAAAGAGTATGCTCTTCTCTTGCATCCTTGGATGATTTGGAGAATAAAAAAATTATGAAAAATACCAAATTTCAAGTGTTTAACATCTTTTCAGTTGCATGTGTGTTGCATGTATGTTTTGTAGCCTCTTTGATCAGATTTGGGCTCACCATCATGTTCAAAGCAACCTCTTATTTTTCCAAATTAGCATCTACTTTTTTAGTTGCATGTGTGTTGTATGTACATTTTGTAGCCTATCAGATCAAATATGGACTCGCCATTGTGTTCAAAACAGTCGATAAAATCAAAGCAGCCTATCATTTTGCCAAAATCGGATATTGAAGGCCAAATTGACTAAGGCACAAATCATGAATCTTTTGTGAGCATCTCAACATGCTACTAAAAATTAGGGCATTTTGAAGTAAAACACTAATTTTCACATAATTTTTTTCTATTTTTGACAACTTTGACCTCAATTGATTTTTTCATCAAATGACGTCATCATGATATCATGCTAACGTCAACACTTGCATGCCTAGCTAAGTAGTTTTGTTCGAAGACCATATTTTTTCACTAATATCTCATTTTTGGTTGTTATTTTTGACCTAAAAAATTAAAGTACAAAACATAAAACCCTATTTAATTTTAGAGATATTTTCAAAAATATAATTTTTTTCCAAAAAAATTGTTGATTTGTAACTTTAAAACCATATTTATTAAAAACCCTAAGTAAAATAAAAATAACTTACAAAATTTTGATTATATTGGTCTAATATTTTTATTGTAGCCTCCTAAGATGATCCCTAACCTTTAGTAAAAAAATTGTAGGAAAATTCCAAGTCGTTTGAAAGAAATGATAAAATCTTGAAAATTATGGTTTTTCCTTTTTTGATAATTTCATCATTATTTTGATCCCAAAAATTAAAATACAAAGAACAAACCCTTATTTAATTTTTAAGATATTTTAAAAAAAAAAAAATTGAAATTTTTGTTGATTTGTGAAATATGCTAACCAATTTTTTGCCACAGTGTTACACAATCATCAACACTAGGCCAGCTTGATTAGCGTTAGCTCCAAACCCAAACTCTATCAAAGCAACTCTAACCAAGAATACGACCTAAAACCACTTAAGGAAGAGGGGCAGACATATGGTCAGAGGATCCCTAGGATCTAAACTTGATACAAAAATAGAATATAACTAGAAACTGAAGGTAAAACTCAATGCCAAGAATGTACACTCAAGATCCCATTGAGGGCGAGGTACTAACATATGGTAGAGTACTTATTACAAATTGAAATTACTAGGCGGATAACCAACCATAGAAAAGAACTCCCACTACTAATTCATCTGTTGCGGCGGGCATCCACTCAAGAGTGGGGATTCACCACTTGACAGTGGGTACAAGAGAGATTAGATATTTATTCTCCACACTGGCGGTAAACCATCTAGGGATACTTAATGTGAGAAATAAGAATAATTTCAACAATAAAGGACTGGAACAGTACTACTGTTTATAGTCTTACAATATAGAAAGAGAGTTGCAAATTACATGAATATTACAATGATTTCAAAGCACCAAGATACTAGATGATTCCATGATAAATATTAACAATAATTGATGAAGAAAGGACTGGAAATTCAAACTAAAACAAGTCTGATGTAAATCTGCAATTCTGGAAATAAATAACCAACAACTGTAAGAATCAATTAAATGCTCATAACTTCACCAAATTACCTCCGATTTGAATGAAATCAAATGCAATGGTCAACTGGAGGATGGGCGCCCAAACCAAGATGAAGAAACAACCACAAAAGACTAGCATTAATTTATTGGCTTGAAATCCAATGCTCCTTGAATGGTACGGCCCTAAGCTAGGGCGATTTTGCAATATAAAATCAAAGACTTGGAAATAAGTTCCAATCTCTTGTGGAAGGGTCACCTTGGGTCTAGAACCACTTTTTTTTTTTAATAAAAGGAGGGGTAAAAACTTTTATTAATCAACAAGAGTAGTACAAAGCATTAGGCAAAAGAAAGCCCCAAAGGCCCCAAGACAACAAGCAAGAGATCAAGAATCATTAATGCAACATTTCACATCCTCAGTAACCCAACCCTCCAAGTCCTGGGCAAGGTCCCTTGGTAAACTGTCCCAGTCATCCACCAACCACGTCCCATTCTTCTCAGAAGCTATTTTCACCAGCCCATCAGCCACCTTGTTCCATTCATGAGGGATATGGGAAAAGGTGACAGAATCAAGAAGATCTCCAAGGTTGGCAATTTGTTTTGCCACTACCGCTAACTGCCAACTAACAGCATCGAAGTGTCGTCCATTTATCAAGTCAACCACCACCTGAGAATCAGATTCACATATAATCTGATTCCAGCCGAGAGCAAAAGCTCTCCTCAAAGCCGAAAGAATTGCCAAGGCCTCCATGAGGTTATTAGAGTGATGCCCCATATACTCAAAGAAAAAGAAAACAACCACTCCAGAACTATCTCTGCCCACCCCACCAATACCAGCATGCCCAGGATTACCTCTTGAAGACCCATCAGTGTTGATTTTCAAGACACCAGAGGGAGGAAGCAACCAATGCCCTCCTCTGAAGACCTTCCCTCTAGAGCACCTACCCCGCCCAACTTTAGGTCTTCCCATACTACCAACAGAAATCCCCAACTTCTGAATCACTCCAGTATCCCTAGGATCAACCAAAGCAGACAAATCACATTTTGCTTGTAACGTCTCTTGAAGAGCCCCAAGAATTCGAGCCCACACTTGGCCCCCCTGCAGCTTCCTATCAAGAAAAATCCTTCGATTGCGCTCCAACCAAATCTGCCAAATAATAAGATTAGGGCCAATAGACCAGGCAGTGTGCAAAAAAGAAGTCTTTGTCGTAGTAGGTCCAACATTCTGCCAGAACTCGCCAAGAGATGAAGGATGTCGACAGGACATATTCCAAGCCCCCCACCAAAAGTGCCAAATAGCTTTAGCAAAGGGGCACTGGAAGAAAAGATGAGAAACAGTCTCAACATCTTTGAGACACAGATAGCAAAAAGAGGGACCTTGGAAACCCCTCTTACAAAGGTTGTCCCAAGTCAAGCACCTTCCATACACCACAAGCCAAGAGAAGAAGTTGCATTTTGGCCAGGAGAATTTATTCCAAATGTTTTTCCACCAAGGAACCTCAGCACTGCCTAAAGCCTGTCTATCCAAAGCACGATACCCTGAAGCAACAGAGTACTTCCCTTTAGGATCTGAGCCCCAAGCCAACACATCCCTCCCAGGTAGTGAACAACACACTCTAGCAGCCAAAATAGAGGATAACTCCCTCCTATCCTCCAAAGATCCACCTAAAGGCCACTCTTGCATATCCTTCCACTGATAAATGATAGTTTGCCCCAAGACCCGAGGGGCTTTGAAATCCATCACTCTGCTCCAGCCAGCTTGAACAAAAATCCTGCTTAAAGTCTCCAAGTGAGGATGTGAGGAGAGGATAGGCGGGAAGCCATCCCAAGAGTCAAGCCAGAAGAGGGCATCAGAGCCTCTATTGCAAATCCAGAATAGGCTTTGTTTAACCAACGGAGCTCCCCTCTTGAGAGTATCCCAGATCATAGACCCTTTCCCCAGAAGACTAAAGTGAGAAACCTCAGCACCATCCACCTCCCCAATATACTTGAAGGTAAGAATCTTGGCCCAAGTCTGATGTTGATGTGAACACCACCGCCAAAACAACTTAGCCGCCAACGCTTGCCCATTCCAATCCGCTCTACGCAATCCCAAGCCACCATCCTGCTTCGGTCGACAAACCACTTCCCACTTAATTAAGCTCCACTTTCTCGAGAGGAGATTACCCGACCAAAGAAATTGCCTACAAATCCCCTCAAAATCCTTGATGAAACTTGAAGGGGCAGTCATCACAAAGCATCTGTAAATAGGAAGAGCTTGCACAACAGACTTTAAAAGAGTGACTCTACCTGCTGTTGATAACCATCTATAGGTCCAATGACAAACCAGTCCTCGAAATTTATCAATTACCTCCTGCCAGAAACGCCTGGGAGGTGGGCGCACATCTAGAGGGATACCCAGATAGGTAAAGGGGAGATTCCCCACCTGAAACCTTAAGATCCTGGCAATGCGATGTTGAATGCGCCTGGGGGTGTTAAAGAAGTAAATGCAAGACTTATCTTCATTAATGCGTTGTCCCGAGGCAGCCAAATAGCAATCCAAAGTCTGACGAAAAGCAACAGCTTCCGCCACCTTAGCAACCCCCATCAATGCCGAGTCATCCACAAACTGAAGATGTGTTTGTGGGGCAAGGGAATTATTCCAGTTCCAACCATGTAAAAGCCCAACTGCAACCTGTGACTTAATGAACCTCCCCAAACCTTCAGCCATCAAAATGAACAGATAAGGGGATAAAGGGTCTCCTTGTCGAAGACCTCTCGAGGCACCAAACAAAGCAGAGGATTCCTCATTTATGAGAACCGAAAAGGAGGGCGTCATTACACAACACATGACCCAATCGATCCACTCCCTACTGAACCCAAAGGCTCCAAGAATTTTGATCAGAAAGCCCCATTTGACCCTGTCATAGGCCTTTGACATGTCCAGTTTTATGAACATAGCCTTTTCCCTTGAAGAGGCCATAGAATGAATAGCCTCCACCGCAATCACAACACCATCCAGAATCTGTCTACCTGCTACATAGCCCCCTTGTTCCTCCGAGATTAGCTTATCTAACAAAGGCTTCAAGCGCTCAGCAATTAATTTAGTGATGATTTTATACACCACATTACACAGAGCAATTGGACGAAAGAGATCTAAAGAGTCAGCACCCTCATGCTTTGGAATAAGGGCAAGAAAAGTGGCATTCAAAGCTCTCAGCATTTGCTTATTCCTTAGAGATTCTTTCACAACCTCCAGCAAGTCAAGCTTGATCACTTCCCAAAATTCCTGGTAGAACTCGGCAGGGAATCCATCAGGACCAGGGGCTTTCCCCTTCTTCAGCTGAAACACCACATCCTCTAACTCCTTCAGAGAAATTGGCTGGATAAGAGAAACATTCATATCCATTGTCACCAAAGGAAGGATACAAGCTAAGATAGAGTCTTCCTCCTTAATGGCCAGAGGGGTATCTTCAGAAAAAAGATTAGAGAAGAAATGAACAGCCTCATTAGAAATTTCCAAAGAGGAAGAAAGAATAGCTCCCTCAGACGAACGGAGAGAAGAGATAATATTCCCCTGTCTTCTGGCCTTTACCAAGTTATGGAAGAAGGAGGTATTCTTATCCCCTTCCTGGAGCCAATCAATACGAGCCTTCTGCTTCCAAAAGATTTCCTCACGAAGCTCCCATTCCTCTAGTGCTTTGATAGCTTCATCCTCTAACCTGCCCAAGGTCGCATCCAAACCATGCTCCCTGATCTGCCTGGTAATAGAGTCCAGATGCTCTTGGGCAACCCTTTTTTGCTGAAACACATTGCCAAACTGATGCTTATTCCAATACTTTAGCTTGTACTTCACATACTGGAGCCTCTTCATAAAAGAGTACATGGCAGTCCCAAAAGCAGGTCGACCTTCAATCCACCAATTAGACACTAAGTCAAAAATACCTTCCTCCCTGAGCCACATAATCTGAAATTTAAAAGTTTGCTTCTTAGAACCACTAGCCAAGCGAGCAAAGAACATGATTGGCCAATGATCAGATCCTCGCCAATCCAAAATTTCAGAGCTTGTTAGCCACTTGTCACTAACCCAAAAACTTGATACCAAGAACCTGTCCAATCTTTCAGAAATAGCTTCTTCTCCAAGCCTCCTATTATTCCAGGTGAACATGCCATTTAAAGGTTTGATATCCACAAGCCGAAGTCGGGCCATGTTCTCCCTCAGAAGCATAGAGGATGCATCCAGACGAGGCACACCCGCCTTTTCTCCTCAAGAGAGACAATAGCATTGAAGTCCCCTGACATGATCCAAGGTAAAAAGGGATCCAAAGATCTCAAAAAGTTTATATGGGACCATAAAAGACTCTTACCAGGAAGATCCGATGGAGCATAGATATTGGACAGCAAAACTCTTTCCCCAGTCTCCAAACTTACCGCGACAAGAGAGATGGAGAATATACTAGAAAACCACCAAATAGGAGAGATTCGTCGAGGATCCCAGAAGCAGGCAAGACCTCCAGAGCTCCCCATCGCCCCCACACACTGACATAAACCTCTATTCCAAATTTTGGAAGCACTCTGCATCATACTATCAACAGAAAGCTTCGTCTCTTGGAGAAAAACCAAATCCGGAGAATGAGCACGAACCAAATCTCAAATAGCCTTTTGTCTAGGGATGCTATTCATACCCCTCACATTCCAAGAAAGCACAATCATCTCGAAGGATGGGAGAAGTGAGCGTCTAAAGTCTTCACCGACCCAGATTCAACCAACGTCTCACTAGCCAACTTAACTTTCTCTTGATCTTTCTTCCTACCCACCCTTTGGGTCTTATCAGGAGTACTCTTTTTCAGGGACTTTTGATGCACACCCAAAAGAAGTGAAGCAGACACTTTACTCTTTGCAGAACTTCCAGAACCTGACCCTCCAGCTGAGCCCACTCCTACCTCATCAAAGACCAAAGAGGTACCAGTGCCAGCACACGGATCCCCAAGCCCCACCTCAGGGGAGAGAAAAGAAGAATCTTTTGCATCCCCTCGAGACAACAATGGGTCAGAGGTTAAAGACATAAGAGCCATAGGCTCCAGATTTTGAGAGGTAGTTGGGTTAGCTTCCACATACATGTCAGGAGAGACCCCCTCCTCATGAATTAAGTCATTCAGTGCATCAAACCTGTTGAAAACCCCTTCCTCCTGGCGGTCCTGGAAAGTCCTCTTCATTCCCCGACCTTTATTTCGTGTCTTAACCGGAACAAACCCATCTTTATCTAGAGTCCCTCCCTACATGGGACCTTTTTCCTTCTCAGGTCCTGTGTTTGGAGCAGTCTTCCCATTCCCTGAGTTTCCCACACCCGAAGCACGTGGACACCTCCTGAGGAGATGACCATACTCCCGACATAAACGACATCTGAACGGCAAGGTTTCATAATCCAGGGGTTGTGTCCACGAACTAGAACCCACTGTCAAATCAATAGAGTCCGGCAAGGGCTGGCTCAAGTCGATCTCCACACAAACGCGGGCATAGGAAAAGATCCGCTTGTCCAAAGTTTGCTGAGAGGGGCCAATCGGCTTACCCAGCGCCATTGCAATAGATTGAAGAATATCACTCCTCCAGCATTCCAACGGAAGACAAGGCAGGCGAACCCACACCGGGACCTTCGTCGGCATCTCCTCTGCAGAAATGAAACCAGCATGCCAAGGTTTAATGAACAAGCCGACTTGATTATAGAAATAAGGGCCGCCCTCAAAAGCCTTGTTCCTATCAGAGATGCATGAGAAATCCACCAAGAAGAAATTATTTGCAGCAAGCAGAATCTCAAAATCCCCCTCTGGATTCCAAGTCTTCCGAATCCAAGGTTCGAGGAAAGGTAAGGAAACCCTCATTCCCATAAACTTACAAATTAAAACATGCTTACTGAAGTAGTCAAGATCTTCTACCACCACCTCCTTCTGAATAACAACCACTGGGCATGCTTGGGCCCTCTCCAGACAACCATTCACCTTATGCACTTTAAAGCCATTAATCCTAGATAAGCCCCCATGAGAAGAAACCCCAACACCGGCCTCCGAAAAAATATCGTCTCCCTTCTCCTCCTCCACACCATCCATCATGTTAATGAAAACCACACCCAACCTCCCGCAACAAGCCTCCACCTCACAGCAGGACAAAACGAAGCAAAAACCAAGTCCTCCAAAAACCACTGTCATCCAGAAATGAAGGAGAAAACCCGTCCCAAAGGGCTCCCACGCAAATAAACGCAAGGGAGAAACCCCACACCAAACCCCAACAGGGAACAAAGGCGCCAGCAACCAAAATGATGAAAAAATAGACAGAAAACTGAGCAGAAAAACTCCCCCTAAACACAACAAACGCCCCCCCACCCAAGCCGGGTCTAGAACCACTTTGCAAACATACCCAGAATGATATTTAATTTGCTCAAAAAGCTGTTAACAAAAAACACTTTCAGCTGTAGTAATATCAGCAACACTAAAACTGAGAAAAACTCCAAAATCTTCAACAATTGAGCTCCATCTGCTAATCTGAATGAGAAGTAGCAATAAAAACCAATTAGGTGTTGTCTCTCAAACATGAAATTGATTGGAATCTAGGAGGTAAGCATCCCTCGAAGAAATAATCACAATGTCATTTCGACAACATAACTTTAGCAATTAACAATGGATACCAAATGTTGGAGCAAAGCTACATTTTTAAAGAGAAAGAGATGACTATTCAAATTTCCCTCATGGTACGCCAAAAGTCACATTTGAGACTTTTCAAAATTCCAAAGATTTTAATTCCTTCTCAAAAAGGCATCCAACTTCATGGCAATTAAAACTTCATTAAATTTTTAATTTTTCCTTTATGAGGGTGTCCCCCTTCAAGTCCACTGTTTAAACACAACTTGAGGTTATCTTCCTAGGCCAAGGGGTCAACAAGGAAACATAACATTAATTTCATTTTATTAAATAATTGCCAACAAATACTGCATTTTGAAAGCTACACCAAAAATTACCAACTACTCCAACAATAATAGAAACATACTAAAGCACTGCCAACAGGACCACTGCCAAAAATAGTATTTACTATAAATAGTAAACACCCAGAAATGCCTCAAACCTCCAAGCAAGGAAACCCTAATTTTACCTCAACAAGCCTACAGGCCTCCGGAATAGGTTGATGAGCAACTGAGTTGATCACTGATGAGAAGGGGACATTACAGTCTGCCCTCCTCGAGATTGCTTGTCCTCAAGCAACCGTAAAGATGGATGTTGCAAAATATGTTCTCCTTCCCAAGTGGCATCTTCAGTAGGAAAGTTCCTCCATCTAACCAAGTACTCCTTGATTGTTCTTCTCCTCAAGGAGCACTCTCTAGTGTCAAGAATCTCTTCTGGAATCAACACCAACTGACCTTCCTCATCCAATGGAGGTAATTTTGAAATAGCCACCACATTGTGCCCAAGTGCCTTCTTGAGGCGTGACACATGGAAGACGATATGCACCCTACTTTCAGTTGGAAGCTCCAACTCATATGCCACTTCACCAATCCTTTTGGTGACTTTGAAGGGACCATAATAACGTGGCTTCAACTTTTTTGCACCACTCTTAAGGGAATATTGTCAATAGGGCTAAAGTCTCAAGTAGACCATGTATCCCACTTCAAAAGATCTCTCAACACGCTGTTGATCAACATATAACTTCTGCTGATTTTGAGCTTGTTGCAGATTTTCCTTGAGAGATTTCAAGATTTATGGGCTCTGTTGAAGCATATCCTTTGCCTGTGGAGCTCTACTATCACCAAACACCAAATCTACAAAGTTAGGAGCATCATAACCATAAAGAGTCATAAAAGGAGACATCTTAATAGACATATGATAGGAAGAGTTATAACAATACTCTCCCAAATGAAGCCATTTAATCCAAGCTCTTTGATGCCCTAAAACATAATTTCTAAGGTAGCCTTCTAGCCACTTGTTGACAATCTCAGATTGCCCATATGTTTGTGGATGATAACTAGTGCTTGGAGTAAGCAATGTTCCACTTAACCTGAAGATCTCTTGCCAAAAATCACTTAGGAACTTGTTGTCCATATCACTGACAATGGTTTTAGGCAACCCATGCAAACAAAAAACTTCTCTAAAGAATAACTCAGCCACTTGAGCTGTTGTAAATGAAGTTGTGATAGCATAAAAATGAGCAAATTTTTTTAATCTATCTACCATAACAAAAATGCAATCATGTCCTTGCACCTTAGGCAACCTACTGATAAAATCCATTATAATGCTCTCCCATTTTTTATTTGGAATTGGCAAGGGCTGCACAAACCAGCTGGAAAAGAATGTTCATTTTTATTCTTTTGGCAAATAGAACATTCTCTTATGTAATTCATGATCTCTTCCTTCATCCCTTTCCAAGAAAACCTTTCTCTAATATGCTTGTAAGTCTTGAATATGCCTTGATGACCAGCAAGGGGAACATCATGAAAAGACTATAGAATCTTTTTTTTAAGCTTAGATTCATGCACTAAAAAGATCCTACCTTTATAGAGAATTAACCCATCAACCAACTTATACCTTTCATCAATCAAATGACCTTCAAATAAGTTGGTTGCAAATTGATTTTTAGGATAATCAATAGCAATTAACTCCTTCCAATCTGTTGATAACTGACAAAGTGACTGCAAATGGGGTCTTCTTGAAAGAGCATCAACCACTATGTTATTTTTCCCTTTGACATATTCAATGTCAAAGTCATATGCTTGGAGCTTACTTACCCACCTTTGTTGCCTTTCATTCAAATCCTTTTGGCGCATAAAATGTTTAAGACTGTTGTGATCAGTCTTAACAACAAATTTGCTTCCCACCAAATATTGATAAAACTTAGACAAAGCGTGCATGATGGAAAGCATCTCTTTGTCATAAATTGAGTAATTTTTTTCTGCTCCTCTCAACTTCCTACTTTCAAAGACAATGGGATGTTTGTCTTGCATTAAAACAGCTCCAACACCTTCACCCGAAGCATCACATTGCAATTCAAATGGTTTTGTGAAATCCGGAAGAGCCAATACTAGACATGAACTCATGATGTGCTTTTAAAACTTGTCAAACACTTCTTGTGCCTTGTTTGTCCATAGGAAAGCTCCTTTCTTTGTGAGATCTATAAGGGGAGCTACCGTATGTGAATAGCCCTTAACAAATCTTCTATAAAAACCACATAAGCCCAAAAATCCCTTCCAAAGAGAAACATTCTTTGGAGGAGGCCAATCAAGAATGGCTTTTATCTTCTCAGGATCAACTTTGACACCCTTAGCACTGATGATGTGGCCAAGGTACAACAACTCTGTCATCCCGAACTCACATTTTGACTCTTTGGCAAACAAGCATTCTGCCTCCAAGATGTTAAGCACTTCTTCTAAGTGTTTGAGGTGCTCTTCCCAAGACTTACTAAAAATGAGGATATCATCAAAGAAGATGAGCACAAACTTCCTCAACTGTTGTCTAAAGATCTTGTTCATACAAGATTGAAATGTTGCTGCAGCATTTGTCAAACCAAAAGGCATGACAAGAAATTCAAAATGCCCAAAATGGAATCTAAATGTTGTTTTCTCTATATCTGCTTCCCTCATTCTAATTTGATGATAACCAGAACAGAGATCAATCTTCGAAAAGAACATAGCCCCATGGAGCTCATCAATAAGCTCATCTATCCTTGGAATAGGATATCTATTCTTAATTTTTTTTTGATTCAATGCATGATAGTCAACACACATGCACATTGTGCCATCCTTCTTTTTGACCAACACCACTGTTGAAGCAAAAGGACTTTTGCTTGGCCTAATGAACCCCATCTCCAATAACCCCTTGATGGCCTTTTCTATCTCATCTTTCTGCTTCTTTGGATAACGATAAGGCATGGTGATGAAAATTTTTCTCCTTCTAACTCAATAACATGCTCACAACCTCTTTCAGGAGGTCACCCAAGAGGTAGGCTACCAAAGACTTTGCTCTTCTTTGAAAGTAAGGTTTGAATATCAGGATGATATTGCCTTTTCTCTTCCACTGGATCAACTGGTAGGACCATACATTCTGATGCCCATTCGACTTGATCATGATGGATCAGCCTTTCCATTCTCTTCAATGACACAATTCAAGGGCCCCCATTTGACATCCCTCTCAAACAACCTTCTTTCCATCAGCTTGAAATTTCAGCTCCATTGTTTGTAGATTCAATGTGATCTCTCCAAGAGATCATAGCCATTGTATTCCCAACACGACATCGGTATCACCAATACCAACAACATAGAAATCATCTTTTACTTCATAATTACCTAACTAAATAGAAAGGTTAGGAATCTTCTTTGTACATGACATGGTGAAACCATCAGCTACCATTACTTTGAAGCCTTCAAACTCTTCAGTCTTCAATCCTCTCTTTGTCACCAATCCTTCATCAATGAAGTTATGAGTTGCTCTAGTATCAATTAGAGCAACTATCCTTTGAGAACCAACCACTCCATGAACCCGAAAGGATTCATTTTTTTGAAAACTTGATAGTTGTGCTAAAGCACTACCATCTCCAACCTCATTAGGCTTCTCTTATGGAGCTTCTTCACCATCACTACTTGTTGATTCCTATTGCTAATAAGACGAATCAAATTTTGATCCATAATCAGAATAGCCCTCCATTTGATGTGCTTTGCCTCTTCCATAGCAATGGTAACCCTTAACCCAAGGTTCACGACAAGTGTAGCAAACACCATCCTTTCTAAGCTCTTCTCGGAGCTCTTCTGACATCTTTGGCAGAAACTTCTTTGGCAGATTTGAAGAATTCTTTTTATCCTTCTTATGGCTGAAAGGTTTTGAATGAAACTTAGGCCTTGGGGCTGCCAACTCCATGCTTCTCACTTTCTTGATGGCTTCATCTAAAGTTGGTGGATCAAAGGCTTTGACCCATCCCTTCAAAGGCTCCATTAATCCTTCAGAAAAGAGAACCACAAGTCTTCTCACAGTAATGTTAGGCACCATTACTGATAACCTCTGAAAATCGGCCACATAACTTTCTAAAGATCCTTGTTGCTTCAACTGTTCCAATTCTCTGAATCTCAACTCAGGATCCTTGGTATCAAATCTTTCAATCAGCTTGTTGGTAAACTCATCATAGGTGTGGATGAGGTTATGGCCAAGAGTGACCAAACCATGAGTCCACCATTCGTGAGCTACTCCATCCAAATGTAATATGGAAAATTTAATTACATCTTCCTCTGGCATTGGTCTGAGAGAGAGATAGTTATCCAATTTTTGCACCCATGATCTAGTTGTACACTTATTACCACCATCAAAATTTTCCAAAGTTATCTTTCCCAAAGCTTGATAAAAATCATTTCTAGGCACCATAGGACGACGTTGCTCATTCCTTCCACCATTTCTCTGACTCCTTTGATTCATGTATTGATCAAAGGTCCAAGCATCTCTCATATCAAGAGGTAAGGAAGCACATTCCATATAAGCTTGTCGTGCATCATCAACAAAAGGTAATGCAACTTCAACTGGTTGTTGCTCTTCCCTTGTCATGAAAGTAGGGAAAAGAGGTCTAGAGGAGGACCCACTAGAAGTTGCAGTATGCTGACCCACAATTCTATCTCTTCTATTCACCTCAAGACTGCCATTACTGTTATTCCCATTAACTCCACTGCTTTCGCCAGTTGGATTATTTTGGGGCTGAATGATATTCTTTGATGCTTGTTGATCCAACTTGGACAATAATCGAGACATCATGTTGATCATTCTATCAAACTTTTTTTCTACTCCGTCTCTTTCTTCATTAGCTTGCCTAACACTGTATAACATTATTTCAATCGTTTGACTAGCTCCTTCAAATGACTTTTCTGTACCTTCAACTATTTTTCCAAGATCTCTTAATGCTTCTGAAAATGTCTCTGTCTCTGGAATGGGTGGAAACTGATGCTAAGTTTTGGCCTGACTTTTGGTGAATGGTCTGGTTTCTCTTTCATGCATTAGACAACTGACTGCAGAATGTCACAGGATGGAAGGGTCTTCTGCTCTGATACCACTAAAATATGCTAACCAATTTTTTGCCACAGTTTTACACAATCATCAACACTAGGCCAACTTGATTAGCGTTAGCTCCAAACCCAAACTCTATCAAATCAACTCTAACCAAGAATGCGCCTTAAACCACTTAAGGAAGAGGGGTAGGCATATGGTCAGAGGATCCCTAGGATCTAAACTTGATACAAAAATAGAATATAATTGGAAACTAAAGATAAAACTCAATGCCAAGAATGTGCACTCAAGATCCCATTGAGGGTGCGGTGCTAACATATGGTAGAGTACTTATTACAAATTGAAATTACTAGGCGGATAACCAGCCATAGAAAATAACTCCCACTACTAATTCATCCATTGCGGCAGGCATCCACTCAAGAGTGGGGATTCACCACTTGACAGTGGGTACAACAGAGATTAGATATTTATTCTCCACACTGGTGGTAAACCATCCAGGGGTACTTAATGTGAGAAATAAGAAATAATTGCAGCAATAAAGGACTGGAACAGTACTACTGTTTACAGTCTTACAATATAGAAAGAGAGCTGCAAATTACATGAATATTACAATGATTTCAAAGCACCAAGATACTAGATGATTCCATGATAAATATTAACAATAATTGATGAAGAAAGGACTAAAAATTCAAACAGAAACAAGTTTGATGTAAATCTATAATTCTAGAAATGAATAACCAGCAACTGTAAGAATCAATTAAATGCTCATAACTTCACCAAATTACCTCCGATTTGAATGAAATCAAATGCAATGGTCAACTGGAGGATGGGCGCCCAAACCAAGATAAAGAAACAACCACAAAAGACCAACATTAATTTATTGGCTCAAAATCCAATGCTCCTTGAATGGTACGGCCCCAAGCTAGGGCGATTTTGCAATATAAAATCAAAGACTTGGAAATAAATTCCAATCTCTTGTGGAAGGGGTCGCCTTGGGTCTAGAACCACTTTGCAAACATACCCAGAATGATATTTAATTTGCTCAAAAAGCTGTTAACAAAAAACACTTTCAGCTATAGTAATATTAGCAAAACCAAAACTGAGAAAAACTCCAAAATCTTCAACAATTGAGCTCCATCTGCTAATTTGAATGAGAAGCAGCAATAAAAACCAATTAGGTGGTGTCTCTCAAACACGAAATTGATTGGAATCTAGGAGGTAAGCATCCCTCAAAGAAATAATCACAATGTCATTTCGACAGCATAACTTTAGCAATTAACAATGGATACCAAATGCTAGAGCAAAGCTACATTTTTAAAGAGAAAGAGATGACTCTTCAAATTTCCCTCATGGTACGCCAAAAGTCACATTTGAGACTTTTCAAAATTCCAAAGATTTTAATTCCTTCTCAAAAAGGCGTCCAACTTCAAGGCAATTAAAACTTCATTAAATTTTTAATTTTTCCTTTATGAGGGTGTCCCCCTTCAAGTCCACCATTTAAACACAACTTGAGGTTATCTTCCTAGGCCAAGGGGTCAACAAGGAAACATAACATTAATTGCCTTTTATTAAATAATTGCCAACAAATACTGCATTTTGAAAGCTGCACCAAAAATTATCAACTGCTCCAACAATAATAGAAACATACTAAAGCACTGCCAACAAGACCACTGCCAAAAATAGTATTTACTATTGTAGACACGCAAAATATGCATACAGGTCAATCCAATGGTTTAATCAAATAATAACATGTCATCTCTCATAAATCATTCAACCTTTATCTTGCATCATCCATTTAATTAAATAAATCAGGACTTTATTTAATTGAAATCCAATTCATATTTCTCCCCTTTTGATTTAAATAAATCCAAATATTTGAGTCAAATTGGTCAAAGCCCCTAATCATCATCCTAGCTAATTAATCCTGATTAAATCTAATCTAATGCATGTCACATCCTCTAGATAATCCCACTTGCACAAATAAATCAATTTATTGATTTATTTAAATCAACATTTTCACTCAACATGGCATCCATGAGGAATATTCCATCAGGTTTGAATTCAAAAGCAAGTTGAAAGGTACATCCAACAAGGCATTTAATAGGTCTTACATGTCTCTTACATGTCCCCTTGCAAAGGTCAAACTCAGCATTAACTCTCATTTCAAATTTGAAATTTCCCCCTCTTGGGCACATTTCCCAAATCTTGCACATGCATCAACCACTCACAACTTGACAAGTGGCCTTCTTTTATTGGCCTACATTTAGTCCCACATCCTCCATGTTTGGCACTCTTAGCATTTGAAAATCTTTAAATAGAGGCATCATTCTTTAGCAAATCCTCCACAATCCTCATGTAAAGTCACTCTCTTCAAGAGAACTGATTTTGCCTACACCATCTTCATATCATATTCATATCAATTTCATCATCAAGATCAAGCAAGGATTGGGAAAGGGCTATTTTCTACAATAGCACCAATCCACATGAGATAAAGTTGGATCATGTCTTTGATATGCTTTGTTTAGTTTCCATGTTTCATTTTATTGCATGATTGACATGTTTCATTATTTCATAGGGATGTTGAAATGTTGCTTTGTTTTAAACTAACCATTGACAGATTTTGACATCCACAAAATGGTGCTAGAAGGAGGGAAAGGACTCGAGCAGTCGCGAGAAGAATGCCACAAGAATGATTTCAATTTCAATTACCACCCACTTCACAATTCACACTTGGCCTTGTGGGACAACCCTTAGCAACAACCACTCATGGGGTCTTCGCCAAAATTAAATCTCTTAATTTCTATTTGATGGGCCTTATCATTTTTTTTGAATAATCAAAGCATCCACCCAAGTACCCACATGATTAACATGAGCCAAAGGAAGGACTCAAGACGAATGCCACTCTGGTAGCCAGACAATAAGTCATGTCTGTATAACAGTTGTAGCCAGGACTGCACCACTCGCCCTGCCGAGCCTGCCAAAAAAAAACAAACACCCACAAAGTTCCTTTTTGGGTTTTCTCCTTTACAACTTATCATGCATTATTTTATCCTGAATAGTGGCAAAATGCTGGAACAGTTGGAGACTTCAGCTTTACACCCGCCATCTGCATTTGCTTGAAAGGTCCTGAAATTATGATGGTAGACGCAGTTTTTGTTGGGCACATATTCTTTTCTATGATATTATGCCAAATGAATTCAATGCGTATTTGTGATGATTTTGTTTGATATTGAAATATATGTCTCTGACAACATTTTTGAATAGGAGGTGGAAAGGGAGTAAATTACGCTGACTGTTTTGATTATTGTCAAGCCACAGTTCACGTGCCTTACCTGTGCTTTCCCGTCTTACATACATATTTGTGGCCTGCGTATTTCCAGTGATTAGCATTTGACAAAAAATTACGTGTACTTTTTGTTTAGATGGATGTCTGTCCCCTTCATTAAATTTCATAGGGAGGGTGTTGCGCAAAGGTTTAGGTTTGGCCCTACACCTACAAATAGCATTAGCTTAAAAGTTTCTAAAGCATTTTGTGCATATCCTTCATCGTTGCAATCCATGAGACTACATCGGTTTAAGATAAGGCGTACACTAGATAACAAGCATGGGTGTGGCCAAGCCAATTGGGCATCTTGAAAATGACAAATAAAAGAAGTACACTGCAATCTATCTAGCTGTGAGGTAGGATAGAAATCTTTCTAGTCCAATGACAGATTTATGCACAACAAAGAAATAGAAGTATGTCCCATCATCGCTTTCCACTTTGACTTGGCACAAGGCTCAATAGCTTTAAGAAGGGTAGAGGCAACACTCATTTATTACACCCTCATGGACATCAACAACATCCTCTCAGATTTTGCATTGAATAAAATATAATCTTTGTACACAACATAGTGTTTGAGAGGATCGAAGAGGGTGCAAAGATTTGGTTAATTCGGTTGAATTTTTTGAAAGACTTTATCAAGTTGTCATTTAATCAAATAGCCACTTATAAGAGTTGTCTAGTAATTAGTTTTTTCATAGACTTTGCATGACAGGGGTAACTCTTTTCATAATGCATTGTTGTCATTAATCCTTTGAAATAAATCTCATCTCTAAAATTTAGCTTTGTAATATTTGCAGGAAGGGTTTGCATAAAGAATCGGTGGCAAAATATGACAGTGTAGTAGGGGAAGGAATCCAAAATCATCAAGCAGATTTGAGTTGAAAAAGAGGACATTGAAATTGAAAAAAGCATTTCTAAATGCTTATCGTAATAGCTTAAAATGTCCATTTCATGCTTTTATTTTCTATTTCAAGCCAACTAGATCATTATTTGCTTTCAAAGTTGGGCTAAAATTGAACCTTAGACACCTACTAGATTTCAATTTGGGCTAAAATTGAACAAGCAACTTCACACTTATTGATGTTTTAAAATGAATCAAATCATTGCTTTGAAGGATAAAATAAATGTGTGCCTTTATTATTTTGTAATTATCTACACAAAGTAATATCATCAAAAGACGTATGCACTTCTCTCGCGCCTCACGGCGATCTTGAGAATCAAAAGGCTTTTGGTGACATTAAGTTGCGTAAATAATTTCCCATATGCACTTCAATTTGGGTTTAAAATTGAACAAAACACTTTGCGAGTGTGAGTCAAGTATATCGCGTGTGTTCTCCCTTTGTTTCTAAACGAAGGTCGATCGAACTACGGATGTGCTTGCTCGCTATTGTCTACCTTTAGAGGGGCCTGCCTAAGAGACACATCCAAAAGGAGAACTCAAAGGCGACTCCAACTGGTTTTTCATTCGGGCCGGTATATAAATGGATAAGACTAAATTGTCAAGTCCTCATGGTATGTAGGCCTTAGCCGTACAGTGTCTTTCAGAACAGGGTACTACCATAAAACGTATAAGAGCCCCTAGTAGGATTGATTAAAGCCTTTAGTGGCTTGTTGGATGCTCGCAAGGTGCCATGTCCCCGATGTTGTGTCATTAAGAACCTTGTTTGTAGTTGCCAACCAGTCCATCCAACGAGTTTATCAAAGTGGTGCATTGGAACTTAGATTCCAAGAAGTTACTTGCCATGTCCGATCTTGGTTGAAATATAGAGGTTAAGACTTCATTCTTAACATACCTTTATATTTTTTCCTTGGTTGCATGTAAAATCATCTCTTCTTCTACGAAGGGCATGAGGCAAGCCCACCAAGAAAAATGTACCAATTGAGCTAGGGTGTTATATTGCTTGTGGTTTGAAAATATAGTGCTTTTATCGAAAACATTTGAAAACCAACATTCAACGAATTATCAAAATTGCAAACCCTTTAGGAGAGGTAAATATCCTTGAACAAATTCACATGTTATTGCTTGCCCTTGGGATTCGTTTCCTTAGAGGCATCTAAACATTTGGATTTCATCTCAATTTGCTTCTACTAAAGTCAACTTTAGGTAACTCTTGCCTCAAATTTCCTTGGTTTCCGCATAATACACTTTGCGGGATAAGGGGGAAGTTGAGACATTAGACATCTAGATTCAAAATCTAATCAAGAGTGTGTTTGTGGTAAAAAGAATCCATTAAGCAAAGATTGAATCAATTGGACCCCACACATGTGCTTGGCATCTTTTGGTCATATGGTTTCATGCAAACATTGTTCTTTTTAATTCGAATTACTCTTAGAGAAAGGCATGTTCTTCACTATCTTGGCCTAGTGAACGAGTCCTTCCTAGGTTCATTTAGGATCAAATCAAACATTTCACCCATCCCAAAAACTTATCAAAATCCATCCCACCAAACAACTTTAGAGCTTTGAAAACATCATTCTAAACTTGGGAAAATCATCAAAATCAAAATCACCTTGTTTAGTTAGGTGTAGGGGAATGCATCCTTTCTCATACCTCTAATTAAATCAGCAATCCTTTGAACAAGTTTATCCTAAAGATCACATCAAACATCTTAGGGTTTACAAGTTCATTATCCAAATCAAACCAATCAAAATCAAACCCTAAGTCTAGCACTGATCCAAAGTTCCTAAATGTTCATCACTCATATCATTTACACCTTTCATCATTCATCTCGTCATTAGTCCTAAGAATCTTAGAGGTCACTTTTACAACAAGGTCAAAACACAAGGAGAACATGGAATACAAACTTGATCCATACATCATGAGTAATCCAAATCAATTGAATTTTCAAAGCCTTACAATACCAATTGATTATCGAAACTCACACTTATACAATCCATACATGGGATCATTACCTTCTACAAATGTCAATAGCACAAGTGTGAGTATTCCCAAATCAAAGATTGGAACACATTTCCCGATGGTAAATCTAAATCCAAACCTACAATTTTGTCAACCGAACAATCAAAGCATGAGCCTTCAAGCGAACAACGTCATCCCACCAAATCCCTACGTGCCAAATGAAAATGTACCAAGTACAAGTTTTTGAAACATGAATCTGTCAAACTTTGGGATGGATACATTTGAAAATCATACGAATATTCCAAACATGAACAATGGTCAATTTCAACCTATCATGCCAAATCTGAGTGTCATCCCAAATGAGAACATTGTCCAAAATCAAACACAAGTACACACTCCAAATCTGCTTAAACAAAAGCCAAATCAGCTATATCAAGGGAGTCAAGATCAAAATCAAGAACAAATTTGGCGAGCTCAAATTGCTGCACTTACCAAAATAGTTGAGTCATTGCGCCAAGAGACATCTCCACCACCATTATCCATATCAACATCATTCCTTGGTTTAGGGCTTCCTCCTTTACCTAGCACAAATCACTCCATCCAAATCAATCCACCTAACACCAATCAAGTCATCACATCAAATCCTTTGAATATACCATCGACATCGCACCAACAGATGGTATCTAATCAAATGACAACATCAATCCTAAAAAATAAAAACATGGTCTCCCAAGGACCTATCACTTTGGTCATTCTGACCATTCCTATCACCTCAATCACTCCACCCACCCCTATCACACCCATCATATCTCAACCCCTCACTACCATGATCGCTCCAAGTGTATCCCAACCACTTGTCACTACACCCGACACGATTCCAAATACACCACCACTACCACCAAAACCAAGTACAATAAGTCAATATTGTAACATCGCACTAAAAGCACATCAAGCCTACCAACAAGCGCGCTTCAACAATATCAAGCTACCCACACTGCTCAAGCTACCCAAGCTGCCCAAGCCTCTCAAGCTACCCAACAAACACAAGCACAAACACGAAAAATGATAATTATTGGGGATACCGATGAACATTCAACCACTGGTGATAGCATTGACAATCTCCCCACCACAATTGTTGAAAGAATTGATCAAGATCTATCCATCAAAGAGCACATTGGAGATGTTTCTATCCCATCCAAAGATCGAATCAAGCTATGTCAAGAGTCACTTCTCAATCATAATCAAAATCCACCAACAATACCCAACAATGATCTAATTCAAGCAATGTCAACATCACTTGACCCTATGGTTGAAGACATTCACAATCTCTTTGCCACAATTGTTGAAAACAATGATCAAGATCATTCTATCGATGAGCACCTTGAAGATGTTTCCACCCCATTCGATGATCAACTCACCATACATCAAGAGCCACCTTTTAGTGATCTATTTCAAGGAGTGTTAGGATTATTTGATCCTATTGACATAATGCACGATCCGTCGACTTATGATCCTATTGAAAATGTCTCTACATTGCCTTATGAGTTAGAGGACATATCTCAAGAATTTATCCCAAAGCATGATCAACATCTTTCACCAAGGTCTAGCAATGGTCTGTTCCAAGACATGTTGACACCCTTTGACCTCACGGTTACATATACTAAAGGAACCCTAAACTCAACACTTGAGGATATTGAATCACTTACCATGTCTAATGACAACATCCAAGAACCTTTTATAAGCAATCCATCCTTTGAAACTGATCCATGTCAAGAACTTGATCCAAAGCATGTCGAAAGCAACTCTGAAATCATTCAAGATCAAGAATTTGTATCTTCAAGATACTACAATAATCTAATGGATACTCTCCTATCTATGCAAGATGATCATATCCATACTCCTCCATCTACCCATCAAATGCTTTCTTTGGATGGAAACATAGATGATCGTTATTCAGAACAGGATCCCTTTATTCCTGACATTGTTACACAAAAAGAGCAGGTTATTGATTCCTACAATCAAATCAAGTTGTCAACAATAGTATCAGATATATCCCAAATACAGATTGAGGACATCATGAATAAAGATATTCAGTATTATCCACTCAAGGAAATCTGTCAAATAAAACAAGATATTCCAGAGTTAGCAGAGCAACAAATTGAACTAACATCATCTACAATGGCTATCTATCAGAGAACGCTTATCAAACAAGACATCTCAGAAAAGGCATAATCAAAGCATGAAGGTACTACTACCAATATACTGGGGGCAACTTCGTCTCAAGCAAATGTCAACATAGGGAGCATGAAGAGTCCTTATGATGAAACTAGTGTCATTACTACAACCAGCCATGTCATGAATCTTCATCCACCTATCATCCCATCCATGAATTGGGACCAACGTCAAAAGAAAGATTTGAATCAAAGCACAAAGGACGTTATCAAAGAAAAAGAAGCTAAGAAGCATAATAGACAAATCAAATACAAATGGATACAAAAAAATACAAAGAAAGATCATCCCTATCAAACTCCATCAGTCAAAGAAACTATGGGGAAAAATAAAAAAGGGAAAAGTATCCATCAAAGATGTCCGCAAAAGAAAAACCAGGTTTTTCAATCGATGTAAAAAGTGTATCAAGCAGTTGGTCCTAATTCCCTGCACACTTTCGTATCCACCCATCATTGTTCATCTTCCCAAGTTTGGAGAATCAAAGATTCCAAGCTGTCAACCAATCCATCTCTTATCCCTAAACACACTCCATCCATGCCTCCATGCATGATATCCAATTCTCACATTGACCATGTATTGGCAACGACCCTTCATCATAAGGATCCTGAAGGCACCCTATCGCGGTGTACACACAAAGACAGAGTTAACCCCGACATCAATAAAGCAGATCAAGAATCCCAGTGTATTCAAGTGCACGATCTGGCAAGAAACTCCTTCAAGGTGATATCGATGGCACATTATGACAGGGCATCTATCCAAGAACACCTTGTGATTCAAAGATAAGCTAAATCTTCGTAAAAAATCAAAAATTAAAAAATATGAAAATAAAAAAAAATCAAAAAAAGGATTGAAAATAGTAAAGAGAGAAAAAATCGTCCTCTAGTGAAAACCACTACGGTGGCGCTTTGGGCAAGACCATGACGAAAACCTGGCAAACAGGCGTCATGAGTAGAATCGAGCATCTACATGCGCCACTTCAATTGAAAGCATCTCATCTCATCCATAATAAAGCCATCATTGCGTCCATCTCAGCCATAATAAATCCATTTATCCAATCCATCGTCATCCATTTTCATCCATCATCCAAGTTATCTTGATCTTGATGAAAACTTTGGTGCACACTTTTCATGTGCTTATGGTAAACATCTTGACATGGGCCGTTTTCATTAATCCTATCCCACTCAGCAGTATCTAAGCCATGAAGCATTATCCAAATGAGCATCCTTTATCCAAACACCTTATCTTATCACAAGATAATCCTTGGCATCCTTTGCATATTTACCATATCCATCCATCCATACACCGATCCAAGCATCCACCCATGACATTCCATACATTGCTAGATATTGGGGGCAGATATGTACATCTTGCTTCGAGAATAAATCTTGGTCTATGTCCTCTGACTTATGTGGCAATCCAAACATTGGCAAACATGAAACCAAATTGGTCAAAGCATTTGTGATCCAAAATTTCAAATCACTAGCCCATGTAATATTTTGACGAGAAGACGTTCTTTATCAAGCTACATCTTTCATCGAACACCAATCCAAACAATCAATATCAGTTGCATCTAATGCACCCTTCAAACATCACATCAAATCATTCAAAACAATTTTGTTCCAAATCAAGCTTCATCAATCATGATCAATCAAATACAATCAATCCATCATCATCTTGGGGATATCTTTCCCAATCCTTGTGTTGCTTAACACCATCCTTGCATTGTTGTGCATCCTCAACAATGTTATCATCATCAATCCTAATCAATCAAATCCTTGCATTGTTGTGCATCCTCAATAATGTTATCGTCATCAATCCTGATCAATCAAATCCTTGCATTGTTGTGTATCCTCAACAATGTTATCATCATCAATCTTTCGATCTAATCAGTCAACCTTAACTTGGTTTTTAAAAAAATCCCAAAACAGAGCACTAATATTGTCACACATATCCATATATCCAAATCAATAAAATCATGCTAAAATCCAAAACATCCAAAACATTGAAAATCCAAAATATTCATAAAAGTCGAAAATGTCAAAAAACATTGTTCTGAACTACGCTGCCTCTCGAGCTTAAATATTGTGGCAAGGTACACCTTTGATCTAGACACATCAAAATCCAAACATTTGAAAACATCAAAATCCAAAAACATTTGAAAAATATCAAAATCTAAAAACATTCAAAAACATCAAAATCCAAAAAACATTAAAAAACTAAAATCCAAAAAATCAAAACATTTGTAAAAATCTCAAAACACTAAAAATAGCCTCTCAAAACATTTCAAACATCAAAAATCCAAATATTTGAAAACTAACCGCCCCCATCTCAAGCCAAGACCCACAATAATCAATCATCCATAATAAACTCCATCATCACTCTTCATCCTCGCAATACAAACAAAACAATCATTGCAAGCAACAAAATCAAATAAGCTTCAATCAGAAAATCAAAAGCAAACAACAAACCGCTAAACAAAATCAAACTCTTTGATCTTTCACAAACATGCTGTCAATCAACCTTTATATCAACAACCTATCAATCAACTTATCAAAAACCATCATCATCATCCTATACAATGCATGTCCTAGGATATATCATTTCGACATTGGGTTTCATTTTGGATATCACTTTGGATTTTTATCCTATCAAAACACATCCCTTTGGCTTAAGGTATGAAGAACATAGACTTGTTTGTGTACTTGATCTTTTCTTTTGATTAATTTTATTGCACTCATTCCAAAGACCTCTGGATGATATTCAAACGAAGGATTTAGAGAGATAGGAATGGGGCAACCATCATTATCTTTGTTTGTTGTGTTTGTTGACATTCTTGTAAAATAACTTGCAAATACTTGCTTTGTTAGGTAATGCCCCTAGCAAGGTTTCTCAGATGTCAAGTGTGAACAAGAATACCTCTACATGTTTTTCGAGTCAAAGTCCATTGCACTAGGTACAACCATTCCGTTCTTATACCTTGATGCATCGATCTACGTGGTGTAATCAAACATAAGGTAAGTAGCCCTTTGTAACCTAACTCTTGATAAGGCAAATCATCATCATCATTTATCATAATCATCATCATCTATCATCATTATCATCATCTCTAATAAAGTCTCACATCATGGATCTCTTGTCATCATGTCATTTCCGCACTAACATCATCACCAATGCATCCATCATGCATCCATCATGCATCCATCATGCATCCACAAACCATCAGTATTATGCATATCATCTCACATGCATAATCATCATCATAATATAGATCCGTTAATCTAAGCATCCGTGATAAACCATCCATTGCATAATCACAAAGATATCACATCATCCATGTCATCCATCATCACATCATATCATCACTTAAGTCAGTTTGAAATAATATAGATTTGTTATTCTAAGCATCTTAGTGTGTCCATCTCATTTGCATCATCATCCATAACCATCCATTTTGAATCCTTTTCTATCACATGGTAGATCGCACTTCAACGTATCATCATTATTTTCACTCGATCTCTCGAGGGGGCAATGTACAAGTGTACTTCTTTCCGTTGGGGCAACCAAAAAAATTAAATTTTTTTTGAATTTTGATCACGACAAGTTTATTCTTTGAAGAAACGCAACAAGTACATTGCTTCAAAGAGGGGCAAAATGTAGACACACAAAATACGCATACAAGTCAATCCAACGGTTTAATCAAATAATAACATTTCATCTCTCATAAATCATTCAACCTTTATCTTGCATCATCCATTTCATTAAATAAATTGGGACTTTATTTAATTGAAATCCAATTCATATTTCTCCCCTTTTGATTTAAATAAATCTAAATATTTGAGTCAAATTGGTCAAAGCCCCTAATCATCATCCTAGCTAATTAATCCTGATTAAATCTAATCTAATGCATGTCACATCCTCTAGATAATCCCACTTGCACAAATAAATCAATTTATTGATTTATTTTAAATCAACATTTTCACTCAACATGGCATCCATGAGGAATATTCCATTAGGTTTGAATTCAAAAGGCAAGTTGAAATGTACATCCAACAAGGCATTTAATAAGTCTTACATGTCCCCTTGCAAAGGTCAAACTCAACATTAACTCTCATTTCAAATTTGAAATTTCCCCTCTTGGGCACATTTCCCAAATCTTGCACATGCATCAACCACTCACAACTTGACAAGTGGCCTTCTTTCATTGGTCCTACATTTAGTCCCACATCCTCCATGTTTGGCACTCTTAGCATTTGAAAATCTTTAAATAGAGGCATCATTCTTTAGCAAATCCTCCACAATCCTCATGTAAAGTCACTCTCTTCAAGAGAACTGATTTTGCCTACACCATCTTCATATCATATTCATATCAATTTCATCATCAAGCTCAAACAAGGATTGGGAAAGGGCTATTTTCTACAATAGCACCAATCCACTATGAGATAAAGTTGGATCATGTCTTTTATATGCTTTGTTTAGTTTCCATTGTTTCATTTTATTGCATGATTGACATGTTTCATTATTTCATAGGGATGTTGAAATGTTGCTTTGTTTTAAACTAAGCATTTGCAGATTTTGACATCCACAACTATAAATAGTAAACACTAGAAATGCCTCAAACCTCCAAGCAAGGAAACCCTAATTTTACCTCAAGAGCCTACAGGCCTCCGGAATAGGCTAATGAGCAACTGAGCTGATCACGATGAGAAGGAACATTACAATTTGTGATCTAAAAATCATATTTATGAAAAGCACTAAAATGCCAATAACTCACCAAATATTAATGATCTAAATTTGATTTTGTTTTAGAGTATCTTGAGATCATTCACAACCTTCAACAAAAATTGTGTAAAAAAAAATTGCAGTCGTTTGAAAGATATGATAAAGTCTTTGAAAATTAGGGTTTTTCCTTCAACCTACAAAAGTTAGCTCCAAAAAAATTATGCATAAAAGAGCTAAAAACAAGCAATAGAAAAATCTTCAAAAATAAAGATCTAATAGGTATGTGGGTTCCACTAGGCGTGCCAAAATATGGATGATGAAAATGTGGATCACAAATATCAACAATACAAAACTCACACTCTCACAATCACACAATGAAGTTCAAGATCTCAGCTCAAAATATAGAATTTAGATAACAAGGAAAGTCATCATATCTAAGATCTTGATTTTCTCCATTGTTGGTTGCTCTTCAAAGTAACAAACTATGAAAGAACAATAATGATATGATGTAATGATAATGATAAATGCTACAAGATAAATGGTGTCTATGCTTGATAAATGACAATGATAATGCTTGAATGCTTGATAATAAAAGTGCTAGGGAAATCTTGATCATAAAATTGCTAGAGAGATCTTGACAATAAATGTGTTAGAGGATTTGAATGAAATGAAAGATTCTTATTTATATGTTTCACCTAACATTTGATCAATGGTGGAGATTGATTTGCAAGATCAATGGATAGGAAAATTCAAGACATGGGAAAGACCCAAATTTTAAATTTTGAAGGAGGGAATTAAAAATGATAGATTGGATAAATAAATTTTATTTATTTTAAAACAAAATATTTAATTTAAATAAATTATTTTTAATTTATTTAAAACAAGAGTGTTAGCTAATTAAATTTAAAATTATTTAAATATATAAGAAAATATTTTTTTTGTTTCATAAGAGGATATTTTATTAATTTATAGCAAAATTTATAATCGTCTACTTTAGCAAGAACAACCATGATTTACTAGGATTCCAACTTAACTACCATCAGACTAGCACCATACCAAACACACCCCAATGCACCAAACACCAAACCATCTCCAATGCACCAAGCCAGACACCAAACCATCCCCAACACACCAAAGAAACCCTAATGTCGCTACCTTCGGGCTACAACAAAACCAACCTAGGGTCAAGCTAAACTCCCACCAACCAAACCATAGCAAGGAAAGAACCAATCATACATAGAAACACCATTCAAATTACCAACAGACGACAATAAAAAACTAGTAGACCACCCCACACTTACATAAAACCATTAGCTTTGGTGAAGGCATTGAATTATGGTACCCACTCGAAGTTGCTCACTAACTCCAGTTGCATCACCTTCTTGAGAAAGTTTTCCCCAACCGCCACAATCATCATGTGCCTTACCAGAGGTAGACCCTTTAGGTCCAGCATAAGAGGATAATACTTGATGACTTTGCCTAGTATTTTTAGCAGCGCTAGGTCGCATGTCCATGGGACACTTGACCCTAGGATCATCGCATGAAGAATCTCATCCAAACCCCCAACAATTCTTTTCTGAACAACTTGCTAACTAGTGCCTTCTCTTCTGCCTTAGCCATGCAAATTTCAAATAGGGATGCTAGAAACCTTGAAACTATTTGTGTGTTCACCCTAAAAAGTTTCAAGGAATGCTAAATGCCCCTTCTCGAGCACCATCTTCATGACGACCACTATCAAATGGTCGATGTTGAGCAAGATGCGCTTAAGGCACTGGTCTGTGAGCTCACGGAAAGAATTATGTCACACTTTGTAGTCCAAATGTACTAGAGTATATGTGTTGAAGCACACCAGAGTGTTTGCTAACATGTGCACAACAAACTTTGATCACTTCTCCATTAACCACTTACCACACACCATAAACCAAAGATTGATATGCAAGGGAGAAGGGAAACTGTCTCTTCAGCTTTGCCACCTTCAAAAATAAAATGTGATTAAGCCTTAATCACCTGCTAATTTATCACACTATACAAAGTGTGTGTGCCACCCTATCTACCGCTCGGAGAGCCATACACTGTTGCCATTCAAAAGCATGAGTATGTTGGGTAGTGAGGTGCACAGCCATGACAAGACATATGTGAATCACCCATATCTGCCATGGGTACAAAGGCATTAAAGTTCATAATTAAACCTAACTCATGGCGATACAGCCAAGAAGCTTACTCTTCTTGGAAATTGCTAAAATAACCCAACTGACAAGGCACCCAAATCACCCACTACCACCAGTCCAACACACCCCAAAACGGACTTGCTCGCCCAACCTCCCACTATATAGGAAAATATTTAATTTAAATAGATTATTTTTAATTTATTTAAAAGATGAGTATTAACTAGTTAAATAATTTTTAAAAATTATTTAACTATAGTAAATGTTGAAAGGAAAATGATAAGAGATAAATTAATTAAATAATTAAAATTATTTAATTAATATAGATATGATAAAAATATTAAGATAATTATATAATTAAAAAATAAATTCAATTATTATGGATGAAAAGAGGAAAAAAAATAATTAAAAATGATTTAATTAATATAAATAGAAGAAATGATAAGGATAATGATGAAATGACAAGATGAAAAAGCATTAGCCATTTTAAGGTGTCTAGAGTTTGCATCAAATCCTCCACTGTTTTTGCTTTGAATATATCAAATGCTAGAGACAGTGCCAAACACAACCAAATACTTTCTAGTGTCTTTCTAAGCAAAATTTCCCATTCTTCATCTAACATTGTTGGTGATTTCATTTCTTTTCCCTACAATGGCTACCACAAATCTTTCTGATACAAATAATCTTCCATCTACATTTTCCATAATTGATAATTTTGGTCGTTGAACTTTTTGACATTTAATTTTCCTTTGGCAGGCATTGCTCCCACTCAAGCTTGAATCTCTCCTACCAAACAACCAAACAACTGAACAACACTGCTCTAATACCAATTGTTGGGATTTACCGATAGGATGGAGCAATAAATTAACTAATTATAATATAGATGATAGAAATAAAACAAAAATGACTTTACACAAAAACAAAGATTTAATGCACAGTTCACCCAATGTGGGCTACATTTATAGAAACAACCATCCAATATTTTATTATATCCAACAAACTACAAGCTACATACACTTGCAACACTCTCTATAGTTATGTTTCCACTCACATTTTTCTCCTAAAATTGCAACACAACTCGTTGCTATGTGTCCTTACACATTCTTAAGCCTTGACTCTTAACTTTCCACATTCCCACCAATCAAAAAAACTTGTTTCTGGTAGTTGCAAAACAACCGATTTATGGCATTTACAAAGCTATTTTTCAAACAATTCAATTTTTTTATTAAAATAAAATATTAATTTAGAACATGAGTAGGCTCCATAGACTAACAAGAATCTTAATAAGACATTAAGTGGGGGCTTGCTGGATATTTTGATCTTTAAGTCCTATCTTCCATGATTCTTGGAATCTATACTTAGTTTCCCTTATTTTATTTTCTAAAAGCATATATCATGTGAGAATGACTTTTCCTTCCATGCCCATGTCTTCTAAAGAGGGTTGTACATGTTTTTCTTCATTGCCTAACATAGAGGGCTCATAAAGTTGTAAGTCCTCACAATTATAAAACAAGTTATCTTTATGAAGGGAGGAAGATCATATTTGAAAGATTTTTCACCTTTGGTCTCTAAAACAATGAGGAGTCCATAGCTTATTGGCTTGATTTTCTTAGCTTTTATTTCTAGTACTTTTTTACTTAAAGAAATTCAAACTTTATATCCTAGTTTTAATGTATGATCCTTTCCATATTGAACATGCCTTTGCTTATACAAACTTTGATTTATTTTTAATCACTCTCTTAATTTGAGTTGGATTTTTCTAGTTCTCTCAAAAAAGTTAAAGCTTTAGACATCTCATCATCTAGTCCTACTTGTTCTTCAAAAGTTACATCAAGTGGACTTAAGGGAAAATAACCCAAGGATGCATCAAAAGGTGACTAATTTGTAGGATAATAAATTTCCCTATTATAATAGTGTTAAAGTGTAAATAGTTGGCTCATTCCAAATTTTAGGACACTTACTATTGTATCCCATTATGAGTTATACCAAGGCCACATTAGCCATCTTTTCTTGGCCATATGTTTGTGGGAGAAAAAAAATACTTGTAATATTTGACTATGGAGATAGCCTCCCAAGACCTAAAGGCCTAATGGAAAGCACAAAATACTCAGAAGATCAATATGACAAGAATAAATTGTATTCCTATCAAAAAATGAATAGAATAGATGTACAATGTGTGAGAGACCCTTGGTTATATAGCCAAGGTGAGACATAGGACAACATAAGATTATGTCAAGTGTCTTAATCTTATGATATGAGACATAAATTAATATCTTATGTGTATCCTAAGAACAATTTAGTGATAAGATGTGAAAGGGACCTAATAGTGGAGCTAGTTAGGTAATACCCCTATTCACACCAACACCCCCCCTTGAGTGCAACTTAGGGGGAACAAAATTCATGCACACATGCAAGGATGGCTCCCGATAACTAGACTTGATGAGGTACCCATGTACAAATGCAATCTATCACAAATGGAGAAAAGGAGAATACCCAGTGGGACAAAACTCCTCTCCAAAAGAGAAAAAACAAGAAAAATGCTCTCTAGAAGATTTGAAGGACAAAAACCCATGTGAAGAAAAATTCCCCCCCATAAGAGAGAATGAAGAGAGAAGGTCAAGTGACCCCCTCTAAAGAAATGTCATGAACCCCTAAGAGAGCTCGCAAATGGTGGTACTCTTAGTGAAGGGTTTGGTGAAGATATCAACAACTTGCTTTGTTGTAGGAAAATATCGTAAATCAATGGCATTCTCCTGTATCAACTCTTGGATGTAGTGAATATGAATCTCGATGTGTTTGGTTCATTGATGGTGAATTGGGTTCTTCAAGATCTAGATGGCACTTTGATTATCACAAATAAGGATAGTTGGTCATGGAATGTAGAAGCCAAACTCAATCAAAATATTTTGAAGCCAAATAAACTCAGTGGTGGCATTAACAACTCCACAATACTCAACCTTAGTCAAAGAAAGAGCAATGGAATGCTTCTTTTGACTTTGCTAAGAAATGGGGTTGAAACCGAGATGAAAGTTGTATCCAAAAGTGAACTAATAATCATCAAGATTGCCAACCAAATCAGAATATGTATATCCAACCAAGTTGAGTCTTGTACCTACTACATAGTGAATCCCATATCAATTAGTACCCTATATGTAATGTAATATGCCTTTGATAGTTTTTCAATGAAGCTCATGTGGTTCTTGCATTAAGTGTGAAACCATGCCAACCACAAGAAAAATGCTAGGGCATGTGATTCAAGTAGATGAGGCTCCCAACAAGTTGACGATACAAAGTGGCATCAACTAGTGGAGTATAACACTTGGCCTCAAGCTTGACTCTTGAAAGAAAGAGAGTCAGTGCAAACTTACAATCAAACATGTGGAACTAAGCTAGAAGATCAAGATCATACTTGGGTTTAGCAAGAGTGGTCTTGGAAGAAGACTGGGAGATCTCAATCTCAAGAAAGTAGTGCAAAGGACCCAAGTCAGACATAGAAAATCTATCAAGCAAAGAAAATTTGACTATGCCAATGATGTATGAGGAGCTCCTTGTAATGATCAAATCATCAACATAGAGAACACGAAGCAAATGAGAGTCATCCTATTGCAAAATGTAGACATTCAGATCTAAGTGGCATGTAGTAAATCCTGCTAAGATAATAAAGGAATCCATCTTGGCATACAATGCTCTAGGGGACTGCTTGAGGCCATAGTTAGACTTCCTCAACTTGCAAACCAACGAAGAATCCTAAACAAATCTTGTGGCTGCTCCATGTAAATATCCTATTCAATATCTCCATGAAGAAATGCACTCTTCACATCCATCTAATGTACAACCCATCCATAAGTTACAACAATCATAAGAGTCAAGTGAATGGAGTTCATCTTGGTAATGGGGGAAAAGGTTTCCACGTAATCAACACTGGGAACATGTGAGAAAACTTTGGCCACAAGTTGTGTTTTGAACTTGTCCATAGTTCCATCTGCTACATATTTGGTCTAGTAGATCCACTTACATCGAGCTATTTTTCTTCCCACAGGAAGAGGGACTAGATCTCATGTGTGGTTCCTCATCAAGGAATTATACTCTTCCTCCATTATTGAATCCCACTCAGGAATTCATGATGCTTCCTTAAATGACTATGGATCTAAATCAACTTGAAAATGTAGACATGTGGAAATGTTGATGTTGTGACAAAGTCTTTTGAATGTTTGAAGGATCCCCAACAAGATTGTTTGTTGGCTCGAGAATTTGTCGAGCCTAATGAGGGCATGAAGAAGATGGGGATGAAGGATGAAAATCCTCATCCTCAAAAGGTAAACCTTGCGAATTGGAGGTGAGGTAGAATCATTTGAGTCACTATCACCTAAGTCCACTATGGAGGAAGGATGAGGATGATTGGATGCCAAGCTAGGAGAGCTTTCCTCAAAGTGAACACTCCTCTCAACGAAGAGCTCATGTGTCTCTACATCCAAGAGTAGATACCCTTTGACACCATCTAGATATCCAACAAAGATGCAAGGCCTTCTTTGAGGTTCCAAAGCTTTGCATTTCTCTAGAGGAATGTGCACCCAAGTTGGAGAGACAAAAACTCAAAGATGCCTCACAATTGGTTTCCTACCACACTAAGCCTCAAAAGGAGTCATGCCTTTCCATGCCTTGTGGGGAACCCAATTCTAAATGTGTGTAGCACAATTAATGACTTCAACCCAAAATTTTGGACCAAGAGAATGAGCAACACCATTAGTTTGTGGTGTGTATGCAACTAAATATTGAAGATCTATCGCTTTAAGAGTACAAAATTGCACAAGATTAAATGGTTCACATGTTCTCGACCATTGTCAATGCAAATAATCTTTACATACTTTTTAGATTGCTTCTTAGCATAAGCCTTGAAATATTGAAACTTGTCAAAGTCTTCATTCTTCTAGCGAAGAAAGTAGACCCAAGTGAATTTGGAGTAGTCATCAATGAAGATGAGTACATAACAAGCCTTACTGAAAGACAAAGCTGGAAATGGACCTACTAGATCACTATGAACCAACTGAAGGACATTTGAAGCCATCCAAGACTTCCCTTTATCAAGCTTCTCTTTTGGATGCTTACCCATAGCACAACTTGGACACACACCATCTAAAAAACTAATTCGAGGGAGTCTTTTGACCATATCTTGTGAGTTGAGTTGTTGAAGATCTAGCGGTAGCTAAGATGGCCAAATCAATCATGCCATATCTTATTCACTGTATCTAAGTGAGTGATTAATGCTATAGAAGGCTCAAATCATGGCACAAAGTGGGAGAATCCATATAGCTGAGACTCATGTTTTCCCTTTCCCATTGCAACCAAAGCATCATCCTCAAGATCTTTGTTCACACTGTATCAGGAGAAAACTCAACTTTCTTTCCATTATGAAGATGAGTGATTTGGAAGAAGATTGGAACACAAGTCAGGCACACAAAGAACATTCTCAAATGATCCCTCATCCATGTCAATATAACCTTTTCCTACAACTTCCACCTAAGTGTCATCACCTATAAGAATGCATAGCACAATACAAGGCTCTAACAAAGAAAATTGTTCTCTATCGAGACCCATGTGATGTGCAACACCTGAGTCAATTATTCATTGTTGTGAAGATTCTATGGCTACAACAAGTGCTTGTCCTTTCCCTTTCCTTGATTTTGAAGAAGTGGAAGGAGATGCTTCATGTTTTTTGGAAGATGGAAAATTGATATGATTTTTGTTGATGATGTTTGGAAACTCATTAATTTACTTAGTGTGGCAATGATGCTCATCATGAACAACTTTCTTATAGTATGAACATGTTGGTTTCTCCTTCTAGAAATTCCCCTTCTTGGAAGAGGATGAAGAGTCTCCTTGTGTAGGAGAAGAAGATTGTTCTCTATTCTTGTGTGGCTTGTTCTTTGATTGCTTTTGTTTCTTGCTAGATCATATCCCATGACCTGTCACCAAAGCTTGTGACTTGGATGACTTGAGAATACCCATGATATCTTTTTTATTTAATGTAGTTACAAATTTTGAGCGACTTTAACCCTTCAACACCAAAATGGAAGCAAGTTATAGTCTTAACCTTTTCCTTTTGAAAATTTTCACGAACCTTTTATGTTGAGTGTTAGGATATTTTCCCATACAATTGGGTCGCTTCTTATTTCCCATACATTGATCATAAGCCTTACTTGTTAGGTATGTGATAGTCACCAATAGTGCAAGCTTCTCTAGATTCATGGGGCAAGATCAAAAGCTCTCCATAATGTAATTAGAATGTCTCCTTACCCATACATTGCAAATATTTCATATTCACCATATAAAAAATGGAGTGTTTCTCAAGGTTTGTACAACTAAGACTATTGGTTCCTTTAAGATCAATGTTTAAGAGTATGAAGTTGAAACTAAATTTTTTAATAGGTTTGAATATAGAGTTCTTTGATTTGAATGGGCTAAGGAGAACTAATGTCTCAAAACCAACCATCTCCCCATGACTTTGGGAACTTCATTTTCCCTATTTTAGTTAACATTGTTACATATATGAATAAAGAAGCACTTGACATCTATATAAATATTTAGAAGCATACTATATTATTTCCATTTAACCACCCTCTTTGGAGGTTTACAACTGTTTTTTATTTAATCTACTCTCAAAACATATGATTATTCTTATGCAACTAATAGATCTTCAATCACATATCTTGATTTTTTTTCTTTATATGATGTATGAGAACCCATATGTTTGGAAGGAAAAAAAAGGTTATATATATTTTTAGTTAGAAATGCATGTTCTAAAATGTTAATGTTAACTCATATAGAAATAGTTGAAATGAAATGTTGGCTTATTGGCATTCCTAAAGCATTAAATATGAAAGAATGTTGAGATATACATGAATTTATTAGTCCCATGACATGCAAATTAGCAATCTTTTATGATTGTTCAAAGAATGTAAGGATAAAAAAAATGGTCATTGCATGGATAAAAGTTGTGAAATATGGCTTCACCCTGACAATTGCATTGGCTTAAGCATTTCTATAACCTTTTCTTTGGTACCATTTTTGGATATACAATGCAATTTGGGTGTTCCATACATCCTTGAGGTATTTTGTCAAAACAGGTCATGGACCCTTTGGATGCTTCACATTCTGTGTACAATTCTTCAGGGAATTTTATTTAAAAGTTTTTGTAACCTATCTGAATCTCCATATTTTGCGTACATGATTGCCAGGCTGAAATAAAAAGCTAACATAGATCTCCTTACATCATGCTTTGATGGACATCCATTTCCAAATTGAAGCTATCATTTTGGCAAAGGAATGAAGAATACTGGCGTAGGGGTTGCAGGTCTGATTTTGAAGAATACTCACAACCAGATTATGAGTGGATAGAGAAAGCAGCGTTTGAATACAATTATTGATGAAAAATCTGTTATAAAATTTGACTTAAATGATATGTGAATAATTTTATATGGTACTTAAAACAGTTTTACAGAATGAGAACAATTTGTATGGAGTTTAAATCAAATTGAACAGTGTGTGACCAGTTGTATGGAGATTGAATCGATTTGTATCGCCTTTACATTGTTTTATACGACTTGAATATGAGTTTAGTAAGGTATTTTAAGAATAACCAAGAGCTTGACAGAGAATTTAGAGGTGTGGCCTGCCATCATACATCTTCATATATTAAGAATGAAAGTCATATATTCGAAAAGAATATAATCAATTTGAGAAGAGGAGGCTTTTTAGAGAAGATATAATAGAATAACACAGTTTTTTTTTTTTAAATGTAGATATTATTAAAAATATGATTATAGATTTTGTATGTGATACAATTTTCTTTTAAAAAATAGTTTTAAAATTTACGAACTTACTGAAATATTGACAAAAAAAAATGACACTTAATATTGATGTTTAAAGTTGGATAGAAGGGGTGGGGGTCTAGCTCAACTGGCTAAAGCATCTTATTGCAGGCAAGAGGTCACAAGGTCTAGTCTCCCCCATCCTCGTAATGTCAGCTACTGACTACCCGATTCCTACAATCTTAAAAAAATTGGATAGGATGATTTTTGAAAGATCAAATTATCACTTACATTCTATAGCATAAAACTTCAAGATTTTGAATTTTTTTATTTGCTTATAACAATATTGATATTATATCATAATAGACTAATTTTGAATTGATTAGATTATAAAATATAATACATAAAAAATAAGCATCACACATTATCAAATTATGTATATGTAGTTGGAATTCTTTGGAGTGAAATCCAACCTTGTTGGAATAAATCATGTTTAGATAATGCCATATAAAACTACCTATGAAAAATGGATCCCAATCTTTCTCAAATGAATCTGCACCTTTCACAAATCTTAAAAAAATCTTGTTAATCTTAATCCAAACATGATGATATAAGTAATTTAATAAATAAATTGAATTTACAAATAGAAATGATTAGTACAACCTAATTGGCTTTGATACCATGTAACGAATTAAGATCGTAAGATACTAATCATTATAAACAAATTATAAAATAAATAAAATGAGAAATACACAAGCATAGATTTTACACATTACACAAGATATATAAGGGGAAAACCTTTCCAAGTAAAAAACCCCATAAAACATCATTTTATTAAAACACTTACAAAAATGAACTATTATAATATAGACTAAACCTAGGGACACTCCTCTAAATACTTCCACGTGGCCAATAATACCTCATGTGCATAGTGATATAATTCACTATAAAAACTACAAATTCTATATCTCTCAAATGAGAGAAAACCTCCTTAAATATAGGAGAAAGGGTGGCATAATCCCTGAAGGGATATTAATCACACCTATTCAACAACCACCATTCATAAATAATTAATAATCTAATAGTTATTAGACTACAACTATTTCAAATAGGATATGCTTAATAAGCATATAATATATAAGGTTTTATAACCTTATATTAGAACAATATATAAATGTTATAAGCGTATGACACCTAATAATGTTATGTTCTAACATACACACCTACTCAACATGGATCAAATTAATATTACTTTTTTAACAAATTGCAGAAACACGTTGTACTTCAGAAAATAAAATTATATTTACAAAATTTTACTTGAAGAACTCTTAAATTAAAATCAAACTTTGTTAAAATAATCAGATTTATACTATGTACAAATGATTGCTTGTTGATATGATAATGTTTAAAAGTGCCTTGGTGGAGGGTATGCTCCTTAATGCAACCAGTCATGGTAATTTATATTTAACTTATACAAGCAATAAGATTAATTTGATGGCATACAAAATTCACAAGAAAATATCATGCAATGATGGTGACAAAATGCACTTGAAATCAAATGAAGTGACTAGCTTCTAAATCCATTTTGAGCGAATGCTTCTGAATACTTTTAGCAAGCAGTCAGGTAAAAAGGTACATCTTGGATGTAATATCAGACATACTTTTAGTGTTCCATAGTATGAACATCCCATGGAAATTGGTAACATCCCATGGAAATTGGTAAAGGTTGTTAAAACATGTTTAGCGTTTCATAACATTGTACATTCAATGGAAGCTGGTAAAGGTAATCAATAAGTTATCTCTATGGTAATCTCGAGGAGAGCTTTCCTGTCATGTTACCCAAGAAACTCCATGTAGAATTTCATTAGTAATAATACAGAAGCAATGTGAAAATCCAGTGTCAAACTACTTTATTCAAACAGACAAAAACAAAATGACTCTTGGCTTACGAATCAGTAAAACTAGAGCCTCTACAGAGGGTAAATGTCATTCAAAACAACCGAAACTTAGCACTATTTACATAGTAATGTTCAGAAAATCAGTACTTGTTCGTATAAATTTTTTGTAAATATATATTCTATTGTAAATAGTCTTTTTACAATTTGCTTCCCAACTTCGATAAAAATCAAACCATACTATCATGTATCATTCTACAATTCATCTTGTCAAAGCCATTATTGATGATACAAGGATTACAGAACTATATCTGACAAGAAGTCAGAGAAATAGGTTGTAACAGAAACAAAAGATATTTATCGACCTGAATAATAAAAATCAACATATCTAGATGTTGCCTGCCAAGATAAATAAATATAAATATTGGTTCTTGCACATAGAATTTAGATATGACAAACACATATCTTGTACCCATCTGGAGAATCCTCTGTAAGATATCATGAAGGCTGATATCCAAGCCAAGTGGAGTTGTGAACTGAATCTTGCACTTATCTAGATATCACAAGACTAATATCCAAGCCAGGTAGGAGGTATGAGCTCAAACTTGTGCTTAGCACGAGTTAATACATCATAATAATCAACTTGCATAAGACAATCACGAAAGTCTGTGAAAAGCCGCTCAAAAAGTCTCCATTGGACTGAATGTGATTTTGAATATGGATAAGGAAGAAAGACCTACAAAGAATATTTGTCAGAATTATACTCAAGCAAGTTTAAACATCTATAGGAGCTGAGTACTAGCATTTACCTCCCACTCTTCTGCAATTTGGATAAACAATCGAAATGTGTGTTCATTTTCTTCAAGATTGTTGATCACCGCAAGCCAAACTTTTGATGCAAGCTCATGGGCAGTATCCCTTTCTTTACCACATGCAAGAAATTGATCTGCTCAACAAAAGAATCAATTCAAGCAAAGCCATTTCTTCCAATCAACATAGCAATGAACCCAATATGCGAAATTGTAAACATAGACCAATCCACTGTGCATGTAGCCTTTTAGTGGCAACCACAGCAAATTTGGCAATACAGAGAATGTTTTAAACTATGGAGACAAAACCATATAAAACTTAAAAGACTGAAACATCAGACTTCTTGATTTTCTTTCTATAAAATATTTGGTACTTACAGAAACAGAGGAGAAAAGTTTTGCTGCTGCTAAAAAGATCATGCATCAGGACAAGAGGACGACAACAATGAAAAATCTACTAAGTTTAGGGTAAATACTTTCATTTTTCAGGATAAATGAGAGTACTGCTTTGTATTACCTAGAAAAGCTGAGGTAATTTGAGACTGTGAATGGTTGTACAGTGTACCTATCTAGAGAACTGGGAAGTAACTAGTTAGTCCAGGAGGAGTGAGATTCCTCCCTCATATAATAGATATCATTACTTATCCCCCTGAACCATTAGTCCACTCTCAGACAAAAGGCTCAAGGAACTGCCTTTTCCAATTCTCACATCTATCAACTATGGAGGCAACTAGAATACTGAACAACAATAATGTGACAGATAGGAACAACCGCTCTCAAGCTCAAACTACACCAAATCTCACATCAATCAATGCTTACCTTTATATCTACAGTGTTGCATGTAATGTGATTTTGAATGTGCAGGATGGTATGGTGGGATCAGGTGTTTCAATGAAGGCTTACCATCTAGCATCCTCCTAGAGACTTTCAAATAAAGTTGGCTTTATCCCAAACTTTTCTTGAGGAAAATCTTAATGAATTTCATCAGTTTCAAAGCTCTTGTATACTTCCTGCACTGCCAAGAATTTTTGGATTAACAGTTGCAGCTACATCAAGAGCCAAAATAAGTATAACTTTAATAAGAAGCTTAAATTATGCAAAGCAAGTTTGCTTATCATTTAGTTTCGCAGAAGCTACTAATGAAATCAGGAATTAAGATTTTGTTTACAGCCTCCTCACTGAATGTTGTACATACCGATGTTGTTGAAGGGTCAACTTTTAAGCTTTTCAGTCTCTTTGCAAATACCTTTATGTAGTTCATTTTGATGGATGTCTCAGCATGAATATTGCTAATCTAATTTGTAGTAATACGTAGAATTTTGGTTGGTATATGCACAGGATTTTCCATTGATTTTGCCAGCTGAAAATAAGGATGGTCTGTAGTACATATTATGATTTTAAAGTTTATATCTATAGTGAAGAACAAGTCTCCCCTACCTACATTTGTAACCTTTTGGAAAATGTTCACATTGTTTAACTATGGGTTTCTGAGCACTCCAAGCTTCAAAGGGAGTGTCTCCCTTCAAGGCTCGATAAGGAATGTAGTTCTAGATATAACTCACACAGTTAATGGTCTCCACCCAATACTATAGTGCAAGTGATTTAGAGTGAACATACAGTTAGCTATTTCTTTCAAGAATCTATTCTTATGCTCTGCGACACCATTTGCCTAAGGACACAACAAATCAATCCCTCTAGAGCACAGAACTGCTCAAAACAATGGTTAACATACCACCACTATCAGTGCATAGTATCCTGATGGCTTACCCTAACTATTTTTCCATAAGTGATTTGAAATCCTGAAAATGCTCAAATATCTCAAGCTTCTATCAAAGAAAATACACCCATGTATACCTCAAAAAGTCACCAATGAAGGTTAAGATGTGTTTAGCCCTACTGAATGAAGGATGCAGAAAATGGACTAAATAAATCATTGTGAACCAACTCCATAATCTATGTAGTCCTTCATGCTTTGCCTTTGTCAAAATTCTCTTTAAGATGCTTACCAAGGATGCAATCCTAGTAAACACCATCAGAAATGCAAACAAAAGGCAACCTATAACCATGCCCAGTTGGCTGAGCTACTACAAGTGGTAGTAGTTCAAGTGCCCAAACTGCTTATGCCACAACCTACTCACCTCGTTGAAATGAGTGAGAAGTACAGTCAAAGGAGAATCATGAACAAAGCGAGAGGGTGTACAACTGAGATTGGTGATCTACTCTCCAACTGCCATTATAGAACTACCATACATCTCACAAATAACTACTGTGTTAGGAATGAGCTCAACTCATTTGCCTAAACCTGTGTGACCAATCTAGTAGTCTACTAGAAGATTAGTTGACAGAATCCTAAAATATTCCATCACCCATCTCAAAATATCCTGTCATATACCTCACTTGGAACCATCATCATCCATCAAAATGTGGAACATGGAACAAAGCTCCAAAAATGTGAAGACGCCATGTGGTGCAATCTGTAAAGCACCAAAGTATCCAAGTGGAAGGCGGAACTACAATTGCTACAAGGGCCTTGTCCTTACCTTTCTCCTTATTGTTGTGTTTTGATTTCAAGTAAGACCCTTCATTCCATGAACTCTATTTTACTGACTCAAGTACATTAATTTTGTTCTTTTCGAAAATATGTGTCATGATGAATTTGTTTTTTCAAACACTTCTGCTCATTATGACCAAGTCTCTTACAATAAGAACACTTGACCTTCTCTTTCTTAGGCTTGTCACCTTTTGAAGAGGAAGTCTCAAAAAGCCACTTTGGAGCAACAGATTTCTGATCGTTTTTCTCCTTGTCCTCGTTTTTTTGTTTTTTTCCTTATTGCCCGACCCCTTTTGTTCTTTTGTGTTGTGATTTGCAACCAAGGCATTGACTTAGAGGAGTTTAGAGTACCCATCTAGATGAGCTTATCTTGCTCTCTAGTGTGAGCAGTAGACAAGCCATCAAGAAATGGCATAGTGAACTGAGTTCCAAGTGCACCATTTAGAGCATAAAAGGTAGATACAAAAATTGAACAATCTGAACCAAGTTTGAAGAGAATACTAATGATCAACTAGAGTGGAAAAATATGGATAGAGTCAAAACTACTAGGACTCAAATTAATGAGTTCATTCTCCAACTGATGATCTCTCATAACATCTTGAACCCCAAACAAAATACCCAAAGTAGTCCAAATTTGATTGGGTGGATCCAAAGACTCAATGTGGAAGCATGATCATGAGACACAAATAAACACAAGTGACCATAGCCCTCATCACATTGATTAAGTCATTTAATTCTTTCTGCATCTACAATAGGCTCGGGTTTTGTACCCATAGTAATTTTGAATAATCCTTTGTTTCTCAAAATGATTAACATTTTAGATTTTCATTCATAGTAATTATATGGAGTAAGAAAAGAAATTGATTATTGACCCATAGTGCAAAAGAGAAAAATACAAGAATGCAAAAACACAAGAAAACACAAGACAACCCCCCTATTATTTTGTTGTAATCACCCCAAGCAATTACAATGTTTGACACTTTATTTCAGTGTGTTTTACAATCCAAAAATCTTATTACAATTATTTTTAGAGTCTCAAAACGGACCAAAATGTTGAAAGCACAAAGTGCTTGTAGAATAGAAACTAAAAAAACTACACAACAACATAGAGCTTAAAAAAATACCAACTTTTAAAAGAAAGGACTAGAAAAGGAGCTCATTTGTGAAAGTTATGAGCATTTTAAGTCCCAAAAAAAAAACTAAAAAATTGGAAACCTAAATTTAAAAACTAACTACACAAGCAAATAGTTGGCAAAAAATAGTTAGAATTTGAAACAAATGGACTAAAAAATACCTCCGTATGACTGAGAAAAAGCCTCCCAAAGTTCACTTCCTAGAGTAAACACTACAATGGAGGGGGCGAGCAAGTCCAAGTGGTGCCTAGTGGTAGGTGGGCAACTAACTAGTGGCTCTATTGGGGGAGGTGGCAGTTAGGCAAAGCATGGGTGGCAAAAGGGCAAAAATCCACTTAAGGGCCTCTTGGATGGTGTAGTGGCAGAGGAGTTCAAGCCATTACAATGGGTGGTGGCTTGTTGGGTCGAGAAGGGATGGTAGGGATGAGCTCCAAAGAGCCCTAGGCCCTTTTTAAAAGGCCAAGAGTAGCCTATGGGAGCTATGGCCTAGTTGCAATCCCTTTAATAAAGGTCATAGACCAAAAGGCCTATAAAATATGTTTTTGAATATTTTTAAAAAATAGAGTACACACCTCCACAAAGCCTCAAGCTACCTACCAAGGGCTAAAAAATTGTCTCCATTGCAACTACTTCAATTTCGAGATTTGGACAAGCAATCTATAGATTTTTATGCCTTTTAGATACAATGGTGTTGTCCATTTCACCCAAAAATGCCTCAAAATGGTAGTGTTTATAGGAACAGAAGATCAAACTCTGTAGTATAGATTAGCTTCTTAGTCTTCGATTTGAGCGAAAAAAAAGTCAAAACTAATTTTTTTGAGCCTTCCAAACACAATGATGCTACTAGAATTGTTGCACAATTTATCAAAAACTAATTCACTTAAAATCACTAAAACCAAGTAAAAAATCGAAAGAGTTTTTTTTGTCAAGCCATTTTGTCATGTCCCAATTTAAATAGGTCTATCCCAGCCGACCTAAAAAAGGGTATTTCTTAACACCATTAATAATATATTTATATATATATATAAAATAATAAATAATAAATAAATAGACGTTTTAATTAAATATTTAAATAAATTTTTAATTTTTAATTTAGGCGCCTATTGCTGGAAATAAATGAATTTGAAATTAAATTGTTGGCGCCCTTTTGAGACCAACAGCAGCGCATCAGATCTTACATCTGCAACGTGGGGGTTTTCCTGACAATCCACCAGACCCAAACACCTACAACCATCTACATCAAAGGGGTTTGGAGGACATCCACAAGATCTGGACACCTACAGCGGCTACTGAAGCATACATAATTCCAGATCAGATCCACAAACCTGGGAAGAGTATCACAGCAGGGATCAAACCTAAAGATGGGATGACATCCAGAAGATTCTATCGCCTGCCAGTTTCCAGGTTGAGGGCGTTTGAGGGTTTCACGCCTCAAACCCCAGGGCAGGGGTTCATAGGAGAGCGATTCTAAGCGCTTGAGGGCAAGGCATTTTTTAATCAGTGTCTTCCACACAACAGTTGCAGGCCAGATAAGAGGCGAGTACCTCAGAGGGCTACTGCTGGTCAAAATCAGACATATGTAATTTCTTCCAAGAAACAACAAATTTTCATGAGTGCATATCAGGTTCAGCATCTTGTTGTTAACCCAGATCTGAATTAATTAGCATCTAAATCTACTATCAGCTATACTTTCTTGTGTCTAAAATTTCAATTGGGTTAACTGACCAATAGGAAGTAATCAGCACTGTCATTTTATTTCACTGAATGGTTGTGGGGTAAAGACTGGATTGTAAATAGCTATTTTACAAACCCTAGGATACTTCACACATTTTGATTTCTTAGATCATTTGAAAATGCAAGAGAAGAGCATACTCGGTTGTTGAGAAAAAAATGCATGCAAAAATGATCTACTCTAAACACTACAAAGCTTTAATAACATGTTAGAATATGCATAAAGCATGAAAACATAGATCTAGTATGTAATAGACACTAAAACCCCTTTTTGACAAATAAATCAAGAATCAAACTAATAGAATAAGGACATCTTTCAAGAACAAGAGACTAGCACAAAATTGCAAGACAAAAATATGGCTCAACACAAAATGCATTAACTAACAACTCACAATCACGTATATGAATACAAGCTAGACAAGTGGATACGCAAATATAAAAGAGAGTAGACAAATATGACCACTGAGAAAATAACTCCAAATGCCATCTACCCTCATAATAACCCACTCACTACAACTAAGCAAGCTAAATAAACATATAGAAAAATACAATAATATCCAACTATGAAAAATAAAAAAACTTACACTAACACAAGCATCCCTTTGTCATTCTTGTAATGTCTCTTTTTAATTATTTAGCTTATGTTGGCCTTATCCTTATTATCCTAATAAGGATATAAAAATATTTTAGCACAAAATCGAATGATAATGAATAATATGGGGGTGTGGGCTTCCATAAAAGATTGTTGTAACCCCTAAGACACTTGGCAGCTTCTTCACAACAATCAATGAGTTGCAAGACAAAGTGAGACTACTTTTAGGAAAAATCCACATTAATATTTTAATTGCTAACCTTGAAAGGGAAAATGATGCATGTTGGTACTATGTATTGAAAGGGAAAATGATGCATGTTGGTGCTTGTTGGCCTTTGAGACATCTAATTTATTCAACTTTTATATCATAGTTTGAGCCTTGTGTTCAACTATAGGATTCATGGACGAAAACCCTTGGATTTTGGAAATCAAAGGATGAAACCCTTTGGTTTTCTAAGGGATTAGAGGACAAAAACCATTTAATTTCCTAAGGGCAATCTCACATAAAGATTGTATTTGTATTTAGAAGTTGTGTTTGGATTTTAGCATATATTTTAGTATTTGCAACAAGTTTTGTATTTCTAAAGATTCAACATATTGTGGAAACATATATTTTGTAATCACTGAAACAATATTTTATAGTGGAAAAAGCTATATTCATATTTGTGTATTATTCTTTGAAGCTTCAACATACCTATATTATTTTTGCAATCCATTGCTACAGTTTTTGAGAATTTTTGTTATTGAATGTATTATATATAAAAATAATTATTCATCCACCATATGCTCTCACCTTGCCTTCATGGGATTTAGATGATCATAAGTGGTCAATAATAATATTTACTCACCATATGCTCTCAACTTGCCCTCGTGGGATCTTGGTGATCAAAAAGTGGTAAATATTTTATATTAAAATTTGTTGACATTACATTGACATAAAAGCTAACAATCCTGCCAGCCTATGGAGTATGGCGAGAAATGGAAGACCCATGATGAAGGATGGGAGATCAAAGTTTCAAGACAAATTAATAGGACTCTAGATGAGGCAAGACAGAATGACAAAAATTCTATTAGCAAGCCAAGAGAGAATGAATGAATTATTAATAACAATGTTGCAAATCCAAACGAATAGACCCTCTGCCATCCCTTTGCAAAATCAAGGTCACACCAAAACACCACAAAGGGAAAGTTACATCTGCAAATAACCGACCAACGGGCAATTCCATTCTAAAACTCTCTAGATCCATATTCTTACAAAGAGAATAAGAAAGAGTGAAGCTTGAAACTTCTTCAAAAGAGCTTGATAAATTGTGTGGAGAATATCAAGGGAAGACTGAAAATTTTAAGGCAACCATACCCTTGATAGATAATTGGAGCTACTAGGAAAAAATATTCAACATAGAAAAGGTTAAGGAAGTATCCATAATAGAATAAAAGTGGGAAAGAATTAAAGGATAAGGTTAACAAACTAACTCCACCAACTTTTGATGGTACCGACAAGATATCTACTCATGCTTGGTTGCAGAAACTGCGAACTTACTTCATGCTCAACCTAATGATGGAAGAAGATGCAATCCAAATTTTCACATTACACTTGGAGGGCATAGCATAGGATTGGTAGCACCATGGTCTAATCACACTGTTAGTTTTAGGATCAGATTTAACAGAAAGCAGAAATACAACAACACATGAACAATAGAACACAGCATATACCCTGGGAAAACCCTCCTTCTTGAGGGAGAAAAACCCAGCCACAATATATCACTTATATATTGAATAATAGAGCAGCAAATCGCTTTACAATTAGGCCACACAATAGGCCAAACTGATGCAATGATTATAGCACCTCTCTAGATGCAAATACACAAGCAATAATGAATATCGATCTCCTCGATGAAAGTATAATCTGCGGTATGAAGTCGAAATCCTCCCTGAATTATGCAAACTTGTCTTGAAATTCAATTGGATGCCAAATGAATGTGAATCGCCCTTCAATATATAGACACCAAGATGCCTTTTCATGAAAAGTCGGCTACTTCCATAAAACAGACACCCTTACACAAAATGATGCGACTTCTCCTCAAGTCAGCTTTAAGAAATAAATAAATTATCATGTCCGCCTCAGCATTTAATATTGTTTATTTTATATTTGAATTCGAAGGAGAAAGAAATCTCCTGCCGCTACAATAACATCAACACACACAAGGACATGACCTTGTGCAAACTTTTGATGATTTCAGCAAGAGGTTGCTAAATAGATTTGAGCAAAAGGATGAAGAACAATATTTTAGAGAGCTTTCCAAAATCAAGCAATAGACTTCAATGGATGCATATGTAGCAAAATTCTAGAGAGTTGCAATTATGGTACCTAATATATCAAAAAAGAGGATCATTTTCCTCTTTGTTGATGAACCTCTCAAAGGTTTAGTTAAGGCCTTTGCACCATCATCACTGCAAGAGGCTATTAGGAGAGCATTAATACCTGAGCCATACATGCTGATGAATTCATCCACCAAAGAAGACAAATCAGTAAACCCTATCTTGTCAACATGCAATACTCTTCATATTAATCTAACAACAATTGTAAGGAGTTGGCATTATTTGTTCAAAGGGTTTCAAGGTCTGTCGTTCATATAAGGGGATTGTCATAGAAGTTTAGCGTCACAAAGATTGTAGGGATGGCAGCAGAAAGATACCAAGGCTTCATTATTTCTCAAAGAGTCCATCAAGGTTGCTATTCAGAAAATGTGTTGGAATCACAGTGGACATTCATGTGTCAATTTGATTTTTTTGCAATCACATGGATGAGAACTTTTTTGAGGTCCCTTTAATTGGTTTTTATTTCATTCTTTGTTTAGAATGGATTTACTTTTAAGTTTATCTCTTGTTCACAAGGCACGATGTTAATATAATGTATGTATACAAGCCAATAACATAGGCATTCAATCATTTTCATTTACACAAACCCTACTCAATAAATCATGCTGTGTGCATATTTGTATATCTTTTCTATAATTATAGTCTAAGTTCAATTTACTTTAAGTTTAGTTTAGATCTTAGGGAGTTTCCCCTCCAAATTTGAAGAGGATTTTTTCCTCACATAGTATTTTATTTTGTGTTGCTTACAAAAGACAAATTAAAATGCTAACAGATTGTGAAATTGTTGTAGCAAGTTTGTTTGGCAGAAGTGGAAATTTTGTTACGGATGATAGACTGTTCTTTGGCATTCTAGATTTCAATTTCCTCTTCTTCTTTCATGGCCATTTAATCTTCAAAAAGGCACGGGGTTCTATTAATATTGTATTTGAGTTCAGATTATGTATGGAGGGAATTGAGTCTTGTAACTCAAGTTTTGGGAGCTGTAGTGAGAGCTTTTTGCATATTCATGACTTCTATGTAATAGAGGATTGGGAAATAGTATTGGAAAGTTGTAATTGGTCTTGGGAATAGTGTTTGCAAGCTCTTAAGGAAGTCTACAGATTGAAGATCAGTTGTAATATCCATTTGGTGTACTTAATTGAATGTTTGCTCCAAGTTTTGGAGTTTTTACCCATAATGGGTTTCTCCAAGGTATCTTGGTTCTCTTTTCATAGTGTTTGTTTCTCTAATTTTTATTCCTAGTTATATTTTAATATTGTCCTAAAATATCCAATCATTTGTTGCTCTCAAATTCTATCCCTTAACAAATTCCATGAGTTGGTGACTGGTGTATGGAATATCAATCCTAATTTACAGATCAAGTGGTATCAGAGCATGACCAATTCATTAGGGAGTGTTGTCAATGTTGTCATTGTGAGTATTTTGCAAGTTCATGCCCACAATCCATTCTAGTGGAAAGAAATTATTTCCTTTGGAGAGAGACACTGAATCCTACAAGGAAGAGAGAGTTGAGAAGCATGTAAATGGAAGAAGATTATAATTATGCCAAAAGTAGGTTTTCTAAGATGAAGGATGCCATTGCAAGCCTATCACAATGTATGAAGATGATGAAGAGCCTTATGCAAGTCCTTCTGGAGAGATTGGACAAAGATAGGAGTTCCAATGAGGAAGAGGATGTACTTAAGTCTTGTCTTACAAACAAGCCTTAAGAAGCAAAGATTGAGACTCTACCATTTGAAGGTGAAGTAGATGCAAAGAAACTTTACAATTGGATTACACAACTTGAGGTATATTTTAGTATGCATACTCTTGATCAAAAGATTTCATTTGCTAGACTAAGGTTGACAAAGCAGATGTTGACTTGGTTTGGAAGTATCTTGTATTCCTAGCTTTAAAACAAACTTCTATGAATTCTTGGGAGTATTTTAAGAAATTAAGTAGGAAACAATTATATCCAATACGTCATAAAGAAGAAGAGAGTATGGAATGCCAATTTTTTAAGCAAAAATAAAATCGAAGAGTACAAAAATACACTAGTGTATTCCATAGAAGGGTTATACAAATTGGTAAATATGTGCTTGATGTTAAAATCCTAATGAAGTACATAAGGGGTTTGCATAGTCATCTCATAGGTTGTAATGTTTGTTGATGTTTATATTCAGCTTCAGTAATATTCTTCTAGCACATTATTTGTTCTTGATTGAATAAATTAAATAATAGCTTGAGAGCTATTTAATTTATAGAGCTCATATTCTTAATTGGCACGAGTTCATATATGTGCCGACTTTCTTCTCATTGGTTGCATCCAAATGAAAAGGCATTATTAAAGGCCGACTTGAAGACTTCTGAAGAAGCACATGTTTCTATGAGAGGCCGACCTCTTGTTATTGCATTTTATAATATCTCTATGTCAGCCGACTTTGTTCTTGAAGAGTTGCGTCTCTTCTATCATTTGATATATATATGACTTCATTTGTTCACAAATGATCATCCATTCATTCGCACTTCAGTTCATTCTCATACAGTTCAAAGTTCATCATATGCGTATCCATTCAAAAGCGATCTGAGATTTATATAGAACGCTGAGATAATCATTAGAGAGTTGTATTCATTCAGTTTGTATTCGCATCAATCTGTGATGCTGTGTGCTGACCTTTTGAGTGGCCTATTGTATATGTATCATTCATTTTGAAGACTCAATAATATAAGAGATATTATTGGCTGGGTTTTTCTCCCTCAAGAGGAGGGTTTTCCCAGGGTATCTGCTGTGTTTTGTGTCAAGTTTTGAATTAATTTCTGTGCATGTTAATCTGATCACTAAAATTTAACAATGTTCCCTTTTTGGATAACCCTAAATCTTGCCCTAGAATCACAAATATAATGTAGTTAGGGTTTTTAACTCACCAATTTAAGCCGGATAAATCTTGGTTTAGATCTTGCAATTAGGTTAGATGCCATTAGAATATACTTCATATGATCAACATTAATGACTTAACTATTTAAATCATGTAGATACATAACTATTTCAAAACTCTCTACACATTATCCATAATGCGTAGTGGAAGTCTTAATCATAATAGGATTTGGATGAGGAACATGATAAGTCCGCCCGAAGCTATCCATACCAAGCCCAAGAGCACAAGCGTCCAACTAAGACAACCCACCCCTTGGCCCAAGCAGCAGGAACGCCCAAACTAAGACAATTCCACCCATGGGGTGGTGTACTCAATGGATTAACTTGTGTCTGCTTTCCCTATCCATGCTGCCTTATCCGCCCCTCTTATGATTGAAACTCCTTGAATCCATCCTAACAATCAGTTATAGTTTGGCTTGATAGGAAAGCCTTGAAAAGGGCGCTTGTAAACTACTCAACCCATCTAAGCCCAAGAGAACAAGTGTCCAAACTAAGACAACTCACCCCTTGGCCCCAAGCGGCAAGAACATCCAAACTAAGACAATCCACCCTCGGAGTGGCCTACTTAGCATGGGAGGCCCGTAAACTGCAACCTCCTAACTTACTTCCTTCAACCATACATTTGACTAATTATAGGGTAAAGACATACATAATTACTTATAAGGCTCAATAATTGCTGCAAGCATCATTATTGCATAATCATAATTTAAATTTATATATTAATATACATACATATATACATATACATATACATATAGTATATATATATATATAATGACATTCCATTTTCTGATTATATCTGCTGCTTTACTCAGAAATATATTTCCAGATTTCTTATTTATTGTTCCCTCCATGATTTGATGATTCGTTCTTTTTTTTATGGATCTCTTTTTATATCCCATGAGGGGGGGAAAAGACATGGCTTTTCCCATCATAGCTCTCCATTGATAAGAGGCACGTCCCTCCACAGGTTGAGAGCTGCCTTTTACTATTGCTATTCCACTTTAAATCTTAATCACTGTCTTAAATATTTAATCGCTGTCATCATTGAATATAAGCTTGATCGCTGTTTCTCTCAAGGTAAAGTTGGTTCATATATTACATTCAAGTCGGCCCATAGCATGGCTGTTTGTATAAACTAATTTCAATCGCTGCCTTTTATCATATAAATCACTGCACCTGTTAACGATAATCATCATTACTCTTTCGATGAATAGATCGATATGCCTTTTATCTAATATATAATCACTCCTTGTCACTGTAATCATTGTCTCTTTTTAATCTCTTATTTCTTCACATTGATCATCGTACTATTCTGACTTGTCTTAGGCTGTTTATATATAACATCATGTGTAAGGTCAACCACCTATGAGAAATTTAAGTTGATTTTATTAATTTAATTAATTTCATTATACTAGTTGGCCAAGATATAGTATTACAATTGCGGGGGCATGACATAGGCCCATGTTACTCTCTAAGCCAGTTGATATTGATGAAGCACACTCACATACTCATTATCTTGAGATAGATGATTGTCCTTGCAAGTATAATGAAGTTAAGACCAATACAAAGGACAATAAGGTTATTAATTTCACTACTACAAAGAAATCTGCACATTCTGATCATTGTGCTTTAGATGGTCACAGTCCTCTGTTGGAAGTCTCATCTGGAAAAGAACCCACACAAAAAAAGGGTAAAAAGGATGCTAATCTCTCAATTGAAATTCGGAAGAAAAAGGAGATTAGTGGGGGTTCTGATGGGGATTCTAGAATTACTTGCACTACTAAGAAGGTTGGTTTGATGAACAGATAAACATTATTTAATATTAATATTTTTGCCAATTATGTTAAGGTTGAACTTGATACAAACTAACTTGGGTTACATTGAGCTTGGCAATAAAATTTGATTTGAAAACATAAACACCCTAAACCCTATGACTTGGGTCATATTAAGGGACTTAATCAAATTCTTGTTGATAGGCAATGTAAATTGAAGATTGTTGTTGGCAAGTTTGTTGATGAGATTGTGGTAGATGTTGCTCCTATGGACACATGTGGATTTGTTTTTGGCAGCCTCAATTTGTAAAGACAAGAAAGCAGTCTTTTAGAGGAGAGGGAACAAATACATGTCATCAAAAATAGCAAATCCTTTGTATGCTTATCACGTAATAAGTCTTCCAAGATCCTAATTCTTCATGGGAAAATGGATGGCAACACTTATGTCTTTCCAATAAAGAAAACTAATGCTAACAATGTAATTCCTTATTCAAGAAATTTTTCATTGTATCATCTGAACGCATGGAGGAAGAATTGTATTAAGTTCTAGTTTTCTTTCATTTGATGGTGTAAGATAAAGTGGTATACGTGTTGCTTGTTGAGGGGTTCCACCATCCTCATCCACTAAGTCTCTATGCTTTTGGGGACCAAAATCTCCCTAATTGGGGAGGTACAATAGTACAAAAACAAGTTGTTCCTGTACTCTTTGGCATGATTCTAAACAGTAGACAAATTCTTTGATGCTGGAGTATATGTAGGGTGAAATGAGGTATCAGTGTGCAGGCTTTGGTTGACAGGAAAACAGTTAAAGATGATCTTTTTTGGCTTTGTGATGAATTCACCACAGTAATTTCAAAAATTGTGGTGGTGTTTTTGGTATGGAAGAAGCAGTGATTTCATTGTAGGCAACAGATTGTGTCTTTTAGCATTCTAGATTTCAATAGTGTAGCATTGTAACCTTACCACCATATGCTCTCACCTTACCCACATCGGGATTCGGGTGATCAGAAAGTGGAAAGGAGTTTACTTAAGTTGATCCTCTTTGATTATTAGTTGAGCATTGAAGAAGGTTACTATTTTATGAAATCAAATCCCTCTCTCTTGATTGAATGTCTGTTAATCTTTTTGTCTAATGAAGAAGGTTACTATTTTATGAAATCAAATCCCTCTCTCTTGATTGAATGTATGTTAATCTTTTTGTCTAATGACAAAAAACGTTTTGGCAAATGGATTTGAGGATGAAACCCCTCCTATTTATGAGAGTAATTCCATCAAGGAATTATCAATGTGCTGAACCATTTCTATAGTATTTCCAGTTATTTTGGTATGTCATAGTTTTTTATAGTGGTTTCCAGATTTCAAGTTATTTGAAGTTTTTTAAGAGTGGATTTAAGATTGAAGAGTATCAATCATTTATTTGCTTTAGCAAATCTATTCATTTGTCTTTTTGGAGTATATATGCTAGCCAAACCATTCTATGAGAGCCTTCCAAGCTTCAAATCAGAATTTAAGAGTATATGTTGAATGAATATCATAAAGGACTAACTGCTGGATTAACTCATTTTGGCTGCATCCTAGTCCCTAGCTGCCAAGTATTAAGGCTGCTGCAATAAAAAAAAATTGGCATAGTATTTTATTAGAGGCCATATGAGGTACAAACACTGCATACTTCTAAAGAAGAATCGTTGCCTTCTTGGGAGATTGACCGGGCTGTTAACACCTGCAGTATCATCCACCAGCCAAACTGCATTATTTGAAGTTGAAATCAGACCATTTGGGATTGTTGTATCCTTTTTTGGGGCAATTTCTGAGTTTCTACAACAGCTTGTACAGCTGCATTCTGCTACATTCTGATACATTTTATAAGTGCTTGCCTCTTGTTGATTTTACAACTCATTATTGGGAGTTTATGCATCTTGTTGCTACTGATTATCATGAATCTATCTTCAAATTGTGATAATTTCCAGCACTAATAGATAATGTTTGCCGTGTATATTTCTGTGTCGTTCTCCACCAGAAAAGATATAAATTAATAGAGTTGATTTCAGTATTGTGAGTTTGGAAGGGTATGTTGCCACAAAATCAGTGAATCAATTTTTATTTTGAACATTTTATTTCTAAAGTTAATCTATGCAATTCTCTGCCAAATTTAGAAATTTGTAAATGTTCTAGAAAGACTGCCACCGAAATATGCATATCTTTACTTCCCAATGTTTGCAAATATTGACTTGTGCAGAGTAATGTCCCCTTTTGGCGCTTAGCCAATTTGTGCACATTTAGCCACTTTACAAGTCTTCCAAAGGCTAATTGGTTAGTTAGGGAGAACTCCAGCATTCTTGGAGAAGCATTTGATCAGTCTTGGGGAGCAATTGTTCTTGGGTTTGAGTTCAGTTGGTTGGTTGGAGCCCTTAGATGCTTTTGGAATCAATTTCCGACATTTTGGGTGCTCTACAAACTTCTTGGAAGAGCAGACTATTTTTAAAAAGTCACCAAGTTGATTTCAATAATCTTTCTACTGCTTCAATTTCATCATGGTGTGGTCAAAATTGGATTCTAATGACGTTGCAGTACTTTTTGCCATTTGAGTGAGTTATTAAGTTAATTAATATTTCACTAATGTTGTCTAATGTTGAGAAATAATTAAAGAACAACTTAGTGTAATAGCTCGTTGGAAAGGTGATTAAATGTTTGCACATAATGAATTATTTAATTTAAAGCAAAAATGTTTTTTTGGAAAAAACGCTTTGAAAAAGCAAAATAATGTTTTTTCAAAAAATAGCAAAAAAAACACTTTTCCAAAAAAGTTACAAAAAAACTATAAAAGGAGGTGTTGGGGGCTCATTTGGTTATGCCGAAGACTATACATATTGTTATGCTACTCGATTGAACCTGCGAGTTCTTCCAAAAATTGTTTGAGGATGAAAACTCTCATTTGATTCTTAGTTTCGGATTTGAAAGATAATCCCTAGCTAGTGGAGTGGTTCTATTCAGGAATCACATTGTGCTTCAACGGAGTTTCAATTCCAAGGTTTCAAAAAAGAAGATAATTCAAAGTATTTTGATTGCAGATTTTGGGATTAATGTTTGGTGAATGTTTGTAGAGATTTTGGATGTGGTTAGGAGGTAATCTTTGGTGGTTGGAGGGAGTTTGATGATTCATCATGGCTGTTTTGACCTGCATCAGTTATATATCAGACCCTACAACAACGTTTCTTGTCATAACAGACTTGACACTACACATGCAACAGTCTATCCAGTGATTTTCAGACCTGCAATGTCCTTTACTTGGGTTTTTATGTTGTTGGATGAAGGGGATTGCATTGGGAACTACTTACAATAGACCACACTATCCTTCGATGAACTGGGTATGCATTCTTTGTCATTTCTGAGCAATCAACTAGCTGATTTGATGTATGATAGACCTGTACAAGCCCTGAAACTTTGCTATTAGATTGTTGTAGCATCTTTCTAGAGGTTGGGGGTTTTCTTTATGAGGTTTGAACTGCTCTTTCCATGTAGAAAGTGTTTAGTGGTGTTTGGGAATGAAATGATGGTTATTTCTGAGTGAAATCCTTCACTGTCTAGCCCTAAAACAGCAAGTTGCAGAGGATATCAGACTTGCAACCTTCAACATTTGCATCTGTTTAAGGTATATCTCTTGTTGAGAACTTGATTTCACTGAATTACATAATAGTTGGCAATATTTGGGGATATTACAGCAGTTTATATTGTATCAACATTGTTAATCTTTATCAGCACTTTATGACAGCCGATATATCATTGTTTGACATGTTTATGTTGAGCTAAATATGCTTATGGACTAAGGTTATCGCTGGCTTGAAATCATGTGGTCTTTCTAATATTAAGGTAGCCCAGAACTGAAAGTCTTTTACATGCTTAGCAATAAGTTTCAGCTGTATTCGTGATTTCTGGTTATTATGTCAAGCATTCATTCTGGCTGAGTGATTGGTTAAAGAGGTATCACAGTCTATGAGAGTGTAAAGCTGTGTTGGATTGAAGAAGTGTTGCAGGTATCCATGGACGCAGGGTGTGCTTAATTTCTGGTGTAATTTCTGAGTTTTCTATCTTGCTGATCAGTGTTTTCAGTCTGCTACTCTTTTCTATCAGCATTATGTGGAGTAGTTCTGAGCATATGTGATGACATATTGATGCCTATATTCATTGACTCTAGTATATGAAGTTGAGAACATTGACAAAAAGGTATTCAAAGCTTGAGCAGTTTTGTCTTCTTTTTGGATCAAGAAGTTTGTGTTTTAGAAGTCTGAAGTTGGTGCTTCAGCAAGATTGGAGTCGGTGCTTCAGTTGAATCGAAGTCGGTGCTTTGAAGGAGAGTTGGTGATCTCAGTGGGTTGGTGCTCACTTACGTAAACAGGGTTGGCGCCCTTTGAAGATAAGAAAAGCAATATTTTGCTGTGGTTTTTTACCCGAAAGGGTTTTCCACATAATCTCGGTGTTCATCTCGTTTTTGGTGTTTTGTGTTGCTCTTATGATCTGAAACAAGCATAGTCAAGGTACCAAATGCATCACCTATGGCAGCTTCAGCTAGTTATAATCTATGTTACCCCAAGTTTCTGGGATAGGGACGGCAAGGGACAAAGGGTCAAGTTTCAGGGATGGCAATTTTTCGGGCCATCTTAGGGGATGGTAGGGGACAACAAAGAGGAGGAGTATATAAAAATTTGGGAAAATTTAAAATAGATAGGGAAATTTTACATATTCATATGATAACATTGATAAAGCATTCATCGTATACATTATAGATCCTTAATACATAAATTTGTGTTGAACGGACAGTTCACATGAGATGATGTGAGTCAAAGTTCAAACATTAGCAAATGTCAAAACTTAATTGCTTTCATAATTCCTTGTCAATATGCATGTGATATTGAATAAATTGGGAATTGAAAAATTAAGAAAGAAAAGAAAAGGGAAATGCTATTCAAAATGTATTAGAAGAGATTTTTTGCCTTAGTGGTGCGATGGATGGCATTGCGTGGAGGTTCTATGGCTGCATGGGCTAGGGCGCAAAGCCCCTAGCTTCGTTGCCATTTGTTTTCCTACAGGTTGGCTGTGTTTGTGGTGGCGTGTGAGGGGGTAGTGCAGGGGTGTCATTACCATACAATAGATTCCTTTAGCAAGCTATATTGAATTTATAAAAGTTTTTTGCAAATAGGGAGGCCGATCAACCTTCTGAGTTCACGAGAGATGAAGTACCGGCCTTTCCTTCATCAAGCACACCACCCCGAGATGGAGTGCTCATGGGTCGGGAGGCGTATGAGTGCTCCCAGGCTTGTTAAGGAAGGCAGTCTTCAAACTTACTTCCCAATAATATTCTTGCTGAAACAATACTTATTTCCAATAGATATCTTATCTTCCAGTTTCTTATTTTCCTTTTTCCAATCACTACTTGATGCTTCTCCACAAGGAAATGATCTCCCTTTTATATCTTATTATTGAGGGAGTCACAACCTTTCATAATTGAAAGAGTCACAAACTTTCACATTAGGAGTCACATCATATTTATTTTTCATTGACTGATTGAATGATGTTATGGATGTCTTTCTCAAATGAAATGCTCTCCCTTTTATATCTCAAGTTTGAGGGAGTCACACCTCTTCATGGCTACATTTGGAGAATAATAATTTAATTTTAAATAAGTTAATTTGCTAGTGCTGCTATGTATTACTTGTAATCAGTCATAATAATTCTTTTCCCCTTTTCTTTTCCTTCTAGATCTACCTTCCTTATATGCCTTATCTTGCTCAAGGGACACAACTCCTCATATGTTGGTTGACCATTCTTAACAACTTAATCTTTATTTAATGCCAGTTTGGTGTAATATTAATTATCTTTATTGATTTCTTTTGAAACATAGGCTGCAGACATTTAGGAATAAAACAGGACATTACAATAAATTGGAAGTGAACAAATTGTGAGCCAACAAAATAGAGAGAGATATAAAATAGAGATTCTAATAGAATTAAAGTAAAATTGGAAGTCAAAAAATTTGTGGTTTGGATAAATAATAGACGAGCCATGAACAAACATTAGCAATTTAGGTAGGCAAATGTAAGTATAACGCCAAGGAACACAACAAATAGTAGGAATCAAAGTGCACAGCTTTAAACTTTATAAAACAAGTTATGCTTGAAGAAACCTCCTTTCTATGATTGAGTTGCCTCATGAAAAATTGAAGTTGGTTTTATATGTATATGCCACAATTAATGATGTTAGTCTAGTCTTTGACCTATTCCAACCAACTTTATTCAGCTTCATGAGTTTTTGAATTACTAAAGTATTCAATAAATTTATAACAATCATGAGTGAGGATGAGTTTAACATGACAAAGAAATCAAGAAGATGTGCTGAACAAATTTTGCACCATTCATGCATATGGAAGAGATTGCAGAAAAATGTTGTTAGCAACTTGAAAGAATAAGCTATAAACTTGTATTGTTGGAAAACAGGATACTATAAGCAGTAAAGAGGAAATACAATACAGCACACTCTTGCAGTTGCTGAGAGACAGAAATTAAACACAATTTCAACTAGGGTGCCAAAGTGACAGATCCTGACAAGATACACAAGTTAATTGCGAACGAAAGAACTTAAAAATGCACTCTTTAGTCGACCCATCAACCAAAGGGTAATAAAATCACCATGGTCGATCAAAACTAGAAAACTACAACAGTGTGAAAAAATGGATAGATGCAAACATTCTTTCATCATCAATAATTGCCTTCCTTAATGATTACTTTTCTTCTATTGTAGAACTGTTGCTATTGACAGTCAAATAATATAAACTTTATACTATTCGCACAAGAACTTTCTCTTTCCTAATCACACCACTTGGATGCCAATTTGCAACTATGACTTTGATGTAGTTGAAAAAAGTATCCTGAAATAATTTGATGAACCTCTATTCAAGATGGGTTGTCTTTGATGGTAATTAGCAGAAACATATAATCAGAAGTTAAAACTACACTTCCACTTGAAATGATCATCATCCATCAACTTATTAACAAGGTGGATAAAGTCTAATCCAGATTTTGAAATGCATTTCAAATCCTTCATTTTCAGTATAAAGTGAAATCCGAGAATGCCATTGAGCTCACAAAATTCCAGTCAGATAAGATACATGAAATCCCAAAAAACCCAATCCAAATGATATAGATTCCTGTCTAAACACAGTTGTCTTTGGTATTAGGGATGGGCATAGGCATAAAACTGCAGAATTGATGATTCCAAGGAGTTCACCAATAACATTTGACAGCTACTACTTTACAACTATCCCAAAATAGTATAATCTAATCTAACATAAATCATTCAACAAATCTAGCATGTACCATATATTGCACAAAGCAGCATTGCAAGATCTAACAAAGAACACAAGATATTTATGCAATGAAAATCACCATCTTGATTATTTATTGATACCTAGGAATTTACAGCATTTCATATCTAATGCATTCAGACATTTCAAAATCTGAATACCATCACAAAAATAACAAGTTAATAAATTAGGCAGAAGCATAACAGATCAGACTCCTTCGAAAGAACAAAAATAATTAAAATGAAAACATACCAATAATAGTTCCATGAAGTAAACCATATGACACAGGTGTAACAGATAGCTCAAGCTGCTCCTTAAGAAATAGATAAGTATGACCAGCAAGCTCATCAATGTCTCCATCCAAGCTGCTCAATGGAAATATATTTTTACTGACATACAAAGCTGTATATCTCCTGAAACGATTGTCCATGCATTAATATATTTGAGAAGATCATTAATCTTTCTAACACAGAATTTAATCACCACGAAAATCCTTGAGTGATAACATGGTAAGTATCATATTCAAGCAGATATAGAGCACGATCAATAGTTACACAATATGTTTGAACTTTTCCTTTTAATTGCGAAGATATAATATACATGAATATAATACAGCTGTAATATGCATGAATATAATACATATGATGATGGCATGATGACTAGTCTATATTTTATATTGGAATCCATATTACAGAAATCAAAGAAATGAATATCAAAATAAGGCTTACGGAGAAGCAAAGTGTAGTGACTTGATTTAGCCTGTGCTAAAGATTAGAATTTAAATTGTCCTTTTGAATAAAAGTCCATGCTAAGAAACTCTCTCAATCAATGTTAGAGTTGTAAAACTCACCTTATCGGACCCATACAGTTACAAATATTTGTGGTATATTTTGAGATTGATGTCAGTGTCGTAAGCTATAGTGTTTGACTCTCCCTAAACATTATTAGAAATCGGTGTATGATCAAGGAATTTTCCCACCTATATCCACACAATGAGATGTTATATCATTCATTTTTAGGGGTTCCATATTGAGTATAGACTGTGTTCCAGGTTCCTTCTGGGCCTCCACTGTTATTTTGGTTTTCTTTTGTGTGAATGGTCTATAAAATGTCCAGGATTTCTTTTGTGGATCATGGGATCTTGCTCTTAATTCTCTCATGTTATCAGAGCCTAGGTTTAAAAACCCTTAGGACTTGGTCCTTTGCAACCACTTGGTGCACAAAGATTGGCAGCAATACAAGGAGTTTGGTTGTAGTTTGGCATTCCTTAGGGGGTAGCTTTTTCGAAGAGGAGTAGAGATTCAACAAAGCTTGTAGTGCAAAAGACATTTTTATTGATAGAATGCAGATCTTCCCAGTTTTTGAGGTGGACAGTATTTGTTTTCCAGATTTGATCACATATTTGGCTTCCCCACAAAGAATTTCAAAGGTGACTTTTATGCATTTTTTCAGATTCTGCCATTTAAAGCCTGAAGCAACCAAGTTATATTTGACATCTATTCAACTGCCATAGGGAAGTTTTCTTCCGAAGGTCATAACTTTGTTGAGACTCTGTTAAAGTGTTCAAAAGTTATTTTAGAGATGAATGTATTGATGTTGTTATTTTGTGCACTTGAAAAAATTTTAACTATTACTAATCAAGCCAACTATGGATCTGCTTTTGGTTAGAATTTGAGAATTGTTGATGGAATTGATTTTAATAGGGGTGGAATCATTTGACTCTCCTAGTCCTGGGAGCATAGGACCCCATAGAGTCAACATTAATATGTTGATTTCACCTGTACCTCTTAGACTTGGTTTGGAAAGATTTTGGCCATCATATGTCAGATTGACTTGCTTCATTATTTTGTTAAAGGTCATATTTCCAAAAGGGACTTGCTTAATTTGTTGTTCATGATATCCATGTTGGTACGAGGCTTGTTTCGGTTTTACAGACTGTGGATAGGATCATGGCTTGTTGACTTGGAGATAATTTCAGTGTTGTAAGGTCCAAAAACATTTCTCGAGTGTTTTTGGTAGATGGCAGGTAGGTGCTTGGCTTCACATTTTGGGAATGGATCTGTGAATCAAGCTGATTTTGGGAGCTCATGCACATGATTGAGAGCATTTGGTGATCAGATGGTAACTGGGTAACAATTGGCTTTAGAATTTTTTCCATTATTCTCCTAGAGACTTATTTGGATAGGCAATTCAAGGATTGTAAAATTGTGGACCCATCATTCAAGTGGTTCAGGGTGAACAAGATGTGTTCAGATCATAGTTGGCTTCAGCATTTTGGCTTATCGTCATTTTTTGGATTGAATCTTCAAATTTGTTATTAAGAAAGGATGCTTGCGTGATGCCACCTTTCTTTTGTGATATATTCTATTATGGCTTCTTTTCTAGGGGAATCCCAGTGGGAAGATTTGGCAATATAATGTCAACTTCCATGATTCCTCTTTTATGGAGGATCTTTGAAGTAAGGTTTGGTGAATAAATATCATCTTCTTCTAGGCCCTATAAGTTGTCTTAGGGAAAGGTTATAGTTGTAAAACCCATCTTATAGACCCTGTAGAGTTACTGATATTTGTGTTACATCCTGAGATTGATGTCAGTGTAGCAGGCTATCGAGTGTTTTCTCCCTTCACAATATTAGAAAATGGCATATTAATGGAGGTATTTGCCCCACCTTTATAGAAACAATGAAATCTCATATCATTCATTTTGATTCCATATTGAGCACATTGTGTTTTTGGGATGCTCTTAAGGCATCCGCCAATATCTTGATGTTCTTGTGTGTGTGATCTATTGAATGCGTGGGTTTTGTTTTCTGTTGATCATGGATTCTTGCACTTAGTTCTCACTTAATTCTCATAGATAATAGTAAATTTGACTAATTTATTTTTTATTGCACTGATGCTCAAGGCTAACATGTTAATTTGTTCTTGTGGATTGCCTGTATATATCGTATAGTAAATTTATGGAAATTTGATTTTACAAATTACAAGATGTTGATGTTGTAACGGCGGGAATCTCTTTCTCCTATGATTTTTTGAAAATAAATTTCAAATATTAATGCAAGGGGTTGACTTGCTTTATATATTATTTTAATTTATTGAGGCTGACTTAATTCAAGAGACGCCTTGATTGATGAACAAGGCTGACCTTTCATGAAGAGACACAATGTTATGTATTTATACAAGGCGATTATCTTCATCTTCTCATTTGATTTTATTCAAGACAAGTTCGCACATCTCAAGCAAGAGTTTGACTTCATACAGCAGATCTATACTTGCTTCAGGCAGATCGATATTCATTATTGCTCATGTATTTGCATCTAGAGAGGTGATATAATCATTGCATCAATTCGGCCTAGTGTGTGGCCTAATTGTAAAACAATTTGTTGCTCTTTTATTCAATATGTAAGTGATAGATTGTGGCTGGGTTTTTCTCCCTCAAGAAGGAGGGTTTTCCCAGGGTATATACTGTGTTCTATTGTTCATGTGTTGTATTATTTCTCTTTTCTGTCAAATCTGATCCTAAAACTAACATGGTATTGGAGTGGGTCTAAGAAAAGATCCGATCAGATTTGGTTAAATAGAAACTCAGTCCGGAAGTAATGATTGAAGCCACAGGACTATTCGATGCACAAATAAATGTTCAATGTGGTTGCAGTGGTGATGTATGGAGGGACGACTCCTGTGGTATTCATTGATTCATTGATTAAGGGTGGTTTAACACTTCGTGGCATTTCTCCTATGCCGTATTTTCTTTGGCCATGTGGAAGGAAGTCATGATGATTTATTTTCACTCTTTTGACTATTTAAACTCTTTCATCGCATGAGTGTGGGTGCGTTGATTCATAATGTGATCTCAAGATTTAAATGGAGTCTTCAATCTTTGATAAACGAGTGATTCTTATTCCCACTTTCCATGAGGCCGAGATCAAGTGAAGGTGGCGAAGATGAGACACAGCTATAGGTCTAGCTCATTGGTGTACCAACATAAAGAGATAAGTATTTTATGTTTGTACCTTGAATGAATTTTATGTAGTTATTAATTCATGCAATAACATTGGAATAGTGAATCATGTATGATTCTCGCATTGGTATTTCTCTTCGGGATAGTTTAGTTCTATGAACTATTATTAAACTCTCTAAAATACTTTCAAGACAGACCTAGGAGCATAAGGATGATGAGAGATTGCATTCAAGGGAGGAAAAGCTTGATGCATCCTATGAGGAAGTCACGCAGGCTGAAGAATGGAGACACAGCTTGTTGCCATGGGACTGAGTTGGTGGCACATAACTGGAGACATCTCTCGAAAAGGAAGAACCTATCATTGCGATCAGTTTCTTCGAAGAGAAGGAAATAACATTTAGAGGGAGTCTGACAAACCAACAAGAGGCAACCTTGGACGAGGAGGTCAGGAGGTTGATGCAAGAACTTGGAGCTTCAGAGGGAGTCACATCATCATGAAGATTTGTGTAATTTATATTTCTCCGTGATGGAGAAGTATGAGGTGAAAGCCCTTGTTAGTGTATATTTCTCTCTGATGGAGAAGTATGAGGTGAAAGCCCTTGTTAGTGTATATTTCTCTGTGACGAAGAAGTATGAGGTGAAATCCCTTGTTAATGCATTTTCCTCTGAGACGGAGAAATTTGAGGTGAAAGCCCTTGTCCATCTTTGAGACAGAGATGTGGTTCTTTCCACCCTCTAGGAGTAGACATGGTGGATATCATGTTGAGAGACTCCATGACAACATCACATTGAGAGACTCTGTGATGAATCCTTTGTACTTGTGTTTATCCACACATGGCAGTAGCCATGGTGGACGTCATGTTGAGAGACTCCATGATGACATCACGTTGAGTGACTCCGTGATGGGCACTTGTGCACATATTCCTTTCCACACACGGGATTAGCCATGGTGGACGTTATGTTGAGTGACTCCATGACGATATCACGTTGAGTGACTCCGTGATGAACTCTTTTCCACAAATGGGTGTAGCCATTGTGGGTGTCATGTTGAGAGACTCCATGACATAGATATTGAAAAAGATACCTCCCTCGCTAAGAGGGAGTGTTGATGTTGTAGCGGCGGGAGTCTCTTTCTCCCACGATTTTTTTGAAAATAAATAATAATTTCAATTATTAATGCAAGGGGTCGACTTGCTTTATATATTATTTTAATTTATTGAGGCCGACTTAATTCAAGAGACGCCTTGATTGATGAACAAGGCCGACCTTTCATGAAGAGACACCATGTTATGTATTTATACAAGGCGATTATCTTCATCTTCTCATTCGATTTTATTCAAGACAAGTTCGCACATCTCAAGCAGGAGTTCGACTTCATACAGCGGATCTATACTTGCTTCAGGCAGATCGATATTCATTATTGCTTGTGTATTTGCATCTAGAGAGGTGCTATAATCATTGCATCAGTTCGGCCTAGTGTGTGGCCTAATTGTAAAACAATTTGTTGCTCTTTTATTCAATATATAAGTGATATATTGTGGCTGGATTTTTCTCCCTCAAGAAGGAGGGTTTTCCCAGGGTATATACTGTGTTCTATTGTTCATGTGTTGTATTATTTCTGCTTTTCTGTCAAATCTGATCCTAAAACTAACACAAGATAACATCAATATTATGCTACAAAACTGTAGATCTCAGTAAATCACTTAATATATGAAGATATAATTATAATATAAAATTCAGGCAACATATGCCATAGGGCTGCAGATTAGAGATGATAATACAGTGTTCATGTATATCTTGTGGAAATTTTTATTTTAATTCTTGATTGAACATAACCTGCTAGGAGTACACAGCAGTTATATTGTGCCATTACTCTCTCTCTCTCTCTCTCTCTCTCTCTCTCTCTCTCTCTATATATATATATATATATATATATATATATATAATGCTGTCTATTGCTGTCCTCACACCCTCCCAAGGTAAATAATTGTTTTATACTGTCATTGTGCCATCATCTTCTTTCTATTGCATTTAAGATTTTGTTACCATTGCTTCTCCTGCACGAATTTCTTGGTATCAATTTACCTTCATATTCACTTAAGAAGTTTATCTAATTTAATGCTTGCTATGCATGATTCTATCTCTAGTTAATTCTACCAAACTAAAAATTCCCTCTTTACTTGAACAAAATGCTAAAAGAAATTACTACAGGACAGAGCTAGAAAAGAGAAAACGGGAATGCATACAAAGTTTAAAAGCTTGAATTAGTAGTAAAGTAGTGGTTCCAGTTCTAATGCCTTTTATAATTGCAAATACATATAGAAGAGGAAAAGATTAAATTATTACCGTTTACTTTTACTTAAGCCCCGTCCAATAGGTCCAGGCCATCTCTTTTCCTTACCAGCAGAAGGCCATCTCCTGGTGAGTGCAGCTTGCCATAAACCTTCACCCCTAAATAAAGCAGCACAACGCTTCTGGACACAAGATGCAGCAGCCCAATCAGAAGCAGACATCCTCACGAATACTTCTATCAGAAGATGATCAGGAAGCCTTTCAAACCCATTCTCTTCAGCTTCGGTGTCGTAAAGATTACCTAGCACTACTGAATCTCTAAATGAGCTGAACTGAGGTATTTCCATTTGTGGGCAATGCATGGGAACCACCTCCTTATTAGATATTGAAGAGCAGCCTTCTCCTAACATTATTATATTAATACAAATACCTCCTATATCTTCAGTTGCTTGTTGCTAATTTGAGTGCACGTTATACGCAGTATCAATCTTTTGAACCTCTTGGCATCAACCAATCCCTACTGTAACTTATTCAACCTTGTCACTCTCTGATTTATATTCCTGCTTTGCATTAGAAACTTAGATACATTAAATAACCTGTTGCAATTTGAATATCATGATCACTTAATCATCTTCAAAACTTTCCCAAGTCCCTGTAATTTGTTCTTCAGACAATTAAAGGATGCCTCAATGTCAGATGCTGAGCGATTATATTATATCAACATTAATATGCTCCATTCCTGCCATCATTATAGATGTTTTGCCTGCTTGGACTCAATATTCAATGCTTTAAACAATGGTTTTTCCCATCGCACTTTCCAACATCAAAGACTACCAAAGAAGGTACTCCACAAAATCAAATTAGAAATATGACTCAAGTAACTGCGCAGGCTCTACATATCCCTGCCATAAATTGAATCCCAACAAAAAAGATCATTGACAAAGAACAAAAGAAGATGCAAATTGAATATAACCATATTGCAGAGTTAGAATAAACAGAGGCAATATTCTCTATCACATTATGGTAAACGATCATCACTGAATCCAAACTGAGATTTTAATGATTCAATAAATGAGCATAACTTGCTGTACGAATGAAAGTTACTAAATTCTTCATAGCAATTGCAATATAACAGGTATACTAAAATCTTTAGAATGAACTTCAGTCCATCAGTATTTTTCCAGAATTGATTCATTCTCAGCTAAATGTTGGTGATAAACATGCAAAATTGCAGTAAATGATGATGTGATAAAAGTTCAAATTTGATCTTTTGATATATTTGCTGCGATTTGATCAAAAATATCTTCACAATTGTTGATGTAATTTATAATTTAGTCCACAGAAATATTTCTTCACGGGCATTTGTTGAAGCTTTAGTATAATGTTCTTAATCTGAAACACAAACCTACTAATACTTGTTTAGAATCAGTTACCTATAAGAGAATACAACCACAATACTATCAAACCATCAACAGAGAAAACACTTTTCAGAATTGGAATAGTGAAGGCACAATTAAGGATCAACTCAGAAAATTCCCGCTCAATCATAAGGGAAAGACCCTAGCAGCGCATTTAAAACCACAAGAGAACTAAAAAGCTTGTGAAACAAAGAGAAGATGAAATATAGAAGTTAGAATAAACAAATGCCCAACTTGTAGGTTTTCAGTACCATATATCTATGAGCTGCAATGAACTTAATTGAAGAGAGGGAAGGGAGACATCTATGAGCACCTGATATCCAAAAATTTGAAAAGCCTGAAGTCAAACGTCCAAACTAAAATCATGATTGCAAAAGTGGGAACTTCTCAACTAAGTGAAGCTCCAGGATTGTAAATTAAAAGAAGTAAACAATGAAACAGAAACAGATACTTTTTAACTTGACTCTCTCTCATATGATGAATAGTGCCATACCATAATAAAAATATATCAAATATATATTACACAATTCACATAGAAGGTGGGTGGAATGGAGTCACACCCTGAAAGGATTAGCTAAAGTCAAAAAGGAAAAAACAAAAAGGGTCAAACCACTTAAGTGTCAGAGCTATATTAGCAGGAGTAGGAGGAGGATAACAATCAAGTGGATGATTCTACATATTCAGGAGGTCCTGGCCATCAGCCAAATTAGAGCAAATAAAACACAATTTCTATCTGCTTAGAAAATCTAATTGAGATCATGTCAAAAGATTGAGCTCAAGTGGTAAAAGACATTGGATTCTCATTATGGAGACCCAAGTTCAAATCCTCACAGCAACATCTAAGATGGAATCTTAAAGGGCAATCCCTCCATCTTAAAGGGCAACCCTTCAACTTCCATCGTGGAATTGTATATCTTAAAGAGCAACTCTTCAACTTCCATTGTGGAATTGTATATCTTTTGATTTCAATATGATTGAATATGTTGATTAAGTGGATGTGTGTTGAATTGGCCCTTAATAGACGAAGTGATTCAGTTCAGGGATGATACTCCATATTTGTGGCCTCACCGGATCAAGTCGGACTAAAATGCCTAGCACAAAAGAGGATGATAGCAGATGTTATTAGCCTGCAACCCATGATAGGTAATTGTAGCCTCTTAGTTGTTTCTGCTGATGCATTTAAAGCTTGTTGGTGTGGATATATATCAACCTCGATCAAACAAAAACACAATTCATATATCCTTAGAACTATATACCTGTGAGGTGCAATGGAGCTAATAGAAAAAGGGATAACATAAGTTATTAATCTGTGTCAGATAATGGGTAATAGGAGCTCCTGCTGCTGCAGGCATTTTTATATCTTTTTATTGTTCTCATTCTGGGCTTATATATATTAAAAAGCTACTATTACCCATTTTTCCACAAAGACCCACATCGAAAGGGAATACGCCCTTTTATATTAGGTCCATTGCAGCTCACAGCTATATTGTTCTAAGAACATTGGAACTGTATATTACCCATTGTCTCATACAATCCAGCACCTCAAGCGATTACCCCAACTTGTATTGGGCACATCGCAGCTCACAGTTATATGGTCCCAACTACATAGGAATTATATATAATTGTATCAATTGACCTGAATATATGATAGCAGAGCCCAACAAAGCCAGAACTAATCTCTAATTCAATCAAATAATAAGTTGAACACAAATTTTAAACACACAGAGTAAAATGTCTGTACGAGATGGCAAACAGGATTGCATAATAAGGGAAAGAAACATGGAGAAAGTAGGCGACATTATGTTGGTCAACCGCAGACAAGTAATACCCACCCAAATTCATGAATTCGCAATCATGGTAATCCATGAAACCATCTGAAATCCCGCTGCATCCTCATTGCCATCTAAGTTTTACGAACTATAGAAATACATGGGTTAAAACACTGGAATATTTGAATGTTTGACCTGAATTTCTGTTTGAATTTTGGTTGTTGGATTTCCATGGAGCACGGTTGTTTAGCTTTCTATTTCAATATGATGATAAATTTTAATCAAAAGGAATTATGGGCGGTGGGGTTTCGTCCACTAGAATCTCTTTCCAAAGAAAAGGGAATTTCAAAGATAAACGGCATCTGTAACTGCGTAGTGAAATTAATAATGACGCTTCCCTTTTTCAAGGCGGTAAGAACTTTTGTTTTAATGAAGAATGGTGCACTATTATATTAAATTATATAAAAATATAATACACAATTGATTCACCTTCCAAAAGTCATCCAGAGTTTACAAATTATTATAAATGTTTATAAATAGTGGCATATTTTTGTCATACATATTTTCTCAATGTTTGGTCCAAAAGTCATCCAGAGTTTACAAATTATTATAAATGTTTATAAATAGTGGCATATTTTTGTCATACATATTTTCTCAATGTTTGGTCGATAAGACTATTTATGTATGTGTCTAACATCCGTCCCACATTTATAAACACTTTAATTAGTAAACTAGTACTTGCACCTAAAACAAAGTTTAAGGATTCTCCTAATAGAAAATTATATGTACGTTAATATGTTAGAGAGTAGTGTTTAATTGCATATGATTAGATTAAACAATTAATAATAAGTACTAAATAATGAAATAAAATAAGAAACATTTATATAAGAATAATTAATACCCGATTCCTGCAGTCTAAAAAAAAATAATAATAATAAGAATAATTAAATTAATATATGAAAATAATTATTAGTAAATAATATAATAATTAAATAGTATATAAATCAAGTTGTAAAAATAAAGATCACCACAAATATTTATATATTATTATTAATGATTAATAGTAATAATCAAATTAATTAAATAATAATTGTTTTACTAACAATGATTAATACTTTTAATTAATATTAGCATTTCTAATAAAATGGAGTTGTTTTAAAACAGTGGTTTTTTTTAGGTCAGTTTAGAATATTTTTTATTTTTAAAAGAGGGGTAAAATCTCTATTGAATCAAAAGAACATTACAAAGCAAAATCAGCCCTCCACCGAACCACCAGCAAAAACTAGGAATTAAGTCACACCCAAGAAACACCTCATATCCTTAGTTACCCAATCTTCAAGAATATGAGCCAAATCACTCGGAAGGGTGCCCTAGCCATCCACATTCCAAGTACCCATCCGCTCAGACACCCACCTAGCCAAACCATCTACCACCTTATTCCACTCTTGAGGAATATGCCAAAAAACAATCGACTCTAAAGTAGAGCATAGAGAAACAATTTGTTTAACCACCCTTGCCAACTGCCAATTCACATTCTCTAGATTTCTCTTATTCAACATGTTAATAACAACCTGAGAGTCAAAATCACAAACAATCCACCGCCAACCAAGAGCATAAGAATACTCAACCACTAGCAGAATAGCAATAGCCTCCATAAGATTATTAGTATGTTGACCCTAATAAATCGAGAAGAAAAACACCACAACTCCCAAGTTGTCTCTGCCAATCTCACCAACTCTAGCATGCCCTAGGTTACCACGAAAAGAACCATCAGTATTAATTTTTAGCAACCCCAAAGCAGGAGGGCACCAGTGACCCACATGATCCACCTTCTCTCGCCCACGACCATGATGAGCAGGCCCTAGAATTTTCTTTCCCTGGATAGAAAGACCCATAACACTAACCACTTTAAGCTCACTAAGGTCAACAAGAATAGAAAACTCGCACTTAGCCATCACTGTTTCTTGCAGAACCCCTAGAATTTGCATCCAAAGCTAGTAAACAAGCAACTTCCTATCCAGAAAAATCTTGCAATTACGCTCCAACCAAATATGCCAAAGAATTAGACTAGGACCAATGGCCTAGGCTATAGAAAGAAAAGAAGTCTTAATCGGAGGGAGCCCCTGGCTCTTCCACAAATCCTCTAAAGAAGAATAATGCCTACATGGTTGGGACCAGAGGTTCCACTAGAAGTGCCAAATAACCTTTGCAAAGGAACACTGAAAGAAAAGGTGAGGGATACACTCTTCATGCCCAACACACATAACACACCTAGAAGGACCCCATAACCCATGCTTCCAAAGATTCTCCCAAGTGAGGTACTTTCCTTGCACCACCAACTAGGCGAAGAAATTACACTTAGGCTAGGAAAACCTATTCCAAACCCATTTCCACCAAGAGACCTCCAAACTCCCAAACAAACTTTTATCCAAAACTTGGTAACTAGAGGCAACAAATAATTTACCTTTAGGATTCGATCCCCAAGCCTACACATCTCTCCAAGGAAGAGAATTGCAAACACGACCTGATAATAACAAAGCGAGCTCTTGTCAATCCTTATCCACACCACCAGGAGGCCACTCAAACAAATCCTTCCATCTGGCCACATTGACTAGTCCCAGAGCCCGGTGGGTTTTGAAATCTACCACAAGACACTTGTTGGAAATAGGATGCCATTTAATTGCAAATCCTAAACATTAATTATTTCATGTATCTCCTAGATTCTTGGAATGTGTTCAACAACACTAAGATTAGGATGAGATTAATATTTGATGAAATAATCATGATTATTGACATTTGTAATTAATTTTAAATGTAAGGAGCATGTGAGGGCGTCCATAATGAGTTCCTAAATAATAGGGGCACATGGGACACCCACATGGTAAGGTGACACTCACCTTGTGTTCAGTTAACTATACAGAGTAACAATTAACACTTTTGTAGCATGTAAAGATCCTAGGAGTTAGGATTTGATGTTTGCATGCTTGAAGTTCAATTCAATTCAGTTCAGATCAGTTCAGTTCAATTCAGTTCAGTTCAGTTCAGAATCAGTTTAGTTCAGTTATGGTTCAGTTGTCTTCAGTTAGTTTCAGTTGTATGTTAGTTAACTTTAGGTAACTTGGAATGCATGGCTAATAACATTGAGTTGTATGATAGATAACAGGGACTACCTCCAGTTAATAGGGGATGACCATTCTTGCATGAATGGTGTTGAGTAAATGTTCCAGTTAACTAGAAATCACTTGGAGCCAACTTGGGCACCCAAGATGCTTTCTTGGATTTACCTCTCATGCATGATAAGATATTTTCGAAGGCTTAGTTAAGCAGGATTACTTAAGGGCACCAAATTTGAGGAAGAGCTTTGGAATTATCACCAAAGTGAAGGATAAGTTGTAGCTTCAGTTTGGGACGCCCAAATGCATGAAGCACATGTTGTAAGCTTTAGTCTTCATAGAATAACTCAATTTGAAGCAATATAGCATACCTTTCTTAGGGCTTGAGCTTGTGCATTGTAATTATCACATTTGGAGATTATAAGGTTGCATATTGTCTCTATGTCTCATTCAAGTTGAAGAGAGTTTTCATAATTGCTATTCTAGGTGTGAAGAAGATTGGTAAAGACAGAAGAATCATTCTCAAGCAAGAATTGGAGCTATTGTAATTTAGAGATTGAATAATAGAATAATTATTGGTGGAGTTTTTTCCCGAAAGGGTTTCTCCACGTTATATCTTGTGTGATCTTTCTAATATCCTATCTAGTTCTTCTATCAACTTCTCTCTTCATTCTACAATAGTAAAATGAATTAATCAAGATAATCACCCACAAAGAATATATGTAACAAAGAAAGAGCTTACTTAGATCAACAATATTAAAATTTTACAGAGTATTAAGCTAAGAAAACACCTCATTTTTCAACAACACCAACCAACATCCATAAACAATTGTCCCAAATTTTGCAAATGAGGATGGAAAGACAAAATAGGTGAGTTCCCATCCCCTGAATCCAACCAAAAGAGAGCATCCTAACCCCCATTGCAAATCTAGAACAACCCCTACTTCACCAAATTGGCACCTCTTTTGAGGGTACCCCAAATCAAAGAGCCCTTTCCCTCCAAGCTAGAGCAAGCAACCTCTACACTCTCCACCCCTCCCAATTTTTTTAAGGTAATGATTCTAGCCCACAACTGATGTTGTTGCAAATGCCAACGCCAATACAATTTGGCAACCAAAGCCTGGCCATTCAAATCAACCTGACATAATCCCAACCCACCATCCTACTTCGATGTGGAGTTGACCTCCCACTTAACCAAGCTCCACTTCCTATGTAGAAGATTGCTAGACTAGAGGAATTGACAAGACAACCACTCAAAGTCTTTGATAAAGCTGGAAGAAGTTGAAAGAACAAAACATTTATAAAGAGAGAGATCCTAAACCACAAATTTTAAAAGAGTCACCCTACTAGCAGAAGAAAGCCACCTGCAAGTCCAATGACTGGCTAGATTATGAAACTTATCAATAATCTCTTGCCAAAACATCTTAGGAAGCAAACAAATAGCAAGCAGAATGCCAAGGTAAACAAAGGGAAGGGAGCCAATCTAGAACTGAAGAATGCCAAATATTCTCCTTTGGACCGCCTTAGGAGTGTTGAAGAAGTAGATAAAAGAATTCTCCTCATTAATACGTTGGCCAGAAGCAACCATATAGAAGTCCAAAACTATGTGCCAACTGATAGCTTCCTTAGCTCTAGCCCTGCCCATCAAAGTCGTATCATCAACAAACTGAAGATGAGACTGAGGGGGAATATCATTTCCCCAACTCCACCCCTGAATGAAGCCACTCTCCACCTTAGATATGATAAACCTCCCCAATCCCTCAACAAGTAATATGAACAAATAAGGGGACAAAGGATCCCTATGTTTGAGTCCCCTAGAAGCACCAAACAACTCTGAAGGCTTGCCATTAATCGACACCGAAAAAGAGGAATAGGTAACACAACTCTTAACCCAATCAATCCATTCCTTAGCAAAACTAAAGGCATCCAAAATATTAAATAAGAAGGCCCATTTAACATGATCATATGCCTTTACCATATCTAGCTTGATAAACATAGCTTTTTCCTTAGAATTCACCATTGAATGAATGGTCTCAACAACAATGATTACACCATCCATAATCTGCCTTCCAGCCACAAAACCCCCTTGCTCTTCTGAGATGATCTTGCTAAGCCATGGCTTCATTCGCTCTACAATCAACTTGGTAATAATCTTGTACACCACATTACATAAAGCAATTGGTCTAAAAAGGTCCAGAGAATTAGCACCATCTTTCTTGGGGATGAGAGCATGAAAGGTAGCATTCATAGATTTTAGCATTTGTTTACTCATAAAGGATTCCTGGACCACCTCCAAAAGGTCCATCTTAATAACCTCCCAGAACTCCTAAAATAACAACTGGAAACCCATCAGGCCCATGAGCTTTTCCCTTTTACATCTAAAACACAACATTCTCAAGTTCTGATAAGGAAATAGGAATAAGCAAAGACTCATTCATTTCATTAGTGACCAAAGGTGGTATGCAATTCAAAATCCTAGCCTCATCCATCTCTGTAGGAGAGGAGTCCTCAGAGAATAAAGCAGAAAATAAATGAACTAACTCAGCTGAAATAGACATAGAAGAAGACAAAGTCTCCCCAATTGATGACACAAGAGAGGACATAACATTACCTTGTCTTCTAGCCTTAACAAAATTATGGAAGAAAGAAGTATTCCGGTCACCCGCTTGAAGCAACTCAATTTGGGACTTTTGTTTCCAAAAAAATTTCTTCCCTTGACTCCCATTCCTTAACCTCCTTCACAGCAATAGCTTCCAACATACCAAGCTCCTCTATGAGACCCTGGTCATGAATCTGCCTAGTAATTGAGTCCAAATGAGCCTAAGTAGATTGCTTAGCATGAAACACATTTCCAAAGGTCATATTAGAATATTATCATTTTATCCATTCTAGATTTTTTTTTGTGAGGGGAATTGGACTACAGTTGAATTTTACCATTCATCTCCCTTAAATATGGCTTAACATCTCCCTATTTGTATGGTATATTGTAAGGAGGATTAATGTAGTTTCTTAGATTTTGAAAATAGATGTGAAGCTTCCTTACCAACGGCTACATCTTTATCGCCTCCCACGTTGTCATGAATAATTTAAGAGGCCACAAAATCTCTTTTCACATTATACCGGTAAGCAACTATTAGAAAATTGCTTCATGGTGAATTTTTTAGGACGTGAGAGAAGTTTCGACTCAAACTGCATTCACAATATATATAGCCTATCGACTAATAACAATCTTATGGATACAATCATTTAAGAGATTTTGATTAATATATTAAAAAAAGAAGTTATCATAGTGTCTTAAATGGGGTCTTTAATAGATCCCATAAAATTGTAAATAAGTAGGGATCAAATAGGTTAGAATTTTATTATATAGTTAGGTGGTATAGATAGAGCTAATATTGGCCCAAAAATATTATGGAATATATTGGAGTATTCTAGTTTTCTCTGAAATAATTCTTAGAGTTTTATTATGTTTGGTTCAAGAGGTTTTCTATTATATTTTTTTGCTAGAACCCTAGTCTTTATGAGTCATGATCTTTTGTGTGCATGTTGTTGTAGTCTTCTATTTTTATGTTGACTAGATGTTCCTAGTTATTCTAATTGAGTATGCAATCTAATCTCCATGTGCTACATCATTTTACGAACTCCGTGTTCTCATTAAATTGCTATTGCACATGGTTGATTTATTATTTGTGTCATAGTCATGCTTTGACTTTAGGTGAGGTTATTAGCAAACATGTGTCAAAATTTGATTGCATCACACACCTCCTTCCCATCATTGTTTTAAGTCTTTTACAAAACAATGAGCATGTGATATTGTGCCATGTATTGTAGAGTTACACCTCATACCTGCCTTTTCATTTGATAAGGTGCATACCGCATGTTGAGCTAACATCCTTTGATTGGTCCACTAATACTTACATGTACATTCTTGGGAGAAGGTATAACAAGTTATTAGTGGAATTATAGGAGGTGACTTTTGATTACATCATGCCAAACTTTCACATTGTAGTTTCCAATGTGGGCCCCATTGTCACTCCTATGATGTGTGATGGGATTTCATTTCCCTTAAAGCTTTTCTTATGTGGTCTCCAATTGGTAATGTATGATTACATCATGTAGCTCCTTCACATCATACTCTTGGTTTCAAGTATTTAATGAAAATGTTAGGCTAGTGATATCCTAAAATGTGTCTTTGGTCTAATGATTATGCATGTCAATTCCTACAGTAATGTGTTGAGTCAACAAGCTATGAATGGTTTGTGAATGCTTATGTACGTACTTTGTGAAGAAAGTACAACAATCCTACCAACTTAGGACAACTAACAACTTTTGATTGCATCATGCAACTCCTTCACATTGCACTTTTGATTATAGACCCCACATGCATATGTGCAATGGCTATGTATCTTCCAAAGGTAATTGTTGACATAGACTCCACTTGAGTGGTACTAAGCATTGTGGCACTAAAATAACACATTCCTATTGCATCACAAAGTCTCTTCACATTGGATTTTTGCACATGGTCCCCTTTTCACTCCCACAATATACAATGAGAAATAAAGGTACATCTATTTATTGAATTGTTAGCAGGCATGGCCAAATACCATCATATTATTGGCCACATATTAATTACTTGGCTACATGGCAGTTGCATCGACAAGTATAATGTTCCTATTGGCTAAATATATAGTGTGTCTCCTTGGTGGCACTAGGTGTATAAGATTGACACCTATTAAGTATTTTCTAATACCAAGGTCCTTTGCATCATGCATGAGATGCCTGATAGTCATTGATTATATTCACTTGAAGAGATTAACATCTAGAATTTAAGGAAAATTGAAAAGGTTAATGTTTCCCCATCAAGTTCTTCAAACTCTATACCTGCATTCAATACAATTGGTTGGAAAAAAAGGTAAATTTCTTCATTTGTATTTTTCAAGGGTATTTTGTATTACTCAGACAAAGAAAGAAAATTTTAGCTATAAAAAAGAAGAGTTTGGCAATTGTTTTGACACATAATTGAATTTTGTGAGTATTTAGTACTTCCTAAAGTGATTAATAATGGGAAAGTCACTTGCAACTAGAAACTATTTGCAATTTAGAGTTGTTTAGCGTTTGCAAGGTCATGAATTGAGTGAGAATTTAAACTAGATATTTTATAAAGTTTTCAACCTTATCATTCGTTATTCTGATTTAGTTTATATCCCCACTGCAAACTCTATGAACCTTAAAAGTGTCCAAATGGTGCAAGCAACGAGTTGCTCACAAAAATCTATAATGCAATACGAACTCAACTGCAACAAAGAACACTCACAAAACAAAAATAAATGCAAATAAATTCTGAATTTTATTGCATTAAATCAATTCATGGCAGTTACATCAAATGGAAAACTAATATTCTACCATAGAGCATACAAAAATCTGCACTTTCTCCACATCATTTCCTTGTTGCCTTGGCTTTATTGCTGCCCCAACTTTGCTAAAAAAAATCTGCTTCTATCCTTTTCTTACATGAAGAGATTTTTCCACCAACTCTTACTACCACCCATACAACCCTTTTGCTGCATTTTCTAGACACCACTATTTTTTTTCTTGCTGCCCCCTCCCTTCTCACTCTACCAAAACTTTTCCAGCCCCTTCCCTCTTCATACGTAGTATCCATTTTGAATTTTACAGCCACCGCTTTATTTCCCACACCTCCCATTTTTGCCATTTTTTAATTGTCTTTAAATTTTTTGAAAATGGGGCTAATTATTCTCCACTTCGATGCCCCACTACAAACCCAATTTGGGTGTGGCTTTTCTACCATAAAATCCCCTTTCAAAATGTTATTAAAACATCCTTAAATAGGCATTTAAATCTCAATACAATGATTGAATAATTTGCATCTTTTTAAAATTGAAAACTGTCACCGGGAACACCTTCAATAAGCTTCTGAACATACATTTTCAAAAGAATATAACTTTTTAGAAAAATTAAATTTTGAAATTTCAACAATTGAGCATTGATTATACCACTTTAATGTTCAAAAATAATGTCTTGGACCTGCAATGAGAATTAGGAGAAAATTAATTATGTAATTGCAAAACAGTGTAAGAGTGGACCCGGGCGTCGACAGGAAAAAAATCAAAGTTCTTTGATTTTGACGAAATTTTCCCCAAAGTGTATTATGACTTCCTTAGGTCCCCTATAGAAGGATTTTGCTCAAACCTTCAAGGATTCTAAAATTTTAAACTTTTTCAAAATTGTCAATTGAAGTTGTAAAATAATTGACTCTTCCAAAGTGTGAAAGATATGCTCATGAAACCTTCACCAACCAAATCAAGGAGCTCACAAGATACAAAGAGAAACCAAAAACCACCACAACACACCAAAAATGAGAAAATAAAAAATAAAATATTTTAGGGTAATGCAGGATTGTCCGTGGACCTGGATGCTCTTGCATCAAACACACTGGGTGAGTTGAAATGTTCCATGAACTGAAAACTCATGAACATTTGGATGAGCTTGGGATGGTGATCCCATGCTTGTTCTTGATCCATATTTCCTTTTTCTCCTCACACTCCTTCACTTCATTTTGAACTTCTGCAACTCCTTGTTTAATCTTCTCTTTTCCTTTTCACTGTTTTCTACCTACACACTTTAAGATTTCATTGCTCATCTTCTTCTGTAAATCTAATTTACATTCTTCATGAGACTTGACCATGTCTACAACCAATGATATTTTATGTTCCATCTTAGTATCATTTCTATTCTTATGTACCTCCTTTGTACCTCTATTCTTAGGAGCCTTATTTGAACTATTTCCAACCTCTATTGCAACTTTTACCTCTGGTTTTTCTAACCTGCAACAATTCATAGGACTGTTTCTCTACACCCCCTTCTCTTTCTCCTTCAATGAACTCAAAGTATACTTCTGCCCATCTTTCACAATGGTGTACAAATTCTCTCTACAATCATAGATAGATTTTCTATCAAATTGCCAAGGCCTTCCTAACAAAACATGACATGCACTCATGGACATAATATCACATAAAATTTCATCTTTATAAGGACCAATATGAAAATTTACCAAGCAATGCTCTTTCACCTCTAACTCATGATCTTCTTGCAGCCAACTTACTTTATAGCCTGATTAGGATGCTTAATCCTCTTCAATTCTAGTTTTTCTACCATCTCCTTAGAAGCCAAGTTATCTGTACTACTATTGTCTACAATAACCTTACAACACTTACCTCCTGATTTGCATACGGTATGAAGGAGACTCCTTCTCTGAGATGGTCCATTCTCCTCTTTACTTGGATTCACCAAAATTCTCCTGAACATAAGGGATTCTCCATCTTTGGTTCTACCACCTCCTCTAGTGATGCTACACTCTCCTTGTCTTCTTGCACCATGTGATTTCTTGTTGTACCTCTCTTACTAGTTTCTTGGTGTATTTGTAGACACTCAAAAGCTCTATGTCCAACTTCCCCACACTGGAAACAGTTGCCCAAGAACTCTCTACTACTGTTGCCACGTCCTCTTGTTGAATACTCTTTTCCTTGTGCTCCTTTGTTCCATTTTGGACTTGTTTCTTCTTCAAAATTTTACTTTCCTTTGTGGCTACTTGGTTGTCCTCTTTCCCTTTCCTCTTGAATTATTTTGCTGCCTTCTATTTACCTTTTCCTATGCTTTCAAAGCATACTGGTAAGCCTCTTCAACAGTAGAAATCTTCAACATACTCATCTCATCTTGGATATTGAATTTGAGTCCATTTATGTATCTAGGCACCTTATATCTCTATCCATTTCATGATGTCTTGATCTAATCACCATTTTATAAGATTCCTTTGTATACTCCTTCACACTCATGTCTTTTTGTTTAAAATTTTGAAGCTTTTTGAATAGCTTCAACTCATAATCTCCTAGAATAAACTTTTCCTTCAATCTAGCAGCCATCTGTCTCCACCGTGTTATCCTCATTTCACCATTATCCACTCTTTCTTTTCGTAACTCTTTCCACCATAATGCAACATGTCCCTTAAGCTTTGTTTGTTCCAACCTTAGTCTTTGTGGGTCTCTAATATTCTCAAACTCAAAATAATCTTCCAACTCTCCAATCCAATCTATTAGATTCTCAGGATTCAATGTGCCTGAAAATTTAGGGACTTCCATTTTATGGCCTCTATTGATTTGGGCTATTTCTCTTAGAAATATTTCTTCTCTTTCATCTATTGGCTCCCCATTTTCTCTCTCAGGTTCGTCTATAACTTCTTCATCTTCAACATGTGCATCTTCAAGCTCTAGATTTCTTCCCAAACTTGCAGCTATATTTATTAGCTCATTTCTCATTTCATTGTGAAAGTCTTCTAGCATTTGTTCTACTCTTCTTGGTATTATCCTTCTCGGAGGCATCTCGAAATCCTCTTATCCTCCTCTCTTGCAAATCTATTGTCTTCTCAACTCTCCATAGCTACAAGACTTCACACACCTGCAACAACCTCTGGAGCTTCGAAACAACTTCAATCCTCACCCATAGATCCTGGCATAAGTTGTCTCACATTCAACGCTCTACTTATGCACTCAAGATCACTCACTTTGATACAATTTGGTGCAAGCAACCAGTTGCTCACAAAAATCTATAATGCAGTACAAACTCAATTGCAACAAAGAACACTCACAAAACAAAAATAAATGCAAACAAATTCTGAATTTTATTGCATTAAATCAATTCATGATAGTTACATCAAATGGATAACTAATATCCTACCATTGAGCATACAAAAATCTATAGATCTCTCCACATCATTTCCTTGTTGCCTTGGCTTTACTGCTGCCCCAGATTTTCTCAAAAAATTTGCTTCTATCCTTTTCTTACATGCAACAAAGTGCATTTTCTTCTCACAAATTTTTCCACCAACTCTTACTACCACCCATGCAACCCTGTTGCTGCATTTTCTAGACACTATTATTATTTTTCTTGCTGCCCCCTCCCTTCTCACTCCACCAAGAATTTTCCAGCCCCTTCCCTCTTCCTATGTAGCATCCATTTTGAATTTTACAGTCACCACTTTATTTCCCACACCTCCCATTTTCTGCCATTTTCTAATTGTCTTTAAGAATTTTGAAAATGGGATTGCTTATTCTCCACTTCCATGCCCCACTACAAACCCAATTTGGGTGTGGCTTTTCTTCCTTAAAAGCCCCTTTTAGAATGTTATTAAAACAACCTTAAATAGGCATTGAAATCTGCATACAATGATTTTATAATTTGCATCTTTTTAAAACTAGAAACGCCTTCAATAAGCTTTTGAACAGATGTTTTCAAATGAATATTACTTTTTAGAAAAAATAAATTTTGGAATTTCAACAATTGAGCATTAATTATACCACTTTAATGTTCAAAAATAATGTCTTGGACCTGCAATGAGAATTAGGAGAAAATTAATTATGTAATTGCAAAACAGTGTAAGAGTGGACCCAAGTGTTGACAGGAGAAAAATCAAAGTTCTTCGATTTTGATGAAATTTTCCCCAAAGGTGTATTATGACTTACTCAAGTCCTCTGTAGAAGGATTTTTCCTAAACCTTCAAGGATTCTAAAATTTTAAACTTTTTCAAAATTTTCAATCGAAGTCATAAAATAATTAACTCTTTCAAAGTGTGAAAGCTATGCTCATGAAACATTCACCAGGGTAAAAGCACAATAGTGTGTCACACTTTTGGCCAAATAAATGGTTTTGAGTGAACTATTTTTGGCTGGAAGAGATTAGGTCAAGTGGCTTTTGGCCGAAACCATGTGGCACCGATGTGGCAAGCACATTTTTGGCTGAAAGATACTCGGTCTAATACAACTGGCCAAAAACATGGAAAAAGTGAGTGTATCTAGTATTTATAGCTTGAAAATATTAAGAAATTTTCAGTCAAGTAGGTTTCGGCTGAAACATGCTCGGTCGAAACCCTCTCGGCTGAGAATGTCTAGTTGGCATCCTACATGGCAGCCAACTCATCATTTTTTAGAATTTTTTGAAACATTCAATTTTGGCAGAGTATTTCTCTAGTCAAAATGATCTTTCTACAAAAAATAAAAATACCCGTTTGTAGAGCTCGGAGTGAAGAATCCAAATATATATATTTTTAATATTTTGATTAGTTTTAATATATTTTATTTTTAAAATAATGCAAGTAGGTTTTAAAAATTAAAAAAAGAGGTTGATTAGAAATTAAAAAAAAAAGATAGTAAAACTTATTAAAAAATTTTAAATCTTATATGGGGCACAAGAGGAGAGAGTCTTCTTCAAAAGGGTATATTTTATTTTTTGAAAATGATTAAAAAAATTGAAAATAGTTGACGACCGTGAAAACTATCAAATTTGACAAGTTTGACTTTAAAATGTTATTACAAGAAAAATATACATCAAATTATGATTTTTTTTTTCCATGCACAAGATATTGAAGTTACCTATTTGGAAAAAAAGAAGGGAGAAATGAAGTTTTTTTCAATTTGTTTCTTGATGGCCCGTGAAATCACTCTTTTTTGAAATTTTCACCATTCCAAAATTTGTCCTTAAATTGATAAAAACATAATGAAAATAATTTTTTTTAAAATTTTAAAAATTACAGGAATAAACTTCATCAAAAGTTCTACATTTCATTAGTTTACACCATTTTGAAATTCAAAACATAAAGACCACTTTTATGTGGTCAAAGTTTTGAATTTTTTTTGTTGTTGGCTGATTCCTTTATAAAGTGTGACATAGATTTGTGCTTTTACCCACCAAACAAATCAAGGAGCTCACAAGATATAGAGACTATAAACCACCACAACACACCAAAAATGAGAAAATGAAAAGAAAATATTTTTGGGCAATGCAAGATTTCCTATGGACTTGTAATGTAAAGCAGAGGTGCAAATGACAACACAATCTCAGACAACCACTCACATAGAGCTTTTGACATCAAACAGTGGGGTTTCCTTCACAAACCCTCATTCTTGCTAGTAGCATTTTAAAAAGGAATTTTTGGGCATAACTCTTGACACAGACTGGATCTACCAAAAATGAAACTTGTTTCAGATACCCAATTGGCCATTTTAAAACATATCTCAAAAGAAGGTAAGGTTTCTTTGTATGGAAGGCCTCAAAAATTGACTATCCTACTTCTTGACTAGGCTTAATTAAGCAACTAGGCATGTCACAACTAGGTTCAGGGCTTCAAAATATCTCAACACTTGTTCCAACACCTTCAAAATATCCCACAAATTCCTAAAACAAGAACTCCTACCCCAAGGATCATTCTCCAATAGTACACAACAAAATTTTCCCAAGTCACTAGGGCTTCTATGACTGTCAACAAGGCCAAATTCACCATATGTCATTAGATTCTCCTCCAAATGTGTAGACCCAAGCCTCATACATTGCAAGGAGATCAAAGGAATTAGGACAATTTTTTTACAAAGTTTCAAGGGTTGATCATGGTGGAAACTCTAGATATGGCTATTTCATTGTTTATTTCAACCCTAGGTAGGGTTTGGAGCGAGTTTTAGTAAATCAATAATATCTCCTTCAATACTTCATGAAATTTAACCAAACTAGAAAAAAAGCAAAGCTAGAAAAATATTTCACATCATACATCCATCATTCATACCGTACAAAGCATTGTAAGTTCGTACAAACATGACAAAGATCTGTAGAATGTAGGAAAACACAAAATTCTCATTGTGAAATGCAATGAACTGTCATTCATAACTTTCACACAACACCAAATGAGGCCAATTTCTCCATTCTGATTGTAGATAACATAGTTACAAAATTTTCCTCAAACTTTTATGAAGATCTAATAGTGGAAACAAAAGTTATGCCATTTTTCCCAAAATAGATAACCCTCGGTACAAATTCAGGCGAGTTTTAATAAATTTGCAATAACTTTCAAAATACTCAATGAAGAGGCACCAAACCAAATGAAAATGAAATCTAATTAATCCCTATATAAAAAAAAACCAATCTTAGGACCATAAAATTTCGTACCAGTCTGTACCATGCACTGGAGTAGGAATATTGTAGTCTGATTACACAGAAAAATGCATAAAAATGTGTCTAATTGGTGTCTTATTCCTCCAAACTGTTCTCCAACCCCTTGGGTCAAGTTTACAAGGTGTATTTATGCTATTCCAAGCATCCTCCAACTGCCAACCGACCTCTAACCAACTTTTAACATCTTTTCAAAAAGTTGTTATTACACTTGAAAAGTTGTCATGACAATATTGACAACATTTGTGCAATTTTTGCATCTTTTGCCTAAATGGCTTCAAAACTTCACAAATAGTCCCATATGACCCCTAATGGGCCAAAATTACCTTATTCACCTTAAACATTACAAAACAATACAAAAATTAAACTATGACATCATTTTGTGATGAGGCTCCTGATGCCCCTGCATCAACTCAGATGCTCCTACATCACAAAATGAGCTACATTTTTGCTTAATCTAGTGGCTCTAAACAAAATATAAACCAAGACCTACTAAATAAATTCCCCAATTGTTCCAAAAAGGCTAAGCATTCCTAAGGAACTAACAAATATGATAAGTTACAAGATAAAACCAAGCATATCAAAAATCTAGGTGGGATTTATTTAAATATTGCTACAATAGAGTTAAGAGGTTTGTACCAATTTGTAATGTTTAAAATTTTGACTTATGAAAATTTGTGGTATCCAATGTATTTTTCAATGTCAATCTCATGTATGCTATCTATAGCAATTATTATACCAACACCATAATATTGAAGGATAGGAAAGGAAATGAGATATTCACTCTAAGCAATGAATTGATTAGAGAAGTGTTCAACCTTAATCCTTTGACAAGTCATATAATTGATTTTAATGAATTATGCCAAGAATACAAAAAGGAAAAGTATATCTATAATGTTAAGTGGCTACCAAATTTCATTGGCTAAAGGATGCAACTAAGAAATCAATGCTCATTCCTACTAGAGAAATTGAGTCCCTTGGTGCAAGTGCATTTTAAGACTACTTTAGAATGAGTTATATAGCCCTATAGTCTTAGGGGTTTAATATAAGGTTCAAATTCCTATATCTCTAATGATGATGGTTGTTGATATTCAACATAGGCATATTATTAAGTTTGATTTTTCTTTATTTTTAGTCGAAGAAATTCACAAAGAGATGGTCTCATTGAAGGTTGAAAAATGATACTATCATTTACATGGTATTATTTCTTGTGTTATATATTGTTATTATTAGGAAGATATTATTGGGACAATTCTCTTATGGTGACTCATGTGTCATTAGAAGGAAATTTCATTCCTATTCGAAGATGGACCTATATATGGGATTTGCATTTTCAAGACTAACTATTACATATTTGAGTTGCATTTTGTGAAGAATTTTGAACATGCTAGGAAAAAGGATCTAGATAGAATTTCTAAAACTTTTACTAGGTTTCTAAGACCTAAACATCTAACCCTTGAATTTGGAATTGAACATAATTGGGGTGACTAGTTCGATCACAATGATTGTATAATAATCAAAGTGTATGAAAGAGGTAAATCCACACATTCTTCCTTTATGGGTGCTTGAGATAGTGGCATTTATCGAGATTGTGTGGCAACTTAATAATATACAAAATTTAATTTCAAAACCATAGAAAGGGATCAATTTTCCTATTGTCCTTGAATCTCTTTAACTTTAATATAACTTCTAAGGAGGATTTGGAATAATGTAATTAGCCAATAGTAGAAGATATGATCATAAAATTTATCAAAAAAGCCAAAAGAGATGTAGGTAGGTTAGGATATGACACGAATATGGTGGAAATGAAGGCTTGATAAGCAATTATTAAACAAAAGAAGAAAAGGACCTGTTAGAATGAGGAAATGGGGAAACATCCTCATAGATAAAAGAAGGAAATTAGTTGATAATAGTTATAAGTGAGAATTCTCAAAGTTCAAAGATCTAATTAATAGAATAACGATAATGCTTGATAATGTTGATACTTTGGAAGTGATGCCCTCTAAGGTCATCCCCATGGAAATTATTAATAAAGAGCAAGAATTAGACTTGCAAGAGGTTGAGCGACCAATTTCTCCAACTCTAGAGATATCTATTGCATCTATGAGTGGTGTCTAGAAGAACATAGGAAGAATTTAGAGCTAAGGGTTATCTAACCCTTGGTAGGTTAGGATGCCATAGAAGAAAGCACGAGGAGAATTCTCTTGAAGAAAGATGGATTAGACAAGTTATTGCTTCACTTAGGAGATGATTGTGATTACCATTCCCCATAATAGAACCTTTTTGAGTTTTGATGAGGGGGATCAACTTGTGTAAGATGTCAAAGTATTAGTGGTGAAAAATTTCTCTCTAACAATTACTTTATTAAGTTTGATGAATTCAAAGTGTTACTAATCAAAATTAAGACAAACACAGATGTAGAGAGAAGCAAAGACAAGAGCTAGCAAAGGGAAGATGTGGTCAAGAAGACGAACTGCTCAAACTATTTGAAAATAGATTGATAATGATATTGCATGCATGACCCCAAAAGAGGGAAGATGAATAGTTAGGGACAATTTTTTCCTACTCTTACCTAGATGGGACATATTCTCTGCCAAATTGTATTAGATACAATAAGAAGACAAGGTGTTAAGGATGATATTTTTGAGAATAAGGGGAACACAATGAATTTCTACTTTGGGTTAGGATTTAGTATAAGGTATGGCACATTGACCATATGGTCCATTTCTCTAGAGAATAATAAACCTCAAGTAGCCCAAGACATTGGGGAATTAAGTGGAAATTTTATTGTCAAAATATTAGGAGATACCATTGTGCCTTAGGCTACATCTTTATCAATAAGTACTAATTTGTTTAGTGAAGCAACAAATATATTGCAAGAAGGTTATGAAAAGCTAGAAGGGGAAAACACAAATTCATTACATGAGTATAATGAGGCTAAATCTATGGTGGTGCAACCCAAAATCACATTGGAAGACTAGGAAAAATCACCATCTTCTTCAACAAGTATGCCCAATCAAGACAAAAACACTCGAATGTTGAGAATAAATGGTTTAAAGGAAGAACTGAAGGGGAAAAAATGGTTGCTAAAGCTATTGATCATAGATTTTCACTTGTGTTGCACAAGGTTGATGATGCATGGGAAAGTTACAACAACTTGAGCATATCTAAGGAAAAGAAATGGAAATACTACTTAGCCTTGAATACATGCATCCCTATAATGTTGATTATGAATATAATTATGAGAAATGTAAAATATAATCTTGATGCTCCAGGGAATATTTCAAGTACACATAAGGTGGTAGGAGTATTGAATGATGTGTTTACATATCAGAGAAAATTAGAATTGACACTCCATAAAAGATAATCAACTTGGCATTAGAGGAGTGTAAATTACCATTTGTACATGATGGTGGTGGTGACATAAAATCATTAGAAATATTGAAGGATTAATTCCAAATTATCACACTTACACTTGTCACATGAAAAATATAAGGGGATAAAGTTGACCCAGTTATACATAATTTAAATTTAGATAAAATACTAAAGTTGGAGTTTAGAATGGATAGTTTATAAAAATGAAAAGATATTTCTAGATGTCAAGTATATGACACATCAACATAATATACAAAAAATTCTTGATTTCTAATGGCCTACTAATAATGAGTTTGCTAGATAGGTTGCTAACTATTCATAGACCTAGGTGATTTGACAATTGGTGTGCCTAAGAATATTCTAAATATTTTCCTATAGTATTCCAATATTTCTAGCATAGAAATTTGGAAAATATGATTTGATAGATACCTTTGACATCAATTATTTTCCTTTTTTTTTTTAAATTTTCTCCAACTTTCTCCGCTATCTCCAACACTCTCCCCCTTTGACATCAATGGAAAAGGGACCCAAAAACGAGTGTAAACATGGTGACATCAAAATTTCAATAGATTTCCAAAAACTTCCAACAATCCAAAAAATTTAAGCATACATAAATTAAGCGACGATGACATTCTTCACCAAAAATACCTTCTTATACATTTCCTTGAGAACTAGAAACAAATTCTTCCAGTTGAATACAACAAACTCCAATCTTGCACATGTACTTTCCAACAAACCCAACAGAGTAAAAGAGGGTGACCAATCTATAACAGAACATTGTTTCTCAACATCTTCTACATCAATAAGAATTTTAGAAAGATAATCTAATCGGACTTCAATAATTTCTTTAAGAAGCCAAAAGGTCTTCATGACATCATCTTTCTATCTTTGTGTAATGATTAGTTCAACCTGTAGTTCACCAAATCTTATTCTTTGCTTCCCTTCTTTATCTTCAAATATATCAAAATTCTTTCCAATGTTGTTCACTTCAGCTTCAATCACTTGAATTCTACTTCTGAAATTATCTACAGCTGCAGGCCACTGAAGACAATACTTGTAAACATCTAAAATTTCTTTAATACACTTCTTTGTTTCCACAATCAATCCAGACAGTCTCTGCTTAGCTTTTTCACATCTACTTTCAACCAAGATTCCCATCTTACGTCCTTCCAGACCTTCAAGCAACATCCTTTCTTCAACAATTTCAATCAGATTTTTTGGCAAGAAATTATAAACAATAGATACTCCAATACCTTTCTGACGTAGATAATCTATCAGAGCATCATCAATTTTCAGTTTGTCAATAGGCGAGGCAACATTCCATAGTTCACCTATCTTCTTCATTTTTCCTTCAGCTATCATAGGCTGGATGTCATTAGGATTAGGGGATTCATTTCCAGTTAGAGATTCTTTCTCCTCATATGAAATTTCAATGATGTCTTCAGTTATCTCTTTTCTCTTTTTTGATTCCGGAGGGGAATCACTGATAACAACCTCTAGTTCTCTTTTTCTAGAGGAAGAGCCCACTTCAAATCGACTTGATGTAGATATACTGGAGCAAGGGTTTGCTTTCAAAGATGAGAAATATGATTTGCACATGTTTACATTATCTTCCAAAGACACTAGATATCTATAAATTTTCTTTCCAATAGGGATACAAGATTCCCAAATCACATTATCTTTTCCCAGTAGAGAATTCAGAAAGTAAAACACCATACACACCAACGAGGATCCAAAATGAAAGGGATAATTCTTGACCAATGACATTCAAACATTTTCAAGGAAATTCTCAAGCAACAAGCTACATAAATCAAACTATCTGTTCTCCTTAACCATCATGTGAGCAATATGTACAACAATAGTCAAAGTTAAAATTTCATGGTTTTTGAAATAAATTTTGTATGAAATACCATACACAACATACCTAACAACCAAATCAACAAGTATATCAATCAACAGTGCTCTAAGATCTCTACTGATGCTAGTCAACTCCTCCTTATCTTTATACTTCACAGTTTTCTTTCCAAGGGGATCTCCAACGTTGCATAATCTAGTGATCACTTTGATTGCTCCCTTTGAGATCAAATAGGGTTTGTCCAAAACAATGCTTCCGTCCTTGAAATGATTCAACAAGAAAAATATAACCTCTTTATATGTAATCCACATAAATTCACTCCATAAATCCATCCCTAGGGTTTTTATGTTATGTAATTTGACTTCACTCAATCCTAGTTCAATTCCTTTCATTTTCTAATTCAACACTTTTCAACTTCAAAGGGGTAAAACCACACAATCCACTATCCATTGCTATGCTTTCTTGAAATTCAACAAAACTTCTTCAATTTTCTTCTTTCCTTTTGCAATTAGAGAAAAAGGTTTCCAGATTACCCTAAAACACATTAAATGCGGTAGAGACCAAAAGGTTGTTAAAAGCAGTCTTCTTATCATAGAAAGCCCTTATTCAGCTTGTAAATCCTCTTACCAACATATTTTCCTCCGGTTCTTTTTCATAAACCTCTGAATAATCATTCTTCACATTCCAACCACGTGCCAGCCTCTAACACACCATTCTTCCAAGGGATTTTTATAATCTTCTAATAATGCTCCCCCTAAGACCATGCTAGGTCTAAATTCCAAATAAGTCATCTGTACTAGATGAGGGCACATACACATCAAGAGTCTCAGGTTTTTCTTCTTCTTCTTTCTTCTTCCATATCTTATCCATCTCTTGCTTCATCTCTTCTTTGTCGATCTTCTTTACTGGTTGACTCTTCTCTTCTAGAGCAGACTTCTTTCCTTTCTTACTCTTTAAAACTATTGATACATGTCGAGGTATGTTGTAGTTATAATAGACCACACTTTTCTAATTAATTTGTCCTCCATTATTCCTTGATCTACACTAATTTTCTCTATGTCCAAATTTATTATAGGTGTAGTAGTAGCCATTAAAGAATTGATTTATTATGCCTTCATTAAACCTGTTCCTCATTACTCGACTGATCATTCTCACTTGAGATCTACATTTTGTATCCTTATGTCCAATCTTCCCACATTCAAAACATTTTCCAAAAAGAGAATCAGAAAAGTAGTTCATGTTGCTCCTGCATTCAATTGCTCTATGACAATATTTGCTACAAGAAAAATAAATACCATTGAAAGAGGGGTACCTTTGTGCATTAGGCTATCTCACAGACGGTCTTCTTGAAAAATTCCTTCTCTGCTTCCTCTTGCCTTGATTCTTCTTCACATTTTTAGAACTTTCACCAAGATCAACTCCCAAGCCACCTTTGTCTTTACATAGTTTATATCCTACAAGAAATTCTTCAAGTTTACCGGAGCTAGATTTGAAATTATTTTCACAGAGTTTAGCCTTCTCTAGTTCCACTCTTAAGTTTACTATCTCCTGCTCCAGTCTAGAACATTCATCAGACTTGTTCTGCACCATTGTATTCAGACATTCTTTAATCGTCTTCTTTTCTTGTATTTTCACTTTTAGTCCAATTATCTCTTGTTTCAACTGTTCACTTACTTCTCTGTGTCTTTCCTTAAATTTCTTCAATAGTTCCTTCAGTTTCCAAACACATTCATTTGCTTCATCAAGATTCTCTTTTAGATCTTTGTTTTCTCTTTCCACTTTATCAAGATCTTCAAGAGCAGTCCGAAGCTCTCCTTTATCATCCATTCAACTAGCCTTCAAGATCCTCCTCAAGCAGTTAAGCTCTTCACCAAGGAACCAAAAGCTCTGATACCAATTGTTAAATAGGCACAGGACATTTGAGAGGGGGGGTGAGTCAATTGTCACACAAGTTCAAACTTAAAACTTTATCACTTATCAATTCTTCAACCATACTATTCTGTTATTAAATATGAGCATGAAACACAAATAACATAAAGTAAATTAACACAATGAACACCATATTTTTACATGGAAAACCCAATAAGGGAAAAACCATGGTGAGGGTTAACTCACACTATATAGTATTTTCAAAAGAGGCTCACTGCCAAAAAGGACTCGCTATCCAATTACAAAAGCTCACTGCCTATAAAAAGGAATCACTGTCCAACAAGGAGGCTCACTACCTACACAAGATTATACAAAATAGAATAAGTCTTTACAACCCAAAATGAATTGGAAAGATGCACCTATCATGTTCTAATACAGTTCTGGAGATGCTCAATATTCAAAATTTACACCCTTCATTCTTCGCTCATTTTCACATCAACTGTTGCCTTTCTGATCACCCCTTCACATTCATTACTCACTCACTATCATACATTTTTCAAAAACTGTTCGCCATATATTTATATCCGATCTCCATCACAAGCATCAATTAAGTCAGCCTAATTAGATGTAATTCATTTATAAAAGATATCAACTGTCAGCTCCAATAGATCACAAAATATTTCCAAAATGCAATTTAATCATTAACATGTTACATTATGTCAGCTCGGACCAAGAAATAGATCGCACATAAGTTTTCATATCATATCAAAATTATCTTAACAAGTCGCCAGAAATAGACTTCAACGTAACCAACAGAATAATGTCACTTCATCATACAAGCACCAGAGCATGAAATAACCTGATCATGCATTCCCTTAACATTCATAAGTAATTTCCCAAAACCGCTATAAAAAATTGTCAACTGCGGAGAAATGCGGACTCGAATATCAGAGAGGCATCAAAAAATACAAGATCTACCACCAGAGAAGATAAGTCAGTTATACACACAGGTTTAGAGTACTGAACCAAGCTACCAACATGGTGACGTCAATGACAACATATAGATAACCTACTCATTCTTCCAACAAGTTCATCAATATCTTACATCACAAGACCACTAGTGCACTCTTGTTGACCTCTAGTTGCTCATGCTGTATCTTTAGGTGTCATTGGATGTGCATATGATCTTATGAGTGTGGTTCAAATAAAGATGTAAGAAGGTGGAGGATTTCCTAGCTTCAACTACTATATTCCACTCAAAATCCTCTATTTCTACACTCCCACTATCTCCTTGGCACATCATCAACACAACTAGTTTCAAATAACTACTAGTCTTCTTTGATGAGAAATAAACATGTTCTAATATTTTTTTTTGAGAAATTCAAGATCTCTATCCAAAAATGACTTCAATGGATGAGATTCAAGGCTTGGAAAATATCAACATGAAAATATAAAACTTATATACAAATATGATAATTGAGTTTCCTTAATATGGAATTTCCATGATTAGGTCCATCTTCTTTATGATGTCAAAAATCAACCAACATAACGTGCTTATAAACACTACCTTATGTGAAATTATAACAAAAAAGATATAAATAATAGCATCACCATAAGATAGCAGTGACGAGGCACAAATAAACAACACAAGAGCATCACATAACATAGGATTTACTTGGATAAACCCTTGCGAGGAAAAACTCTACCAAGAAGAGAGGCCAAGTATGCATTATCTTCAAACAAATGAGACCACAATACAATCACTTCCATTTTCTTCTTTTCCTCCACAATGGCAACACCTGTGCACCTAGGAAGAACCTCCTTATGCCTCAACCTATCCTTGTTCCTGCAATGAAACTCTACATTCAATTGTTGCTCATATTTTCTACATCCAAGAGGCTAAAGTTGTAAACTTGTGAAGACATCTCAAACCCCAAACAAGGATCCTAAACATGACCCTTCATTCCAAATGTCCCCAACCCTTGGAATACCTCCTCCGAATGTGAAAGGACATCGTTTTTGTCTCCAATACTTTCCCTCCAACTTGGATGCCCAAACTTGGGAAAACATTAAATTAAATGTGATAAATGATGGAATACCAAGAGACACAATTTTCCTCATTCCAAGCTCCCTCTTGGAGAATACCAATGGTCACCCATTTTTCCTTTTCTTATCTTTTATTATCCCATTCTAGGAATCCACATGTGGGGAAAATGATATTAATTATTTATGTTCACAACTCACCTGTACCGTTACTAGTGGAACCCATCACCCCTTATGAATATATTACAAACAATGGTGAGAATTAATATTACAAAATAGTTTCCCAATACACCCTAAGTGCCTAGAGATGCTTTCCAAGGATGTTAGAACCATGACAGAGGATTTACAAGGTGTGTGGCACCTTAATCCTAGCATTCTCCCACTTGTCATCAACATTGTAAATACACCCATAAGAATCAAAAACAAGGGAAAAACATCCCTAAAACAATCATGTACCATCTAAATCTTTGCTATGCTCTCACACTCTAACAAGATGCCTGCAAAAATGACCATGATAACCACTATAAAGCAAAAAAAATCCTTACATCCTCCAACATGCCACCTATGGAAGAAAAAGGAACATGTCAAGGTTAAATATATCAAGTGTCATTGCAACCTACATCAATATTTACATGAACACAAGCATCAAATTTAAATGATAGCAAAGGCTCTAAGTAGCCACCTTATTCATACTAGCTAGAATATCAACCACAACAATTTGCAACTCATCCAAGCTAACCTTATCTCAAACCAAGGTATACAAATAATAGATAGAACTTCATGCCATCAACATACCAACCCAAAATCTACAATCAAGTCTCTATATATCCATCCTCCTATCTCAATGCAACATACCAAAGAACAAATGACCACAAGCAAGGCCAACTAACAAGTCTATATTAACATTGAAACAATCTTATGGATATAGACATTCCACATCCGAGTTATCCCACTACAAGAAAGTGGGTATCTAATCCACAACCTACATAGCTCATAGATCCAAAACCAATGAAACATGCAAAATCATCATCACATTCATGACTAGTAAACCAAGATATCAAAGAGGATAACCAGACATATATATAAAATCTCCCACTGCATGAGTAATGTCAAATATGAAAATAGATCAAGGCATACCAAGTCTACCTATAGTATTTCACATAGAGGATGTGGCTAATTCCTCTATTACATAGTGTTAAGGAAGCATACAATGATATGAAAATCCAACAAACAAATATGTTGTAATACCTTTTACCACTAGTCTCCATAGCTCTTCTACGTTCTTCACACTTAACCATGTGAAACCAAACATCCAGGAAGAATACCATGACCAAAGAGAGAACCTGCAAATCAAACCTTGTCCTTGTTCTGCATTAACATGTACCACTCTATGTAAAGTAAGATCTCCTTCACCATTCCCATATTGAAAGGATATCAACATCTAATATTCAAATCAAATGAAAACATGGTAGCAATAGATTAAACCTCTCATACTGAAGGTAGATCAAACCAACCAATCATTCCCACAACAAATGGAATATTCCCAAAGCCACAAACCATTTCCTATACCTCTCCAAATAAGTCCTCAAAACTAGATCCATAGCTCAAGACCAAAACAAGGAGAACAAAAAAAATCTATAGAACCATGTATCTTCTTCTTAACACATCCTCATAATTTCTATATTCAAGACTAACTCATATGAGAATACAATATACAAAATAAAGAATGCATATGATAATCAACCAAGCAATACCTCTCAGATCATTCACCTATTGAGTAGAAAAAGAGTGGGATAAAATATTTTCCTATGCACACAATACCAAGCAATGGAAATCTTTTCTTCAGGTCTATAATGGATTCACATCCATAATTAGGTGTAGGCTCCTCAGTCTTTCTGTTGAAATCCTCATCAAAGAGTAACCATATCAATGTACAATCCCATAAATAAGAGATTTCTTAGCCTCACCCAAGTCTCTCTAGTCTCCATGAGTATCCACCAATCAATCCATGCCAACTTTAAATGTAACCCTGCAAAATCATGATGCTCCAAGCAAATGATTAATACCCAAAATCAAAGAGAACAAACAAGACCATTGTCAAATTTCCAATCATAGAATCTAGAACATATAATGACATCATGATCTAATATCCCCTCCTAGGAGATCACATGAAAATAACCATCCATTATCAAATGATGAATCAACATAATTGCTAAATCTCCCATTGAACTGTGTAACTAAGCTCTCTAGGCATCATGATAACCATCTCCAAATTGAAGATACTCCATGGCCCCAACACAATCAAAGAACTCAATAAAATGAGCTCCCAAAAGGTAAAGTACAACCACAATATCCAAACCAAGAAGATACAATTTCCACACACCCTTTGTTAATAGAACCAAAGATGCAATTAAACTCTCGCTATTATCTAAAGGAAAAATCCAAGATCTCCTTATGACACCAAAAACCATTGCAAAATACCATCCATCTTCTAATCCAAGATTATTCATGGCTCACTACACACTGTAGCAACAACAACTTAGAACCAAAATCTTGAAATAAAGAAGATAGAACACATTATATAGCTACATAAAGCTCCCACTGAAAGTAATATTGAGTTATACATGGCATCATAACCAATATCATCACCAAAACTCTACTTAAAAGTGAAAAAATCTTCTCATGCACCATAAACAATTGTTATAGATCCAAATGAACAACTATATTAGATACTCCCAATAACCATCTCTCACTACAATAAGCATATCGATGTAATAATGGTGATCAAGAATATGGCCTACGTCCAAATAAAATCCACATTTTTTTTACAAGATCTACACATATGCAACATATCAAAGGAGAAATACATAATAATGCTCCAATCTCAAATAACTAAAAAATATATTCAACCCCACATCAGTATCATGCAAAACATATATATTTAGGTATAACATGTGGATTTCCAAGACTCAAGCACTATGATCAATGCTAGATCTGATTTTCCAATCAAACCGATATAGGAGTAACCATAGATCAATAAGAACCCTCCAAGCAACCATATAAACCTATATCTATCTTCATTCATAACACCTTGAATACAGTCTCATCATAGATCTACACACCATAGATTTTGGTTAACATGTAAAACCTACAAAACCATCTCTATAAATTTGAAATATATTTAACTATCCAAACATTCACATCAAACATGTCATTTGAATAATGGCATAAGCACAGATCTACAAACCCACGGTTGGAAAAAATAGTAAATTGAAACCTTTTAAATAGGAAAACCAACTTGTTCAAGAGCTTATAACATATGAAATATATTAGATCCACACCTCACAAAGAGGTTAGTGGCTTATCTTCCAGTTCTTTCATGTGACCAAGGGCTAAAACCATGAAGCCAACATAAGCACTTCATTTTGTAGTCCAAATCGAGGGTGTTTCTCCATGTGACCAAGATGTCTCTACCCATCCAACATGAACACTTTCTCACTACACATGGCCAAAAGGTAAAGGAACAAAACCACCAAACAATAGGATACACACATATTGTCAAACAAGATCTCCAAGTTACCAAAACATAACCAACTCCATAAAAATCCATAATCATGAGCTTCCAATGCCCAACATAGATCACATAGACAATATCCATGGGTTCCAATCTCACAAACTTGCAAACACGAAGTTAACTCATAGAACAATCATTACAGCTCCACAAGCCTTCCAATAACCTCCTATTGCTTCAAAAAAATTCCCACAAGCTTGCGAAGCTAAGAATAAAAAAAAGGAATACCTAGAACCTAGTTAACCATTAGCTTTGATACCAAATGATGAGAAATAAACAGGTTCTAATAACAATTGTTAAGAAATTCAATCTCTATCCAAAAATGATTTTAATGGATGAGATTCAAGGGTTATGCTACAATAACATGAAAGATCTAAAACTTTTATGCAAATCTGAAAATTAAGTTGCCTTAATATTTAATTACCATGGTAAGATCTATCTTCTTTATGATACCACAAATTAGCCAACATAACATGCTTATAAACACTATTTTATGTGAAATTATAACAATAATATATATAATAACATTACCATAAGATAGCAACAATGAGGCACAAATCAAGAAAATAGGAGCATCATATAACACATGATTTACATGGAGAAACCCTTATGAGAAAAAAATCCACCAAGAAGAGAGGCCAAGTATACATTATCTTCAAGCAAATGAGATTACAATACAATCACTTCCATTCTCCTCTTTGCCTCCACCATGGAAAAACGTATGCACTTATGAACAAAATCCTTATGCCTCAACCCATCCTTGTTCATGCAATGAAACTGTACAGTCAATTGTTGCTCATATTTCCACATCTAAGAGGTTGAATTTATATACTTGTGAAGACATATTAAGCCCCCAAAAAGGCTCACAAAGATGGCCCTTCATTTCAAATGTTCCCAACCCTTGGAATACCTCTTTGGAATGTGAAAGGACACTATTTTTGGCTCCAATCATTTCCCTCCAACTTGAGCGCCCAAACTTGGGACACAAACATTACATTAAATGCAATAAATGTTGGAATACCAAGAGACACCTATTGCTTCATTCCAAGCTCCCACTTGTGTTGAACATCTAAAATATTGAGAGGGGGGGGGTGAATCAGTATTCCATAAACCGATAATAAAATCCACTTCATCATTATTACTATTTTGACTGAATCAACAAGAGAGAACATAAAAGCAAGACAATGCAATCATACACAAGAACACTAGGATTTTTACATGGAAAACCTAGAATGGGAAAAACCACAGTGAGGGTTAACTCACAATATATTATATCTAGATACAAAATATTATGAGGCTCACTACCAGGACTCACTGTCCTTAAAAACTTATAGCTTGAGTACAAAGATGACTCATTGCCAAGATACAATGAGAGTAGCTCACTGCCAAAAGAATGAACTGATGAAATACACCTTCAATGTGTAGGGTTCAGTTCCACTAAAGTTTAGAATAAAAAGCACTACATTTCTCCACAAATCTGTACAATAGATAAAGCATTTAAGCTCTAGTCTTCTCCTCTATTCACTTGCTCGCACACACACACACACTCACTTTTCTTTTCTTGCTCTCTTTCTTCCTCTTTCACCACACCTTGCTTTTCTTTCCACTTCCTTATTTATATACAAGTATATCTTATTCATTAATTAGGTCGACACCATATAAGACTCAAACATTTTATCCAAGTAGTGTGTTATACCAAGTTGGCTATTAGTCTTCATAATATATTGCATTTGTTGAGTCAACCAAGACTAAAAAGCACAATTCTTCAAACCGGAAAATAATCTTCAAAGCAAACACCTTCCAAATATGAGAACACATTAATTTCCCATCATACTACCAGTAAAGAGACTATCATAGTATAAGAATTGTCACCTTAGTAGAATGCAGAGTCTCCCACACAATACACCACACAAAAAACAATAGTAGGATACATAGTTGAACTCTGTCAGAGATAAAATTTTGTTCATGGACAAAAGGACATCTCAAGATCCAAGAAAAAGTAGTCTGAATGAGTCAATAAAACATGGTTAGAAGATTAGAGTCATATCAAATCTTGCTATGAGTTCCGAACTCAAATACCAACATACTGATCGATCATAGATGAGTATTACCAATAGAGAACAACTTTCGGTAAACCAAGAAAACTTCCCATATTTTCATCACCATGTAGTTATTACCATGTTGACATCAATGACAACATAGAAACAACCAACACAACCATCCCTACTTCATGCTCATGTTGCAAAGCTTCCAACAACTTGGAGAATACCAATGGTCACTCATTTTTCATTTCCTTATCTTTTATTATCCCATTCTAGGCATCCACATGCAGGGAAAATGGTATTAAATATTTATGTTCACAACTCACCTTTATCGCTCCTAGTGGAACCCATCACCCCTTATGAATATATTACAAATAGTGGTGAGAATTAATATTACAAAATAATTTAACAATACAGCCTAAGTGCCAAGAGACACTTTCCAAGGATGTTGGAACCATGACAAGATTTACAAGGTGGATGACACCTTAATCCTAAAATTCTTCACTTTTTTCCATGTTACCATGATATCCCATGTGTAGTCTCTCCGCCTTGACATGGGAAGTTAGAGTCTGATCTAGCTCTAACTAATGATTGCAATGACTTGTAGAAGGCTATGAATTCCTCATGAAGGCTTCACATGTTATTCTCTAGGTAATGTTTTTGGTAGTTCATGTTATAGTCTTGATATTATTGTTGGGAAATGTGTCTCAACCTTTTTCTTAATGTTAAGATTACAAAAGGTGTGATTTTTTTTATATAAAATGGAAAAACTCAATTTTTGGGCTATAGGGTTAGTTTTTGGCCAAAATAAAATAAAAATGGTTGCTCATCACCACCTATGAGGGTTCCTATCGTGAAGGTCTCTTCAAGTACTTCAATTTTTAAAAAAGGTCCAATTATTCCACCAAATCAAAACTTATGACCTCCATAAGATTGCATAGGACATGTAAAAAGTTGTTGGATGCATAAAATAGTTGTAAAGGGGAGTTACACTTGTTAACCAACCTATGATGCATATTATGACACATCACAAGGCATATCTGATCAAGGGAAAATTTGAGTTCCACTTTTAGGTGGTTTTAGCTAATGGGTTTCTAATTACCATTGATGTTTTCAAGTTTTGTATCTCTTATATATTAGGTGCTTGAGATGGGTGTTGTGGATAGGGTTTTTTAGATATTGTTAAGTTGTAATAACTCTTCCAAATTTTGGTTGGTGATAGTCCTACGAGGGCTTGCTCTATAAGTGTATTGTAATCATGGTCTACTACTACAATGAGCTACTTTCGACCATGAGGTTTTTCTCTCAAATTGGTTTCCCTGAGTACCCTATATTATTTTATGTTTTATTTATTTTCTATTTAAATATATTTCTTCTTTTTGTAACTAGTAAAATATTAAAATTTTCAAAACAGTCTCCTCAAAATATTAGTGTAGGAAGTGTTTCCATGTACCTTGCTTCCTTTCAATGACAAGTTTCACCCATATGTGGTGATGCTTTTTGTATCTTTCTCTATATATGAAATAGATTTTTTGTGAGGAAATTATCAAGTTGATCAAACCATTTCCTACATAACCCCATGAGAGAAAGCATGCATACAATATTATAGAATAACCATAATACAAATATAAAAACCCAGCCCCTAAAAGAATCCACACTCAATGTATTATTCAATAATATAATACACTTATAGAGTCCATTAATACTTTTGAAACATGAAGCTCCTCCAATTTATCCTCCATGTGTCCAATCATGTAACCACACATTTCATACAATGCTTCATATATACACTAAAAAGAGAGCTCAATATAAATTACATCCATCATCAAACATTAAACATGTGCATGCTTTTATAGATTCAAGGCCACACAAAACAACCAAGTGGTAAGTTAAAACCATGTATCTCAAAATCATGAGCACACAAAAACATTAAACGCAACATTTAATTTTGGTACTAATTTTTCCTAATATTAAATGTTTTCCCATGTGCAACCGACACATAAAATATCTAACAAATATCACATACAACTTTACAAGTGAATCTAGATAAATATTTAAAGTGCTTAAACACATCACTAAAGATGCACCACAAATAAATATACAAAATTATAATTTTATTTTTGTGCAAGGTGTACAACACCCTTTTCCTAACATATTTCATTTGTAAAGAGGTTGAATTAATGAGGGAATAATCTTTTGCATTATATACCATACTTGTTTGAAGAAATAAAATGATTCCATATTGTCTATCAACTTTTGTTGTGATGCTTGCTTTTGGCTATCTTATATGAATGAACGGTTATTTTTATAATTGTCTCATTTGTGTTGTTATATTTCTTTGAGAATAATAGCTAAGCATTAGAATTCTATTCATACTCATTTGCAGCAATGAATTGCTAATTCATGTTACTTTGTATTCAAGGAATACTATAAATATTTCATAAATGACAATGAGAAACATAACTTTCATAAAGGATTATTGATTAGGATTGTATTAACTTAAACCATATCTATTGATTTTATCATTATAATCCAATGATATACATATCTTAAACCACTAAAAATGTCATTATCAAGGAAAAATTATAGCAATGCATGATGGCTCTATATTTCATTAAATAGGCATTGGTCAATCCATAGGAAATCTCTTCCAACCCACTCACTCAAAGAATGATATCCAATAGATTAGTAATTTATTTCTATAATTTTATTTTATTCTTACTTGAGTATTAAGGGTACAAAGAACATACCGACATCTCCCCAAATCTTATAAATCCTTGCCTAATTTGTATGAATATCTTATCTTCTTTACAATATGGTTAAACTATTTCTCTCATATAGAATCTAGTGTGTTTTAAAGGGATACCCTCTAGGTTTTGCAAAAACTAAAGTGTAGGAGGGAATTAATTGTTCTCTCATTCATAGGAATTTGTAACTCTTTAGAATTTTCTGAAATAAGGTTGGAGAACCAAGACAATCTTCTTTGTTTTTGTTGTTGTAGAAAATATGTTTGTCATGGAAATGAACTTGAGCTTCATGTTGAATTTAGTTGGATTTTTTTAACCTTTTTTATTTTATTCTCCTCTTATAGCCTATTATTTATTATCTATCACATTCAAATGACTTTTCATCTTTTCTAGATCTAGTTGTAATGTTTTGTGGCTCCTTTATTTTCTTTGTGTAGATTTCAAAATTGAGTATGACTGAAATGGATTGTGTGATGGAGAGGATTATTCACAAGAATTACACCAAGGAATTCAAGGCTCCAATGGTTGTAGTAGTGCTAAAAGTGGGTACATTTGTATTAATACTTATGTGAATGTGAATATTAAAGGGTTTGATTGTGTCACAATTATTGTCTTATAAACTTTGTTGTAGAAAATTATAAAAATTATTTTGCTTCTAGTATTACACTTGCCTATTTTGAATGAATATGTAATACATGTCCAATGAAGGAATATTAGTTATAAAATAGATAATGGCTTGGAATGAGACATTTAAAATGAAGTATTTCAAATGAAATCATATTTTCGATGTTAGAGGAATCTACAATTACTTTGCTCTAGATCCAAACCAAGGCATAACTCATTGGAGAATAAATTATTTGATGAGGTAAATAATTTTTGTTTAGCTTTCAAATTACATAAGTAAACTCATTTTAAGGACTAAAATTTTAATACTAATATATATTTCACTATTGGAATAGTTTATTTTTTTGTTTCTTATTGAGAGATTCTATAATAATGTAAGATGTTCATTGTATATAAAATTGAATTGAAAAGTTTTAGAATATATATATATATATATATATATATATATATATATATATATATATATATATACATATACATATATATGTACATACATATATGCATATGTATACATATATTTGAATAGGAAGAATCTAAATAATATGAATTTGTTCTTGAAGTAGATTTAGAAATAAATTTAGAAGTGTCTTAAAAAATTAATGATATGAATATGATTTAGATCTTGTTTTTGAATATCAAGGAACAAAAGAGTGGGAAGGAGTATAAAAAATTGAAGATGATATAACAAAAGAACCTCTCACTACTAATGCACACCTTGAATATTTGAGATCTATTTCTACCAATGTATATATTTTAAATATTGATCAACTAATAGATCCATATGATGCAATTTGTTCATGGTATGATACATTATCCAATTTTTTCGACACCAAAACTTCTTAGAATGATTATGCAAAAGTCCCTTATGTTGTAATATTTCTTTTAGGAAAAGTTAGAGATTGGTGGGAAGGTCCCCTAGATGATGGTCCTTCAACAAGAATCAATGACACTATTGTGATTGTTAGAGACCTGGATATGGGTAAAAATGACAGCTATAAATGGCTTTAGTCATTGAAATTTTTTAATGATTGATCAGTATTTTGGAACAAGGAAAAATGATATAAGAGAAGCCACAAAAAATTGTACAATTTGAAACTTAAAAATTTAGGTCTTCTGCATCAGTATAATTTGGTTTTCGAAAAATATTTGTTTGTAGCTAGATTGCAAAATGATGATACTACATAAATATATTATTTGAATTCTTTTCCTTGTAAATTAGGTAGTTGGGTAGAACATTATATTATTGACAAAAAAAACTACATTCCATGACTATATATTTGTTGAGATGAAGAATTTGATTCCCTATAAATTGCAAAAGTAATGTCTGCTATCTGCCATGAATACAAATGCTCAAGAATATAACTCTACATGTAACCTCAAAGAGTTTTACAGTCAACCACCAAATGGTGATTTCAAAAGGTTTGCTAATATCAATCAATTTAAGATAAAATATGGTTGCAAAACAAAATGTGGATGCAAAGGAAAATCTAAAGCTTACAAAGGTTTTAATGCTAATACTTATTGTCATGGAAACTATTCAATAGATCTAAATATGCTAGTAAACCTAAGTTTTCTCAAAGATTTTAAAAAAATATTATCCATAAACAAAAATTTAAGAAGAAAGAGTATAGACAAAGTTATAACCATTGTCGTTTTCATCTATTATTCGAAAATGTTTAAATTGTAGCTTAGTTCTTCATCATGACCAAATCTAACCAGTGTAGGTGGTAAAAGTTTTCTAGGTATTGGGATGAACAATTCTTTCTAATCTTCACTGCAAGATCTAAATACATAATTAATCTTGATTTGTTGTTCTCCTGATACATGATCCTTTTCTATTCTTCTTGCTAGTATAGTAGGTTGGAGGCAGGGCTCACCATCTTCTATCAATACTTTTGGAAACAATTGATTTTCTAATGGATAAAATTCAATCCTTGGTATTTGATATGTAGGGGCAAACTAAAATTGCACTATTGGTCTCCAAATTTGTTCATCTAATCCTAATTTTATTAAGTTGAAGAATTGTCTCATATCTGGAGGAAACCTTGGATGAAAAATGTTAACATAATCTTCAAGTTCAAATTGATGAAGAGTAATGCTATTAATTAATCCAAACTTAGAACATTTTAAGAAATTCCTTTGATTGGTATGATCCATTATGCTGGAAGGGATTAGGTGATTTGAATATCCATAACAATACCATTACTGCTAGTGAAAGATATGGGAGCATCGTGTAGACCAAATGTTTAACAAATCTTTGCTCATCCTTTGGCATAATAAAACGTCTTTGATGATAATGAGCTATATAACCCCTTAAATTTATTAACCACCTGTTAAGAATATAGATACCAATTATTAATTGATTATGGGTTGGGTAATTGAGGAAGCCTGATGCCATTCTTTCCAATAGAGTACCATCTCCTATGATAATCATTGCTGCCGATTCTTTGGTTAAAGTATTTGCAAGTGGATTATTTTCACCATTGATCCCTTCTATATCAAATTTATAGCCTAAAAACTCAAAATACCATAGGGCAATTCTTCCTTGTGTTATGTATTTGTTAAGATTTTTCTTTCTTAGGTTTTGCATGGTCTGGCTATCAGTTCTTACCACAAAATGTTCAAGTTTAAGATTTTTTTTAAATTTCTCAATACTTTTTAACTAATATAATTTATTTTTCATATATGTGGTATCTAGTCTCAATGTTTGTAAAAGCATATGAACTATAATCATTCTATTCACACTTCTTTTCCCTAATGGAGTTACAAATGATTCCTTTGGTCTGGACACTTGTCCATTTTGTGTGGTCAAATTTCAAATTTGAATCTATATCTTTGAGGTTAAATCTCACATCTAGGCCTATATATCCCTAAATGTACCTCATTGTGACACATTCAGAGTTAGGGATTCAAGTTTGTGTCGTATAGAGTTTAAGGAGTCTAGAAAATAGATGTATGCTCTTATTTTGCACTTTGAGCGATCTAAATAATCAGAAATTTGTTAAAGAAAAAAAATGCTAAGAAATTTAAGAGATTTCTGAAAGGTTGAGGGTAAGCTTTCATAGTACCTGGGGAGCCACAACAGTAAGACCCATGTTCATTCAAGAAGGCTTATAAAGGGTAGAAGTAAGCCAGTAAAAGTAGCAGGGAAAGAAAAACCAAAATTCCAAGTAAGAACTCTTACTCTATTTATTTAAAATAGTTAGTCACAAAAGTATGAATGCAACTTCTTATGGTATTGTTCCTATACATAATATCATAGAAGATAATGAAGCTAACATAGATGAAAAAGGAAATTTTAAATTTCCAGATATAAGCATTTGTGATCTATATCCTTAGAAAGGGATTAAAGCTAAAATGATGAATTATGTGCAATGAAACTAAATTGAATCTCCAAGTCCAAGGTTTAGATATAAGACCTGCGTATCTTTAATTTGTAATTCCTAAGGATGTCCTTAGCTGGAGAGAAAACGGATATTTTTATGTTCATTTCTCATATATATACTTGATTATTCACCCACAATTTAACTATGATATAGGAGAAAAGTATTTTACAACATCGATTAATATTTGATGTAGAATTTTAGATCAAGCTATTATAGCTTAGTTCAGAGGAGTTCTTGACCCTGAATGTGGTGATGGACATTGTTATGTTCGTCCTAATTTTATAATCTCCTTAAAAGATAAGAACATAAGTTCCACATTTAATCTTTTGTTTCAGATCAAAGGAGTTGATCTTCAGCTTGGTTATATTTTTTGGACAATAGGTGGTCATTGTATATATTGATTGTTAAACACAATCTTTCCACCCACTAAGTTTTTAGCAGGGGTCTCCTATCCAAAAGAAAATTCAAATTTGTTAGGTTTTGTCCATCATATTGATCATATAGTATTTGATATTGGATTTCCTATTATTGAGAAACCGATTAGTAACAATGAACCAAGATTTAAAGATCTTGACATACTTGTTCACTCTCTTCTATCAAATACTCCTAGAATACAAAGGAGAAGATTGTTTGTCATGGATATGTTAACCAATCATTATCAAACTATGTTAGAACAACTCCTAGACCCTGATCCTGCAAGATCAATGAGACAAGACAATCAAAGATATTCTTTGACTAGACCTATCCCATGTACAAACAATAAACCATAAACATATACATATACACATACATATACATACATACACATATACACATACATATATCCATACTATATGTATACATGTATATATGCATATATATACATATATATGTATGTCTGTATATCCACATATATATGTGTATACATATACATATACATATATGGTTTATGTATGTTTATAGGTATATGTATGTTTATAAGTATATGTGTATACATGTATATATATCCATACATATATATACATGTATACATGTATATATATGCATACATATATATACATGTATACATATATATACATATACACACACATATATATACATATATACACATACATATATGTATGTATATGTATGTAGGTACATATATATACACATACATATATGTATATGTACATACATATACATACATATGTATATATGTATACATATATGTATTTGTGTATATATATACATACATTTATGTATGTATGTGCATGTATATTTATGTATATGTATGTATGTATATATATGTATCTACATAAATGTGTGTGTGTGTGTGTGTGTGTATACATATATGTATATGCACATATATATATACATGTATGTATATATATGTATATAGATAGAAAGACTTTTAACTGCTTTATGATTGTAGATTTGTGTTTAATAAATAGGATGAACAACATCGTATATGTATATGTATAGGTATATGTGTATACATGTATATATATGCATACATATATATACATGTATACATATACATATATACATATATGTATATGTATATGTATGTATGTAGGTACATATATATACACATACATATATGTATATGTACATACATATGTATATATATGTATACATATATGTATTTGTGTATATATATACATACATATGTATTTGTGTATATATATACATACATATGTATATGCATGTATATTTATGTATATGTATGTATGTATACATATATTTATGTGTATATATGTATCTACATACATGTGTGTGTGTGTGTGTGTACATATATGTATATGCATATATATATATATACATGTATGTATATATATGTATATAGATAGAAAGACTTTTAACTGCTTTATGATTGTAGATTTGTGTTTAATAAATAGGATGAACAACAAAGTAAATTTTAAGACAAAAAAAATAAAAAATTCTTATGGGTCTATAGACCAATGACTCTCAGTGATCCCACAATAGTGGTTTACAATTTTTGGCCAAACTGGACACTGAAATAATTTTTTTTAACTAAATCTTCACTTTTGGGCAACTATAGTGGCTAAACCGTGAGGAATTTGCAGATGATGCAAACAAGAGTTTCGTCACATTTTGTCTGTAGATTCTTAAAATATATTTTTAAAAAAATTTAGAATCAGATTGCACTTTTTTTTCCATCTCCCTCAAAAACTAGTTTTTTTTCATAAAACAACATTTTAAAAAAGTGATGCACACCGTATAATGCATAACTTTTTTTCCATGAAGGATAAAATTCTAATTCTTTCAAATTTAGATTTGTAACTCCGATATCTAGTGCTTCCACTTGGTTAGATATTTTTTATTGAATATTTTTTCTTTAATCAAGTTTCAAAGTCTAACCAATTACAATTTAGAGATAGCGTGACCGTATAACGCGTACCATTTTTTGTATATATTGAAATTCTTTTTTTTTTGTTGGATCAAGGACTTCAATATCTGGTGCACTCATATTTTTCATTTTTTTTTTGATAATCTACTATTTTTCCACATGTGCAGAACAAAGACCTTCATTTTCGGTGAAAAACCTATGTTTAATAAAACTAAAAAGACAAATACATAATAAAATCAAAACATATTAAAATTATATTCATTGGATAGCTCGTTCTGAGGATTACCTGATTCCAGTTGGGTTTGTGAAGTCTTTGCCATTTTCATGTTCAAACCGAGCTCTAAAGTGAAAATGTTTAGGTTTTTTTTGTGTTTCAAGGGGAGAATGAGGGATAAGGGGGTTTGAGCGAACCCCTAGGGGTTTGCTCGAACTGCCCATCCTAATGCATTTTTTTTGGGTTTTTTGGCAAGATTCAAATGGGTTTGCTCGAACCAGTAGGTTCGTACGAACTCCCAAAATCACATTTTTTTTCCTTGGGGTCATTTTTTGTGAGTTTTCCTTCCTCATTGGAATTGTAAACCACTTTTGTGGGTTTACCCCTATATAGTTGAAAGGTTAAGCTTCTCATAAACATATGCTTATGACCTTTGCATTGTTATCACATTTTGGAAGGCAAGTCCATCCATACTTTTTTAAAACAACTACTTCCACACTTTGAGGGGCTCTAAAACACAAACATCTCCAACTCCAACACACTAAAACTATATTGAACAAGAAGTCTTAAAGAATTCCATAAGAAACAACTCTATTATTCTAGAAATTTCCTTCCATGTTGATGTTGTATTTGTTGTTGTTATTAGATCATCATTATTTCTTTTGATATTGAAGAAGTGAGGTTCCATTTGATTAGATGGAGATTGGCCTCATACTTTGAATAAAATCACCTTTCTTTATTACCTAAAAATCATATCATGCTAGTACTAATCTAATTATATGATGAATTATTGGCCATCCTAGTTAAGAATGATGTATGCATTCTCAATTTTTTTTGTTTAGTTTCAAAAAGGATTTCAATGCTAACAATCTTGGTGGAAAGATTCATTTTTTTTATGAAATCAAGTATAAAAGATGATCCAACTCCAATAGATCGACTCTAGAAGAAGTAGGAATGGATGCTCACATCTCAAGGAGCCTTGAAGTGATCACAACCCCTAAATGTTTGTAGCTCTAGAATGCCCACAAATGTAGTTTTGAAGAAATTATGGTAATTGAAAGAAATACCATGTTGATCACACTTATCCCCTATTTGGAAAAGGGTGGAAGATTGTGCAACATGGTTTATCCATGATCTAGAAAGTTGTGTGAGAAGAAGACTCCTATTGAACACTTGCTTCCTCAAAAAATAATTTCTCTTTTATTGATGAAGATTTTTTTTTATTAACTATAGTTGGACTAGTATTTATGATTTTCTATTAAAATCTTTAAAACAAAAAGCATGCATGAACTACACAATGTTGAATCTTAGGAAACAATAGGTAGGAAAAACAATATATAACTCTATGAAGTTCATTTCTACATAATTTTTTATTGAATGCATATAATAAGAAATATAGTTCTATTTTATTTGCAAGTATGTTTGGAAATTTGTGTGATGATATTGTAAGTCTTCGAAGTTCTATCCTCCAGAGAGCATGCCACTCAATTAGGAAAGCAACACAATGATTTGTAGATAAGTGTTTTACTTTCTATTGCTATTGTGAATTCTTATGTTCTTGTTAAAGTAGTTATTTTTAGAAAATGAAGTAAATTGTTAGTGGGATATTTCATTTTGTGTTTAGTATCATTTTGTGCATTGTTCAGTATCTTTGTTGAATCATTATATTTTTTAGAAAGAAAATGAATGGACAATTCTATCTTATGAAGTTTATTCATTAAAGATGCTTTGAAGAATTTAGTAGTATAGCCTTTTTCTCATAATAGTTTAGTTTTTTTTTTTTTTTTTAAATTTCTATAATGACTTTTGAATGTTTCATTTTGCAACTTCTATACATGGTCTAATTATTAGCAAAATATTAATATAAAATACAATTATATCCCCCCAAAATGATTAGTGCTAAAACATAGCCCCCCAAAACAATGTGCAAGAAATTTTTACAAATTGTGAAGATCAGATGTCAAATCGATCATTTATAATGCATGGTGATTTTTACAAAATGGGCTATCCAAATCTTAAAATTACAAGTAAATTCAAATTCTTTGTAAAATTTTGATATGCGTCATTTTTTTTTTGGAAAGATTTCGATAACCAAGGTGATGTTATGCCCCATCAAAATTTTCTTATAATTATGACTTCAGAGAGCAAAAAAATGCTAATAAACAACACAAATTTCAAATCGTCTGACACTAAAGTCTCTAAGATGAAAAGAGCTTTTGTTGACTATTCACACTTTAAAATCTGATCCATCATTTACAAATTATGCAAAAATGAAAAAAATTCCCCCTTTGCTAAAAAAAAGAAGAAGAAATAGAGGAGGGGTGAGGAGGGGGGTGGAGGAGCTTTGCAAGCACTTAACAAGTATCTAAACCACATTTAAATTTGACGATTAAGTCACAAGCACTTTATGGTTACAATAAATTCTATCATAGTGTAAACCAATAGAAGAAATAAGGGGGTTTCCTTGGTTTTGTGCTATGAGTTTGTGTCAAGTGTTCGAATCGTCACACCAAATGGGAGTGTGACCAGTGTGTAGGAGGTGGCGTGGAGCTTGAGGCGTTGGTGGAGGGCGCTGCTATTTACAGGCATATAGAGGTGAAGGTTGATGGTGTGGATAAGGAAAACAAGTCGAGTTGATAGAAACTCTTGACTTTGTAAACTTCCTTGGCCACTAAATTCTTTACTAGACTTTCGTGACTCTTGCGCTATGGAAGGGCTAACATAGGTGAAGTCGCCACAAAGGTTGGAGTATTGGAGGCCGCTGGTGGTCTACTTTCCTTTTCCTATTGTGCCAAAATGATAGTGGAGCCAATTTAGCTTCTAATATGAAGGCAATGTTATCTCCATGACATTTCAATGATAGGGCTATGTGTGGGAGTTATCTTGGTTTAGGAAGGAACATGCTCTCATGGTTATGATGTCATGTTGGTGAATGCCAAGATCATAGAGCTCGAATTGATAATCTTACACAACTGAAAATATGAGCACACTAGTATGTCTATCAATTTAAAATGAAGAGTGTAAAATACAATGATGAAGCCTTGCATATATAGGCAAGGTAGGTGAGGTAGGAAGGTAGAATTGAACAATTGACCAACCCTCCAATAGTGCAACACTTGTGAGTGCACTTGACAAGCGTGTGAGCAACTATCTAAAAGTATGCATACAACAGGTGTCTCAAGTGATGGTGACACATGTCTAAATGCTATGAAGTGAGACAAAAGCTTACAAGTCCTAAGTAAACTTAAGCTATGAGTGTGAATAGGTCAATCCTAGAAAGGTGATTAGCTAACTAGGTAGATAAAGACATTATTTACACTAACATTACTAATGAACACATACTTGATCCATTCCATTTACCTATAGAAAAAATCATGAGAAACCTATCGGGCATTGATAAGGTTGTGATAACATTGATGGTGGTTGATATTGGTTCCAAAACCATCAAAACTTGTCAATTAAAATCACACTTTGAAAGGTCCATCAAAATGTTTCAAAAAAAATGTAGGGCTACAACAAGGTTAGGCAAACCTTGTTGGAAGCCAACACAAGTATTCAAACCACACCCCAATATAAAAAAACTTCAAGACAAGTAAAACTTTTAGCTCAAAAAAAAGAAGTTTGAAAAAGGATGTCAACTGTCAAAAATCTTATGAGAATCTTGTTGACATTTGACATAGGTTTAAACTTCCCCCAATACTGGACATAAATATCTAAATAAACTTTTCCCTTTTAAGAAAAAACAAGTTAGGAAATCAATGTCGGGCCTTGACAAGGTTGAGAAAACCTTGTTGGTCCTTCATAGAGGTTTCAAAACCTCCTTAAAATACTGACAAAGAAAAGGCAACTATTTTTGAGTTGAACAAAGAAGTTATATAACCTTCATTAGACTCTAAAAAGGTTGTGAAAACCTTGTTGGCTCTCAATATAGGTTTTAGAACCTCCATAAAAGGTTGAAAAACTTGATAAAGTACTTAGTCCATTTTTGGATTTTTCAACTCGGGTAATTGATTGAAGTAAAAATTTGAAGACAACATTGTGGAATGAGGCACTTGACATATAATCCCATCTAAAATATATCTCATATTTGTTATCAACTTGGGATAACAAAGGCTAAAACAAGTAGGGTTTGAAGCAAAATAACATAACATATTTGATTCCCAATAGTGGATGTAATTGGTGAAGGGTGCCTCCTACAAACATCACAAGAATCTAGAATTTCTAGGCATTACCAAAAAGGGGGAAAAATAAAGCAACTAAGACCCATACATGAAGGAAAACACAAATGTATACATAATTAAGCTCACAACTAATTAATATGACATAAAATAGATAGTGAAAAGAAGGTCACAAATCAAAATTTTAACATAATGTAAGCCTCCTTGTAAAAATAGATGGAGCTTACTTATCTTTTTCAAAAACAAGATTGAAAAATAATCAACTTTCATCACATTGATGCTACACTAATCACCCATCACTAGAAGTAAATGTTACCTTTTCCATTCATGCACTTGCATGATGCTTATGCTGATATCAATATTCTAGGACTAGGATTGATGATCATTCAAACAAGGAAACCACAAATAATATAAGCAACCATCATCCTCACCCACATGGTAGTATTCAACTTTAAAATCCTCGAGAGCATTTAATGCATGCTTAGATTAACACATAAATCTACATGAAGAGAATGCATTTCATTAGCACCAACCTAGAGTATGTTCCAATCAAATGAATCCTCAACCTATACCATGTCATATGATTGCTCAACTTTATGCAAGCCAGATATACCACAAATATTGACGTAATATTCCATGGTTGAAGAAAAATATTGGTTAAAATCCAACTCCACATCATCATCATCATAAAAATTATAAATTTGAGACACCTGATGAGAATAATTACCCTCTTCAAATTTCCTCTTTGTTTTATATTCCTTAACATAATTTGCTGTGAGAATACAACTGTTAAGAAAACAATAACAAAAATATTATTAATCCTCACCATGCAAATAAAAAAAATGATTTACTTGAGGAGACATAAATTCAACATTTATATTCTTAACCAATGAGCTAAAAAATGTGTCCTCAATGTAGTCCACTTCACCAAAAGAAATATGTGAGCAAAGCTAAGTTCTAAAAAAATTTCCACATCAAAATCTTCATGGCTAGAAGCAACTGAATCACACACATCCTCAAATAATTTTCCTAATTTGTAACAACAAGTGTACAAGCCTCATCATCATTAGGATCAACAAAATAATGAAGGAAATAATAAGAAAAGGAGAATTCACATGTCTCAAATTCCTTACTTGCGTCCTCAATGTAATAATTCCATTGTTGTACACTTGAGTTGACCCACCAACTTCACCACTAGGAACAACCACTTCCCCATCAGTAATGGGAGACAAAGTTTCAAGTGTTGACTGAACACAATAGGCCCAACCAAACAACATGCCTACAATATTTGGATTATAATTACAGGGCCACAAAACTCCACCAAGATGGAAAGATTCGCAATACATATCTACGCATTCATATTCATTAAGCTAGCATTCATTTTGAATACTATTAATAATAGTAGAAAATCTAGTGTGGAAATCATAAACTAATTCTCCATCTTTCCTTTTGACAAATTCCAAAATTTGATAAGAAGGGATAGGGTCTTGTGAATCCAAATCACTAATATTAACAATGAATTTTTCATGTTCATCATTGATTGTCATTGTGGTAATGAGCTAGGCCTTTGAAAATACAAGTCAATCACTAGACTACTCATCATCATGAATAAGCATGCAAACATGCCTTACTAAATATTCAAGCTCATGATCAGATATGGGTTAGAGAAATGAGCAACAAGCTTGTCAATTTGAATTCACTTTCACAACCACTTATGCATTCTAATGAGGCATCATCAAAGTGATCCATAATCACATACCACTACATACACTAAAATATAACTCTATATCCTCCAAAAATAAAATTCTTTGTACAATAAATTTATTTTAGGAGAGAAAAGGAAGAACACCTTTATGTACCTTGATCATTTGTTACACCAAAATGAAAGAAAACATGTAATATTAGCAACAAACATGGGAACTAGCAGCAATATTTTTTATTCAAAATAATGAATTCACCACTTGATATAATGAGGAAATCCTTGGAGCAAACAAAACCACCAATGGATTTTTATGGGTTATCTCACCAAAAAAATATTCAAATTAATATCAACCCATCAATGTCTTCTTTAGTTGACTTCCCGCCAACTTATGCCAACGATTTTCTCCCTAGAAACAACACCATTCTATTGGCGTATGTTGTCAGCTAGGCAACTTATCCAAACACAATGTACTATTGGAAACCTTTTGTTATAAGGTTTTAAAAATGTTGCCAATTGCCTACATCTTGGCAATGAATAATTCTTCCCCAACAATGGTGCCATTATGTTGGGTCCCAAAACCATTGCTCCATTTCCTATGACTAAACTTCACTCATGAGACTAGGTTTTTTTTCATGCAAGTGAAATTATCTCATCAACAAAACATGGAGGGTTAAAGGTCAACTCTACAAGAGTGGGTTATCTCTCCTATACTTCGAGCTTAGCTTAAAATCAGAAGGGTGTTCCTAGGGATATACCTTAATGGGTATTTAAATCAAACAAAATGGATAACCAAAACTACTACAACCAAAACCAATTGCAATCTTAACCCCAAATATTGTCACTAGGCTAATAGAAATTGGTTGCATAAAACCCCTTTATAGCTAATGTGACTATGCAAACATGACCCACAAGAAATGAATTCATTGAAGGTTCACTTAAGATATTATCCCTATTTATATTAGTGATCACAAATGTATATATGAAGGACCTTATTCCTAAACTACTAGTAAAGTTTTATTGTTTTTTTGATGATACGACATTGGATAAATATTTTAGATCGATGCTTATTCCTTGGGCAACAGAGTCATTGTCCATTTAATATAACAAAAGATAAAATGAAAGGAGGAAATGAGTTATACACTTTTGTATGTTGGAGCAGCCAAGATCTTCTTGCAAACTCAAAACAATCCACAAATGAGAATATGAAAAGTGAGAAAATATCATAAGGATGTGATGCGTTGTAAAATTTACAAATGGGCCTTTCTTATAAAGGCAAGGATGAAGAGGTGAGAAGGTAGGAGTCAAACTTTGACTACCCCTCCAAGTATGAAACAAGTGTAGGACTCTATGGACAAGTGTTGGGACACTTGGCGAGTCAACATGAGGTGATACAAAAGTATAGATAACCTCTAAGTGGGCTTAAGTGTAGTGTGAATAGGACTCTACTAAGTAGGCTAAAAGCTAACTAGTTTGATAATACCTCTTTTCACACTAAAATTGTATACCATAGATAGTAATATTAAATGACAAAACATACTTATTAATCCATAACACATGAAAAAAAATTTAAAATGTTTGGAATGTTGTTACATTCACCAATTTGATATTACAATCACACCAACAAATATGGTAATAGAAATCCTAGCTGTACAAAATTTCTTAGAAATTTGCAAGCACCATAAAGACATTTTGACATGAAAATTCACATGCAATATTAACATATTCTAATCCTACAAGTTTATGATCCAAGAAATGAACTAGACTTGGCATTTGTGGTTGCCTTGCAACATGCTGCACCTATCGGCTTCTAAAGATCCCAACAAAATCAACCCCCTCAATGAATCCCCTAAATCTTCATTTAACACCCATAGGGAATCAAACCTTAATTATTAAGTTCTAGTATCCTTAGATTTATGGTTGGAGATGACTTCCACCCAAAATAGGCATTCCAAATTAAAGTAGCACCTACAATAACTTTTGGTAGGTGTGTGTCTAAAAAATCAATACAAGCAGTTGGGAGTAGATATCACCATTATGACGAGTATGTGGGTGCAACATTTCATAATTTTTCACTTGAAACAATTTTGAATGCCTTTTTAAATATCATGGGCTCCTTAACCCCTTATTGTATGCCCCCTTTTACTCAATCTAGCACTTTATTTGATTATCAACATTTTGCTTCGGTGAATGAACCATCATTGACAACTTGGGATGATTATGAAACCGTCACAAAAACCACCATTAAAGCATGCCATTTCTCTCTCTCTTTCTTTCCTTTTCAATAAACAAGCGAGTTGTCAAAACCTCATCAACATTTGATAGTGTTTTCAAAACCATAATTTTTTTTATGAACATCCTTGAGACATTCCACTTGCTTGTCACAAAAGTCATGAAAAACCTATCAGGCCCCAACAAGATTGTGAGAACCTTATCGATGGATGATGATAGTTCTAGAATCATCAAAACTTGTTGATGAACACCACACTTTGTATTCTCTATAAAAAGGTTTTAGAAAAGTGTAGGGCTTTGAAAAGGTTAGGAGAACCTTCTTGGGAGTTGACACAAGTTTTTGAATCACACCCAAATGCTGAAAACTTCAAGACAAATTTTAGCTCAAAATGAAGAATTTTGAAGGATGTCAAGCATTGAAAGGTTGTGAGAATATTATTGGTGTTTGAAATAGATTTTAAAACTCCCCCCAATAGCCAACATAAAAGACTAAATAGAATTTTCCCTTTTAAGTATGAACAAGTTAGGAAAGCAATGTCAAGCCCTGACAAGGTTGAGAAAACCTTGTCGAGCCCTGATAGAGGGTTTAAAACCTCCCTAAAATACCAACAAAAATAGGACAGCCATTTTTGAGTTGAGCGAGGAAGTCATAAGACCGTCATCAAAATTTGACAAGGTTGTGAAAACTTTGTCAGTTACTAACAAAGGTTTTAGAACATCTATAAAAGGTCAACAAACAAAAAATTAATTAGTCAATTTTCAAAATTTTCATCTCAGATAATTGACTAAGTAAAATGCAATTTAGGCAACATAAGGGAATGAAGCACTTAACATATAATCCCATCTAAATTAAAATTTAGATCAATTATCAACCTAGGCCAATAAAAGCTAAAAAGAATAGTGACTTAAGAAAAAATATATAACATATTTGAGTGCTATCACATCCCTCAAAGTAAACAACTAGGATTAAAATAAAATAAAACAAAATAAGGAAATTGAAAATAAAGTATGGTCGTGGAATTTTCATCAATGACCTTGAACAAGAAAAATAACAATCATTAATGAAACATCTTCCTCTCTTCTATGGTAGGAAGAAAACTCATGATGAATGAGGATGGCATAGGAGATGGGAGAGGATATTCCATTCCATTAATATGACACGGAAACCCTTCTCTTGGCATGGAAATGACAGGTTGTGTGGGAAAAAGGAACATGTTAGAATTTAAACATTGACAAACCCATTAATTTATCATTCAAGTCTAGGTTGGAGGGAAAAGAGAGAACACACAGGAGAAGAAAATACAAAAATGGAAAGAAAAAAAATACGAGAGGACAGTAGAATCACATGAGGGTAAGAATAGAGAGAAAAAAAATATGGAGAATGTATTAAAATTGTGTAGGAGAGAAGAAAAGTAATTCATGAATAAAGGTGATTAGGTTTGAGGAAATTTAGGAGTAGCTTGAAGGCAAAAAATAATGTGTGTATGTTCTTTAAATTTGTAGGACCAATATTTAGCTGGTTGAAGTGTATAACATAACATTATTAGGTTTCATGGTGTATCTACACCCTATGGATCATAGATTAGGATGTGGTTGATAATGGGTAATTATCCAAATTGAAATTGTCCCTACCTAGAAACAATCTTTGTTTAAATTACTAATAGATCTTTGATTTGTGAATGTATTATATATTAATGCTTAGTTTAGAATTTATCTTTATAAGGGATAGCAAAATGTTTTATCACTATGGATTAGTAGTAAAAGATATTACTTGACATTATTAACATTGGCCATAGACTAAGCAAGATAGAAGAAAATAGTGGATTTATTTATGTTTGTTATCTTGTGTAAATAAAAAAAGCTATCTTTTTAATCTCTTAGGCCTAGACATGTAAGGGTATCATTATAATATCAATTGATTACATCTATTGAGAATTTTTATATGCTTATGTAATGGTGTGAATTTTCACCCCTTAAAAATTCCACATTTACATACCTCCTACCTTAGAGAATTAAGTCCAATAATGCAATTCCATGCTCTTCATCGATTTTCCATCCACTTGGCAGCTTGTTTTCATGTTGGCGGGGGATATTCTGTGTGGGACGCTAGCACAATGCTCAGATGTCTCTGTGGCGCACTGTCATCCTAAAAGGATTCCCGCCTCTAGAATCCATAGAGGTGTAACACTCCTCCATTAGATGCGAAGTGTAACATCTCCCTTCGGACTGACTTTGAACGACTCTTTTGCCTCCATGTCTCACCTTTAGATGACTATCTTTTCCAATCTTTCACTCGATCTTGATCACTTTGGCTTCATTTTGGGTCTTCTACACTCTTCTCATAGCATTCTCAAGTTCTACCATCTCCATTGAAGCTGCAAGTTGGTATTTTGTTGGTTCATTCTCTTCGTTGTTGTGGCAACGTCGATCCTTGAAAGCTTGCGATCTCACTCCTCCCATTTTCCTTGAGTGCATGTGGTTGAAGGTGATATCACTCCAAATCTTCCTTTTACTTTGCATTATCACTTTAATATCATAGCATATCATTGTTCAGCGTATTGCTTGGTATTGCTATTTCAATATCTTACTTTATCATATTTCTTCAATCGTTGCTATCTTGGTTGTCTGTGAAGGTGGAAACACGAAAGAGGGGGACTGACTGCAACAGTCCTCTAAACACAACCCCAACATTTTCTCATCTTTTGTGTGCAAGGCCTATTTGAAGTGAAGATTCCAAAGATATCAACTCGTGGGTAGGAAGGCACACTTTCCTCACCCTTCTTTGTCAATTCATAGTTAGATTTAGTTAAAGTATTCTTCTTGTTACGTTATCATTATGTTCCTTTTTGTTTCTGTCATTACATCAAACTGTACATCCGTTAGGTTATTAGTAGGATCTCCTTAGTTTTTTATTGTACTTTACACTTTCTATCTATACATAATGACAAAAATAGAAAGGAACAAAATGATTATGGACACCAGTGCCCCCATTAAGATGCCAACGCGCCGTGTTGTCATCCATGTCCCATGCTGAAGTCCTCTAGTAGTGAGATGTCTAAGTCATAGTCCAAACTCTAGAAACTTTCTCACTTGACTTCTTGAAACATTCGGGCTTCTAAAAGGGAAACAACTAGGTTGCTCTTCCTTTCAGCCTTTAAACCTTAAACTCTCTTGAAAAAATTCCATTAGCTTGAGGTAGATCAAGGCAACCTATTATTCTAAACCCTCCCGTGACCTAGGGTCCTAAGGAGTTGGTCCCCCTCCCCTACATTTTGATGAACCTGACATGAACCTTGTAATATCTATTTTTTTTGTGTCAGAATTCCTTCTCTTGCATCTTGCGTAGGTTGTGGGATTGTGTGTCGTGATGCTTTATGAGCTTCACAACTCAGTCTACAACTTTTAGATATGTTGTTAGAAGGAGTGTGCAACATCGACACTTAGAAATGGATTTTTCAAAGGTCACTACTAGTTACACTTCTCAGGAGATGGTGTCGGGGGCCAAGATGAGTTTCTTCAACGAAACCACTCACGTTCCCACTCCTCCTATTTCCCCTAGAGCCCCACCTTTGAATGAGGACGACACTATCACTATTCCTGCAGAGCACCTCCTTGCTTTTGATAGGAGGATTTTTGATCTCGAGAATCATTTGGGGAAGGATAGAAACATGATTAGAGCCACTAGAGTTGTTAATGAAATAAAATATTTGCTAGACAAGGATCAGACATGCATAGAGTCTCTCTGTAGCCTTACTGAATTAAAGAAAGCATATGTCCCCTCATACAACACTAGGTTGGGTGTTACTTGAGGAGCTACACACTTGATGCCTATGAGAGATAGATTTGTGTCTTGATGTTGTGATGTCGGTATGCATGGATGAGATAGGCCCTTCTGTCAACGTTTCCACTCCTGAATCACCCCTACCATCAAAGCAAGCAGAATACCCTTGGCATTCAACGTCCTTCCTAGGGAATTGCTGGTTTCAATGGTGGGATCTCTAGCGAAATGGGGGCAAGTGGGTCTGGTATGTATGGCAGTCACGACAGTGGCTCCAATGGTGGTTCTGGTGGTAGTTCCAATGGTGACACCACTGGTCCTATTTCATCATTTGACCCTGTTCTGAATGGTTTGCTACAAAATATGGGTTAGATGTAGAATTAGTTGGCGAGTCTGTCCCAAGCCTTTGCCCAACCCATCTTCCAGCCTTTCTTCCAACATAGTCCCTTGTCGGTGGAAATTATAAATACTCTCATCCCTCAAGGGATGGAGATTCTTAAATTTGAGAAGTACAGTGGTAAAGGAGACTCACAAACACACATGTTAGCCTTCAACGCGATGTGTACAAACTTCTTTCACCATGATGCCTTGATGGCTAAATTATTTCCTCTATCTTTCAAGGACACAACACTAGAGTGGTATTGTTTCTTACCTGACAACTCCATATTCTCATTCAATCAACTTGTTAATCAGTTTCTCTAGCAGTTCCAGGCTAACATCAAGTTGAATGGCTTTTTCAGACCTCATCCAATGCAAGCAGGGAGAGCATGAGAAGATTACTGATTTCATTGCTTGATATCAAGCACTCTTTTCACAAATTTCTTACCCGCTACCTGACTCAGATATGCAGAAGGTGTTCATCGACAACTTGCAGAGACCTTTCTAGGAGAAGTTTTCCTTAATGAAGTATTCTTTCATGCGTTTGTGCACGGTGTTGTGGAAATATCAATAGACGTTCATTCAGTTTGGGGGATCTTCCTTGTGCTCCTGTCCAAAGGGAAGGTCTATTGTGTTGATTTTGGGAAAAAGGAAAATCTATTACGAATGTAGTCATTGTGTCTAGTGACAAAGGCCTCAAGTGCAACAAACAGTTCAAAACGTTGTCTAAATCCTATTCTTCTATTTTGAAGAAACTATTAAAGGATAAGGTTATAACCTTGGAAAATCCTTGACCTCTTAGAGAACCTTACCCTGACTGGTATGATGGAAATGCATTTTTCCATTACTATCACGTCTATGGGCATGGTATCGAATGTTGTATGTGCCTGTGTCATGAGATTATAGAATCACATCGATGATGATAATATTTTCCTTGATGGAAAAAAGCAGAATACGAACAAGTCTATGGTTAAGGTAAATAGTGAACTGCAGATTTATACGGACCTGTTTCTGTCTCACTCTACAAATTTGATCATTGACCCTTTTGGTGCTTCCCTCGAGGCCTCAGAGTATGTAAATATGGTTTTGTTTGATCACATTCCTCACCTTCAACCTATGATTAGTTCATTAGATATAACTTTTACATCACAAGATTTTCCCATGAATAAGAAGCCCTCTCCTCTATATATTCTCGCTTGCGTCAATGGAAACATTGTGATAGGAGTTCTTGTGGATCCTGTGAGTCACGTGAACATTATTACGAAGGAGAGTCTTTTGCTCAACTCTCTACAAAGGAAGGAGAATGAAAAGATGAAAACCATAGTACATACCCATGATGGTCTCTCTCTCACTCCTTATGGTTCTATAGCTCGTTTTGTCCTAGTGGGACCTAGGGCTGTGAATGCTACCTTTGGCATCATTCCAAAATCTGACTTGTTCAAAGTGAAGCTAGGAATCCCATGGCTAGTTTCCATGAATGGAGTCACTTTCATTATCCATAAGTATCTGAAATTATCTCACACAGATGTAGTGCATGTCATGCACAAGACTGGACATTAATTGATGGTATCACATGGGGGTTATTCAATAGATCATTTTTGGCCCACCCCGGTCGGTTCACTTCCTCCAAGAACAAACCTGCTTTATCGAAATTATGTTAAGTATAAGACTGGGGGAAAGGTGTAGTTGAGAATGACCTACCTCGTATTGAAACAACTGGCTACCTCTTCCTCCTCTCAAAAGGGGAAGGGGAAGTTCACTTGCACTCAAGATCCTTCCTCTTCCTTTGCTGATCCGTCCACTTCTGCCTCTCACCTTGCTGTGGCACCTTCGGTCTCCACCTCCATGCATCTCATGGGGAGTCTAATAGTGCCCACTTGGCAGAAGGCCAAGCATCAAGTGTTTGACCTTCCCATTTTTCCCACGGTGCCTCAGTCCATTTTCTATCGTAAGGGGAAGGGTCCCTGTGGAGTTGCCTCTACGTCTCGGTCACCGCGAAATCCTACTACTCTTGCCCCTAGGGTGGCCAATGGGAAGATGCCCACCATTGAGGCGCTTGAGTCTGCTTCTCCACTAGTTGTTGTTTTAGTCCCAACATTTCTTCCTCTTGTTTTTGTCTTGGAGTCACTCCCTCCATTGGAAACAACTATGGTGGAAACTCCCATGGTGGAAAATGAGCCTCCTACTCCTCCTCAAGCTACAACTTCCAGCTCTTGGAGCCAAAGAAACTACCTTGTGCATGAGCATAAGAATCAAAGGGAGGCTCTGGCTGTTGAGTAGGCTGCCTTGTAGAAGGTGGAAGGGGAGCCAACAACTCTTGTTTCAGTGTCTCCTACTGTGCCCTCCTCTTTTTCCTCTTTTGCTTCAGTTCCCATCACCTTGATCTTGCTTATGGCCCTCTAATTGGTGCTGATGACCCTCACCCCAAAAGGGTACAAGTGTTCATCACTCCTTATGTGGAGCCTCCTCTTCTGATGTCCCTTTCAGACATCCCACCCTTCCCTAAGCCTGTGGATATGTCGAAGACATTGGTGGTATCTACTGCGGCTCTATCCTTTGTTTCCTTGCCTTCCACTTCTTCTATGGGGGTTCCACACTCTCCAATGAAGCACAAGTTGGAGGATGACCCTAATTCAAATGGGGGTTGGAAGAAGATATCGCCTTCTTTGGAATTTGGTTCTACTTTGGCTTGCATCGTACTAGTGACGAAGGCGGCCCCATCATCCCCTGATTTTCTCACTACCCCTGAGACTTTCGGTGAGGTTGGTAGTGGATCTCAAGCACCTCCTTCTTTTCCCACCTAGTTGACACATGAATCTCCCATCAAGTGTATGTTCAACTTGGTGAATGATGTCTCGACTCTTTTAGTGATTTTTCCAAAATCAGTGACGCTTACTTCATAGGAGTTCAAAAAAGAAGACCTTGAGGGGTCCTCTTCCTTAGCTTTTGTCGTAGGAGAGTTAGAGGGTGCTCCCCTTGCTATCCTACCCTTGTAGGCTCATCTACCCTCTCCTTATAATGATCTAGATTGGGAGAATGATGACCTCTTGGTTGATGAGGACTAGGAGAACACCTCTTCTTTATCTATAGGTTAGATTTGTGTGTGTGTTGTGTTTCCCCCGTGCTTGTTTTATGTGTTCTTGGAGGATCCTTGTCACCCTTGTAGGTGCTTGGATACATGAGTGTTTTGTGTCACAAACTTCTTCTACTTCTTACATCATTCTCCTATTTGTTGTGCCTTGATTTTTGACAATTGGGGATGATGGAAAGTTTTGGGGGCATTTAGGCCTCCCTTCCATGTTGACCCAATTTTTTATTTTTATTTTGTTTTCACGTATCCTTCTTCATGATCTAATATAGTAGGGGATTGATGATAGTTCATATATATTATTATATTAAATCTATCTATCCATATCTATGAGCAAATCTAACCCCAAATTATCAGATCCCCTTGCCTCTTGATTTCTTCATCTTTTCTTATGTTTCCTTTTCATCTTTTTCTCTTCTTTGCTTGCTTTGTGATGTTGTGGTGCCTATGTGTTGTCCCTCACATGTGCGACAACATTTCCATGATTACATCCCATCATGTATCACAGGGCACAACATCACTTTCTTCTCTCTCCTTAGGATGTCACGTGCCTTTGTTTTCAACATGCACCATCCTAATGTGGGGCTATCATACTACTTCGATTTTCAAAAAGGTATGTTTTGTGGCCTACAAATCACTCGTTGAAAATCCCTTATTTTTCAAAAAACTATATTCTTCAACAAGGACCCCTAGCGGAATTTTTCTTTCGAAACTGATTCGTAGAGAAAGAATCTGAAAACTTTCCTTCGAGAAGGGAGTACTTTTTCTGATGAAGAATTCTGAAAACTTTCCCTTGTGAGTTAGTATTCTTTCTTTTTAATCCCTCAATGAAATATATCTTTCAAAAGGATTCCTTGATACTAGAATCATTTGTGAAAAATATCATCGCCTTTCAAACAAAACATCCCTTGAGCAGACCCCTTGCTTTTGAGGGATTCTCGAGGGACCCCTTTGAAAGCTTCTCCTTCAATTGTTTACTATCTATATGATTGTTTGTCTTCCTACATTGATTTCTACTATCTAACATGTTTTTTCTGTTGATTAACATGTTGCTTTGCAAGATCGAGCACCTGTGAAGCTACTTTTTCAATCAAGCTTGGAGGACCGAGCACCTCGAGCTTGACTTGTAGGACCGAGCATCTGTAAGGGCCTATCAGAATTTGCAGAGCCTTTCACATCTAGCCTCCCTCAAGACCGAGCACCTATGGTACCTCCTCTGTAGGACCAAGTACCTATAGAGCCTTTTGTTCACCTTCCATGGGTCTGAGGGCTTGCGACACATTTTTTCAACACCCTCAAGATTGAGTACCTGTGGAGTCATCTCCTCTTCTTGTGCATTTGAGTATGTTAGATTACGGTCTGGTTCCTCAATGGCTCAGGTATACTTTCTTTAAACCCTTTCAATCTACTTTACCTTGCTGCTAGCACATATGATTGCTAAAGTGGGGGAAAAATGTATTGGCGTGAATTTGTACCCCTTGCAAACTCCACATTTACATACCTCCTACCTTAGAGAATTAAGTTTGATAATGCAATTCCATGCTCTTCATCCATTTTCCATCCACTTGGAAGCTTGTTTTCATGTCAGTGGGGGATATTTTGTCTGGGACATCTACGCAACATGTAGAAATTTACACAACACACTACCATCCTGACAAGATTCCTACCTTTGGAATTTGTAGAGGCATTACACTCTTCCATTGGATACGAAGTGTAACGTCTCCTACCCTTTAGACCGACTTTGAACAACTCTTTTGCCTCCATTTCTCACCTTCAAATGACTATCTCTTCCAATATTTCACTCGATCTTGATCACTTTGCCTTTGTTTTGAGTCTTCTACACTCTTCTCACAACATTCTCAAGTTCTACCATCTCCATTGAAGTTGCAAGTTGGTATTTTGTTGGTTCATTCTCTTCATTGTTGTGGAAACGTCGATCCTTGAAAGCTTGTGAGCTTGCTCCTTCTCCCATTTTCCTTGAGTGTATGTGGTTGAAGGTGACATCACTCCATCTTCCTTTTACTTTGCATTATCGCTTTAATATTGTAGCATATCATTGTTCAACATATTGCTTGGTATTGTTATTTCAATATCTCTCTTTATCATATTTCTCCAATCTTTGCTATCTTGGCTATCCATGGAGGTGGAAACACCAAAGTGGGGGATTGATTGTGGTAGTCCTCTAAACACAACCCCAACATTTTCTCATCTTTTATGTGTAGGGCCTATTTGAAGTGAAGATTTTGAAGATATCAGCTCGTGGTAGGAAGGTGCACTTTACTCACCCTTCTTTGTCAATTTGTAGTTAGATTTAGTTAAAGTATTCTTCTTGTTATGCTAGCATTCTATTCATTTTTGTTTTTGTCATTACATCAAACTATATCCATTAGGTTGTTAGTAGGCTCTCCTTAGTTTTTTACTGTACTTTACACTTTTTGTCCGTATTGATGCCAATGCCCCCACTGAGATGCCAGTGCACCGTACTGTCATCTGTGTCCCATGCTGAAGTCGTCTAATAGTTAGCTATCTAAGTCATAGTCTGGACTCTGGAAACTTGCTCACTTGACTTCTTGAAACATTTAGGCTTCTAAAAGGATAGCAACAACTAGGTTGCTCTTCCTTTCAGCCTTTAAACCTTAAACTCTCCCAAAACAATTCTATTAGCTTGAGGTAGATCAAGGCAACCTATTGTTCTAGACCCTCCCATGACCTGGGGTCCTGAGTAGTTGGTCCCTCTCCTCTATAGCTTCTTAGAATGCTATACCCTTTTTAACCTCTTATTGGCATCATCTTACTTGTTCAATAGTTACTTAATTGAGTCAAGTGACATTCAATAACTCAATAGTGTCGCTGATAAGGACTTATTAATGTAAGTTTTAACTTGATGGGTTTTTTGAGATTTGATTAAGAGAAAATCATTTGCAATCATATAGTATAGCGTCTCCTAATATCTTATTGTTGACCATAAAGATCATAATCAATTGTAAGTGGTGAGTGTGAATATTATATGGTCAAGGAATTAGACTAGTACACGAATATGAAGTTGCACCATAGGGAAAATGAAATAAGAATGATTAGGATATTATTACCACTAAAATCATTGGGTATGATCTTGATATAATGATGATATGAAAAATACACTATTCCCATTATCATAAGGATGAATTAGTTATAAATAATGCTTAAGAAATTTTATAACTAAGGTGATATGTCTTTCAAGGTCAAAGGATTTTCATGTGGCCTTTTTGATAGGATGATGTCATATATTGGTATAATACTCAATATCATTAAACCATACCATAGTGGAACCTCACTGGGACCCTTATCAAGGATTTTGCATTATTATTGCATCATAATGATATTTTGACTAACACTAAGGAGGTGCATTCTTTACTGACATTCTATTCTTAGATTGAGTTTGGATTGCATGACAACTTGTGCCTAGGCATGTTTAGATCTTTGTGCTTGGAGAGATATATCATGAATAAAAGTATTATTGGAAAAACCTAGCTAATACTTATTTTGTAGCATGAGGCAATCTTAATGTGAATAGAACCTCAGTGATTTTGTAAGAAATAATTAATATTATTTTGCTATGGTTTAATTAATCCCCTTAAGTAATGGTACATGAGTGGTTATTAAATCTAAAATATGAGAACATAGGTGTATATTCTTTGAGAGAGACCTTGTGAGGAGAATTAGTTGTGACTTTGATTCCATTTGAAAGCAGGTATGTATATAGTCCTTGGGCTAAGGGTGCTCTTGTGACCTCAATTTCTTAGAGGGAGAGTTTAGGGGGGTATAAATCCAAGGTTTGGGATTGTTCCTAACTTGTTTGACTTTCCCTCTTCAATAATAGGTTTTAGTTTGAGGCTAAAATGGGTATTAGATGGTTATGAATGAGTTAAGAATGAAGTGAATGTATTTGAATACCTTATAGTTGGTATTTGTTGAGTAGAGGCCATCTTGTGTTGGTTCAATGTGATTCTTATGTGTTTGTGAATTCAACTCTAGACTTATAAGACTCTATGTATAGGCTCTTGAATCAATTGATAGTGATATACTATAGTACTTGTGAATCATATTGCATAAGTTTCAGGCTAGAGACAACCCAAGTGTGAACCTCTAAGATATTTGAGTAGTGATCGGGAGTCATTGGACCATGCCAATGATCGATGCATGAGCTAATATTAGGGATTAGTTAGTATTCACCTGGTTCATGGAGGTGAAGGTTTCCAAGGGCTAACTTGGTTATGATACAATAACAATTGTGTAGGTAGTTAACCTATCGTGTGGGTAACGTTAGCTAAAGCTAAACATTGTATCAAGAGGGTTCATTAGCAGTCACTTATAGCACGAGGGTCATCGATGTTGAGTGTTACTTGGGTTGTCAAGAAGATATTTGACAATATCACTAAGGTCACAAGGTGGTATATGTTGGAATCCACTTCTTCCTAGGTGGAAAAAATTGTCACTAGTGGCCTATATGTGATTGAAGTCAAAATCCATTAGGCTAGGTAGGTTCACTAGTGAAAATATTTGGGTTGAGGATGGACCATTGGTGTAGTATGGAATAAATTGATCCTCTTCCCAATTGTTTAATGGTGTGGAATATTAGTGAAAATTATGATGGACCCATATAGTGTAGTGCGCAATGCACTAGCATTCCTTTTCTATTTGGGATGCACTATGGATAGGTGTTAGTCATCCATTGTGAATGAGTTAGTCATCCATTGTGAATGTGTTAGTCATTCATCGTGTATATGTTAGGTACTCATTGTGTGTCTCGGGTTTTGTTTATATTTTTATTGATGCCCTTCCTATCCAATGATGACATCACGTAGCATGGATTGCTTGATTTTCATCATAGATGACTGTGAATTGGCAAAAGGATGGGACCCATAGTGTAGTATGAGATACACTAACATTCCTTTTCCAAGTGAGATTCAATTATGGGCTTATTTGATTATGAATTAGGTAGTGGACCTTGATGCACATGCAATAGGTTGGATCTATTTCTACTTTACTAGTTATTTTTTATGTAAACATGTGATGTATGTGTGGATTGTTCACACTAGATATATGTGATGTATGTTGGATCTAGTCATGGTTGTAAGTTTGTAATGTTCATATGAGCCAGTCACTATTGAACTTGTGATATGATTATAAGTCAATCACTGTTGTACTTATGATATTCATATGAGCTAGTCACGGTTGTACTTATGATGTGTATGAGCTAGTCACCTTGTATATCCGTGATGCATGCTTAAGAAAATCATTGTGTATGTGATCTTTGGATTATGGTATGATATTAAACACATGTGTATTGTGTATTTTTGTATGTTTGTACACTAATGATTGATAATATATGGTACATGGATCCAAAACTTGATGGAAAATTGTTATTTTTCTATTATAAGTGGACTAAGTTGATAGCTTATGCTTAATGAATAGTCATGATTTAAATGTGAGATAAAAGATTTCATACAAGATAGCCTACACGGGTAGCTGAGTTGGCTTGGGCAGTGGGTTTGCTCCCCACTGGTCTCGGGTTCAACTCTCTCCTAGGTTTAAGAGGGGGAACTGCTTGCAGCCTACAGATTCCTCCCGCAGGGGATTAGTCTCGCCTTAGCTTGCCCATCCGGTCGCTGGGCTGGGTCCCGGAGATACCCCTTGTAGTATATATATAAAAAAAAGATTTCATACAAGAGAGAATGAATCCACTAACATTGGTGTATGAACTACAATGCCTCTAACTCCCAAAGGGGATACATAGGAAGGGTCATCATGAATGAACCCTCAAGGCTTAGGTTTGGGTCTAGGGATGACCCCAACACTTGGGAGATTACCACCTTTGTGTGTAAGAATAAGTGATAGCATACAATTGTCAACATGGTGGTAGTTGATTAATTTGGCAGGTGTTGTAAATTAAAATAATGTTTTTTGTAGTGGTTGCTTCAAGGGGTAGATTATACAAGTCCCAACACCAACCTCTGGCATCTCTTGAAAAATATCTTCAATCTCACTTTTTTGGATACATGAGTACTTATACATGAGTACTTATAAGGCTTGATGTTGGATAGTTGGCTCCTAGGAACTACTTGTGTGGAATGACCATGATCCAAATTAGGATATAGTCCTTTAGGAATATCTCAAAAACCATTGAGTGATGATCTATAATTTCTTGTAGATCTAGATGGGTAGGAGCATTTGATTGATAGGCTACTAATGAAAATAATTGGGCCACAAATCCACGGGCTCCTTTCTTAAGAAAGTTTTGCATTTAATGAGAGCTTACCATTTGTGGGGACTTTGCAAGTAACCCTATTAGCTCCACTATCTTTCCTTATGAGTGAAATATCATGAATAGATCCTAAAATTTCATATACATCATTCTTAAATTAGTGAGCTATTGTACTCCCAACACTATATAGATGGTGCACCCATGGGAATAACAAATATTAAGAAATCAAGTTGATATTTCTTCATTATTAATTTAATGCTATGACATTATCCTAAACAACTAATTGTACCTCTATCTATAATTTGAACTTGGAATTTTAGAGTAGGGTATATAAAATAATTTAGACGAGTGGCTAACTTATTGCTAATGAAGTTGCCAGTGCTTCCTAATTCAATGAACAATGTTACTCTCTCTTTCTTTAGTAAGCCCACCACTTTAAAAGTTTGCGAGACATTAAATCCAATAAGAGCATGAAAAAATGATTGAGTGAGCATCTCTAGATTTCTCTTCCATCTCACTTCCTCCATCTAATATTACCTCATCCTCCTCTTCTTCCTTATTTGGACCTTCAATGCAGAATAATTTATTTTTGACACATTTATGATCATTGACTATATTTGCTATCACAATTAAAATATAACCATTTGAATCTCTTCTCTTCAATTTGTTATGGAGTTAACTTGGTAGGCTGAGGAAATGACTATGTAGGAGAGATACTTTCTCTTATATTTACAAACCATTTTCACCTATTAGCCAAAAAAATTCCTCCACTTGCCTTACCACAAGTATCACTTGGGACAAGGATTTGGTTGGAATAAACATACCTCATATTTTATGTGGTACTGTAAACCTCATAAAAATAATTTCTTCAAATTTTCTTTTGTATCATTCTCCACTCTTAAACATAGGGTTTGAAATTAATGAGTATAGTCCTTGAATGGATACCTGTTTTATTTAATTTAGTGAGTTGGAAGAAGTAGCTATCCATAAAATTCTCCATAATGGGTAGCGATTTCCTCTTAAAAAATTGACCATGTGACCACACAACCCTTCTTTTTCTTCTCTTCACATAACCAATAATACCAAATAAATTAGTTTGATTCCAAGTATAATGGTTCCATTGCCACTTTATGTTGACATGGAGCATGGTGTTGATCAAAGAATTTCTCCATTTGGAAAAGCCAATTAGTTGGATCCTTGCCATCAAACTTTCTCATATCCAACTTTGGTATGAAATGCCTAGGCATAGGATTATTTGAGTGTTGATCCATCTTGAGATCTAAGTCAAAACCAAACATTTCATATCTCATAGAAGAATTATCTTCCACCTTATTATGTAAATATTCTCTCTTATATTTCATTCCATAAATAAGCAATTCTATTTTACTTGACAATTCATTCATCTCCTTCTTCACTGATGAAAATCCTTCATTCATCTCCTTCTTTACTGATGAAAATCCTTTAGTCATCTCTTTCTTCATCAATGAAATTTCTTCCTTAACCTTGTTGATTTCGTCATTAGGAGTAATACTCTTAATTTCTACCTCATTTTTATCTAAATATTTTTTAGGTGTGATAGCATTCTTTTTGCCCTTTTTTGCAGGCCTTGTCATGATGGAAAAAAATAATTTTGTAATAAATCACATAATCAAATCCAAAAAATTTGAAATTTTTACTATAAATTACTAGGGAATAGATCTCACTTTCCAAGAAAAATCTCCAAGAAATTAGCTGATTTACATCCTTGAGAACAAATTTGGTGAAAACCTTAATTTTGCAATAAACTGTTTAATTCTACACTCCAACTTCTCTAAAATCTAGACTATAGCAGTTTAGTATGTTCCCTCCAAAAATTAGGAGAAAATTCACCAAAATTTGAGAGATATGTGCTTTTCAAAGTGACCTCTAATATATAAAAAATTGTCTTGTTTCTTGCTTTCACGGTGCGAAAATTATGCTTTGATACCACTTGTAATAATATAAATTGCATAAAAGAAGAATATAATATGAAATATTCTGTAAATTTTTTATTATAACTAAGAATAACAAGCTACCTTGAAGGAGAAAACCTCCAAATATCTTCAATGAGAACACAATTCTAAAACTAATGATAGTAAACTTACCTCTAACTCTAATATATACCTAATTATGCTCTGGCTGCCACCTTGACCAATTTAGACACTTAAATATAACACCTACAATGATCAAAATGTCTAAATAAAAATATAATTATGATCATATAATTTAATTTAAGAGTTAAGGTAGTCACAAACAACTACTCATAACCCTATGTACACACTAAATAGCCACAAGCGGACTACTCATAATCCTATACACACTCTAAAATTAAAGATGTAGCAATTTTTTTTACTCAATCAACTAGACTACAACAAAAGATCTCACTAAAGTCCATATATATGAAAATATACATAATATCTGTATCTACATCTATATATGAGAATTAGTTTACTTTCATTAATACACTGGGCATGACTATCTTTTGAGGTGGTTTTGTGGTGGCCGACATTCATAACTATTCTAAGAATCAAGCAAGAGACACCTTTTGACTGAGAAAAAAAGTGACAAACAGCTAAAGATTCTTATAAGATCACAGGCAAATCAGAAAAAGTCCCAGTTGCAGAAATAACAGTCTAGTTTTCATTGAATGAGAAATCGAAACCAGCAGCAACATATGTGCTAACTGCTATCCAGACCATTTTCTGCTATAACAACATTTGATTTCATTTAAATACAAACTCTTTACATAACTGAACATTTGATTTTATTTATAAACGAAGTCTCTACAAACTTACAAAACATCCTTTACTGCATTGGCACTAACCAACATATTGCACAGTACATGTCCCTCGTTCTCCAAGAAAATAAGATGCATTTATATATGTCACCTATACAATAAGATCAGGTTGAAAATTTAAGATGGAAAGTATACAGGCATACAATCTCTGTGCAGCTTGCTTTGGGAAACATTGAGTGCATTTAGCTTTTCTTCACACCAACGTAGATGATCTTTGGTGATTCTTGACATACTCAACACCCGTGCTATTATTCTCATGTCGATAAGGGCAAGCAAGATTTCTGTTTCTTCTGCTCTTCTCGAATCTGATTTGCTTTTTTTCAGAAATTTTCCTCTCCTTTTCAGATCATTAACTCTGGACTCTTTCTGCCCAACGGACAACATTTTGTGTATCAATAACTATTTAAACACTAGATATTATATAGATAGATCTCTAAAAACTGTAACAGAGAAACCATGTGGGTGCCATGCAGTAATGAAAAGCATGTTCAATCATACATTCAGTGGTCATTCTAAGTTCTGTAATGGATAAACCGATAAAAATAGAGTTAGTGATATAGGAATGTCCACAGAGGATGCCATCCATCCTTTGAAATAACCCAGTTTACAGAGGTAAGTCTTAAAAGTTTTGTACATGTATATATCGTATTTCAAAGATTGTTTCTGAGATCAATTCAAATCTTTTTTTTTTTTATGGATTGTCGAATATGATCTAAAATGTCGATATAAAAATATATACAGTTAATACTAGAAACAATCTTTCAAATATTATATAGACTGTAAAAAATTTATGCAAAATAAAGGTGGGTATTAAAAAGATCAGGTGACCTCTTGTTAAGTTCAACTATCTACAGTGACAATTTTTAAAATAGAGGTAACATTATAAAAAGGCCTAATAGGAATTTTGTAGTAATAAGTTCAAAAAGTAAGGATCAATATTTAGAAATTATATTTATGAACATAATTCAGTAATAGAAAGTAAAATTTATATTTTTGAGTTGGTTTAATGGTGAAGAACTTGTATTCTTGAAAAGAGGTCACAAGTTCAAATTCTACAGGGGGTAGGGTATGTACACCTCGTATTGTGAAGCAAGAGATAGGTCCCTCCTGCATACTGGGAGTACGAGGCAGTCCCATATACTTAAAGCCATCTGTACACCTAAAAACAGATTGCACTTACAGCCATCTGTAGACTCTAAAACAGATCATCAGATATCGTGGACTATAAAAAGATCTCTCTTTACCTTTTCTTTATTGACCATATACCAAGAAGCATCTATTGACCATCCAATCAAAATAATATTCATAATTACAAAGTTTCACAACAAATGCAGCTTGACAGCAGTAATGTCCTTTGGGTTTATTGGTTTAGTACTATTTTTTTCATTTTTGTCTATTTGTTTGAGCAGCAGCAGAGTGAGAGTGTGTGCAGGCCGTCAAAAGAAGAGGCTTTGGAAAGATTGCCGTGTGAGCATTTTTCTTTTTGCAGGCTGAAAGAAAGTCTTTAATATGCTATTTAGGGAATATGAATGGTGGGAAGGAAAGGAAGCCTTTAATATGCTATTTAGGGAATATGAATGGTGGGAAGGAAAGGTTTTATGCCTCTTGAAATATCAAGAGTCAGGTGAAAGAAAGTCTTTCAAAGCCATTAAAAAATAAAAATCGAAGTACTTGTTTAACAAAGTTAATTAGTTTTTTACATTTGGTCTCAATTATTTATGTTGCATTTTATTTTTTACTAAAAGCAAAAGGGTGAATAGAATGATTCATTAGCAGTGATATCTAATTTAGATATTGGAATTTGCTTTAGATGAGGTATAATTTTTTTTATTAAAATGATAAATAAACATTTTGTAATCAAATATATTATTAGTTGAAGCGGACAGATAAAATAATATATTTTATATTTATATTTTTTTGTGTGTGGGTCTCATTTGAGAGGATAGGGAGAGTATCTATTTGTGTTGAACTCTTCAAAATTGTGTTTACTTTTTTGATCATTATGTACTATTTTTATGGTAATTATGGTAGAAAATATAATATTTGGCAATGTTAATTTCCATCTTTGAAAGGGATAATTTTACATATTAGTGTATTAGGATGCAAACCTTGCTAAAATCTAAAAGTTTGTGAAAAATTATGCAAATAGGGTATATAGAAACAACAAATACAAATGCATTTAATGCATTAAGTGATAAAGAAAAAAGAAAGCATAAAGTAAATGTAAAGAAAGACAATGCAATTTTGTTTCTAATTCAAGGTGCAATTAATTAAGTGGTATTTGGATAAGTGAGACTATTCATTTTAAGAAATTGTGTGAAATCCTAAAAAATGCATATCAAGGTACACAAATTGCAAAATTGAAGAAAATGACATTTTAAAAGAAAAATGTAAAGATGACCCTATGAATGATTTTCTAACAAAGGTAGAAGGTTGGAAAATGGATGCGAGTACAAATCAAATCAATTTCAAGATTTTTATAAAAAATATAGAATCAAGAGAGTTCATTACTTCTTATACTCCATAACAAAATAGAGTTGTTGAAAGAAAGAATATGACCATTGATGAAATGACAAGGAGTGTGATGAAAGAGAATAATTTGGATAAGCATTTTTGGGTAGAAGTAATATGCACAACAATATTTCTTAATAGGAGTCCTACAAAAGCAATTAAAAGATTAACTTTTAAACAATCATGGTTTGAGATTAAGCCAAGTGTTGATCATTTGAGGGTATTTAGGTGTGTTGCTTATGCACACATACTAAAGAAAAAAAAAGGTATAAGCTAGATGATGAAGACCTAAAATATATTTTTATTGATTATGGATCATAAAATAAAGCATATGGGTTGTATGATCTACTATGCAAGAAGTTTGTGATAAGTAGAGATGTGGTATTTAATGAAGTAGCAACTATACCAAATAAAATGAAACAAAGGGAAGAGACAGTGATGGATGAAGTTGAAGAAGAAGAAGATATACCAAATAAAATGAAACAAAGGGAAAAGAGATAGAGATTGATGAAGTTGAAGAAGAAGATTTTTTTTTGAATCCTTTGGCTATATTAAAACATTTGCACCTATAGCACAAATGGATAATATCAAATTAGTTTTGGCTTTGGTTGCTCAACAAAGTTGGATAAGTTATCAAATAGATATAAAGAGTACCTTTTTTGAATAGATTTATTGATGAAGAATTATATGTTTCACAACCTAGAGGTTTTGAAATATCTTCTAAAGATCACTATGTTTATAGATTGAAGAAGGCCTTATATGGTCTTAAGTATTCACCGAGGGTGCATGGTATTCATGGATAGACTCATACCTACAACAAAAATATTTTTTAAGGATTTAACAACAGTACTATACAAATGACAAAGAATCTAGTGCTTCGTAATAGGACCAAACATATTGAGATTCAACATCACTACAACAGGGAGTTTGTCCAACATGGATTTGATAGAAATTGTGTATTATAATCTAGAGGATTAGATAGTAGATATCTTCGCAAAGCCTCTTGCTTGTGAAAGCTTCCACAATGGTCATTATGGGGGAGAATGACAATAATGCCTATTGAGTTTATTGATTTAGTTGTCTTTCTTGACTTTGTTGTTTGTCTTCTTATATTCAATAAGTAATGTAGTTAGGATATTGGTGAATATGATCATTTTGCAATTTGAATTTCTATATAATAGATCTTCCACCTCTTTTTTTATCAATATAATTTGACACTTTTGTATATTTACTTCTTATATATGATTTACAAATAATTGTAATTTATTTTATCTATATAGAAACTAACATTTAATAAAAAAAATTCATGAATAATATTTAAATTCTTTTTTTTTTTTGATACTATAGAGATGTCCCGTGACCCAATATTTAAATTCATTTATTATATGCACAAGGAATTAATGTGAAAGGAATTAATGTGAAAGAGAAAGTGTGGAAGACAAAAGTGCAGTAGACAACGAGGAATTGCACCGATCATAGAAACTAAGAGTTTATTTTATAGTCCTATTCTATTTTCGTGAAGTGAAACTTAGGCTGAATTCTATCTATATACCCAGTAAGCTCACGTATTTGCTTTAAGTGCCTAAATGACATATTTCGATAATTCAAAGTAGAGGCACTCAAGGTTTACTACTATCAAAATATAATATTTGATGAGGCCTAAATATTATTACTAATTTTAGACCCATCAGAAAGAATAAATGTGTCAACATTGGGTCAAAAAGTTATACATAATAGTTATCATAAGATTCTAATTTGCTAGTTCTCCACATGGTGGGCTCCTGTAGCATGGTAATTACTTGGAACCTTTAAGGAGCTAAAAATTATGTGAAATTATATAGTTTATGATTTGTTTTTCTTAAACAATAGAAGAGCAGAAGCAACAACAATTTTAATAATAATGGAGAAGTCCAACGAGGAAGAAAATGTTAAGCCATTCCCAGCATTAATAACACCTTGAAGCAGTTGGTGGGACTTTTTTCCTTTCTTATAAATCAGTAAAAGAAGAATATAACAGAAATTGCAATGATCAGTCGAACACATAAGACTCACCTTCTCCAGGCATCTTTTAATGGCATGTAGAAGGGTGGAGTCTGCTGAATCCATTAGCTTCTGATGTTTCTTTGATCTAAAAGTTTTAATGTCTTTATCAGCCTTAATGAAATCCCAGAAAGTCATAATAGCTTCCTCCATAATGTTGATCAACTGAGAGATGGTAACTGGAACTCTGTATAATTCTTGTATCTCCTCCTCCTCCTCTCCTCCTGCTGGTGAAACTGTTGTACAACACACAAAAAGATTCAAGATTACACTCAAACATGCAGTTTTAATACAGTGTTAACTCATTTTCTATGGGTACACATGTAAAACTATGTAGGCTTCAGGCAAATTCACCGCCAACAATTCACCATCAACAAATTCACCTCCAACAATTCATCACCATGACAAATTCTTCTCGTGGAAAATTCACCGCCAGCAATATGATAAGAATTGCTGGTGGTGAATTTTCCAGAGATGAATTTGTCATGACGATGAATTGCAATGAATTGTTGGGAGTGAATTGTCCTAGAGCCGCATAAATATTGCCCTTCTCTATGCAGTGGCATAGGATATATTCTCTGTTAATTTACCTCTGAGAGCAGGAACTTGAAGTAATTTAGGCATGAGAGATCTATTCCTGGTATATTCTTGAATTCTACCTCCCTGGTTGAAGTGTTCATTCTCTAGAAATCTTTGTAGCAGAACTTGAAACTGTTTAAATTGCTCTGCTGCTTGATCATATGATATAGAAGCTTCTCCATCAATGGAAGATGATGCTTCTAAATACCGAACAATTTTGTATTGCCAATGTAGTGCCTCCCATGTTAAGCATGTTTGAGCCACATAAACAGTCTCCAATTCTTCCTTTTGCAGCTTGTAATCAATTTCATCATTTTCTATTTCCTTTCTTCTCGAGGAAAGTTGACGGAAGGATGATGTCAATCTGAGGGACTTAGACTTTTGCAAGAATCTTGGCTCGAAAATACCTGTACAGAAAAATACACAGCCAGTGATAAACCCATAACATGAAAATTTAATACAAAAGTTAAATGAGCTTTGAATTAATTAAATATATTTTTAACTGAGATTAATGGCAGCAAGGTCACTGACCAACTGAATGCATTTGATAATTATTGATCCTATCAAAATGCTTCATCCTTTCAGTATAGGTCTCATATAATGCATCTATTGATGTACTTGTACTACTCCCTTGTCCAGGGCTTGGAGGAGCTGGTTGATTATACCAACTATCTTCTATTTCAGATTGCCTGCTCATGGTGGAGTTTCTCTGCTCACTTCCCGAGGATTTTGATGTTGACTCCTCACTCACGAATTCATACTGTAACCTTAGAAGATCATGTTTAAGATCCCTGATCCTATCTGCTACTTTAAAGTGATCTGATTTTGTTTTTTCTGTATTGAAATCACTGTTATCATCTTCCACTATTTCACAAACTTGGTTCTCCTCATCTATATCCCTGCTTAGATCATGCATTAGCTCATAAATTTGTTTGTTATTGTTTGGAGCTGTGCACAATTCTTCTAATTCTTTCGACTCTAATTCTTCCAACATCTTATCAAGTGCATTCTTCTTCTCTTCAATTTCACACATCTCTCCGATTATAAATGTCCCCTCAACAGCATTTACATTCAAAACCTCTTTTAAATTATTGTGTTCAATGCTAGCTTCAGATACATTCTCCTCTTCAAATTTAGTGTTTAAATCTTCACTTGCAACTGTTTCTTCAGTAACAAATGCCATGTCCTCCACTGCAGGTTTCTCTTGGGGGGCTGTTTCCTCAATTTGACTTGTCATGTCTTCACTTGCAGGACTCTCTAATCCTTTTTCTTCATATTTAGGCGAGTCTAAACTATCCTCTACATTATGGTCTGTTCCAAAACAGAAACCATTGACTTCTAGCTGCTCCTCTTTAGTTGTACTTGTTCCTAAAGTGATCAATGCATTCTGCTCTACACAAAACTCAGGACAAGAGACTGGTACTTCCGAATCTGCTTCTCCATCACTAAAAACCTCTACATTATAGGACTCATCAAGAATTTGGGCATCAGCTTCATTATTATCCAGAGCAACTAACTCCTGATCTTCAGCACATCTATCTTCTTTAAATTGAGATATATGTTGATCCTCATCATGATTTTCTAAATGGGTTACATTTTCCTCAGCACCATCCTGACTAAAACCTCCAACACATTGATCATCAAGCTGCAAAATTTTGTCAACCCCATTCTGTCTCAAGCCTCCAACACATTGATCATCATTGTGTTCAAAAGCTCTAGCACAGTGATCATCAACCTGCAAAATTTTCTCAAACCCATTCTGTTTGAAACCTCCAACACACTGATCATCAAGCTGCAAAATTTCCTCAATCCCATTGTGTTCAAAACCTTCAACACATTGATCATCAACCTGCAAAGTTTCACCAAACTCGTCCTGTTTGAAATCTTCAAGGCAGTGATCATTAAACTGAGAAATTTCCTCAACCCCGTTCTGTTTAGAACCTCCATCGCATTGATCATCAGACAATGAAATTTCCTCAACTCCTTTCTTTATAAACCCTCCAGCACATTGATCATCTAACTGCAAAATTTCATCAACTCCTTTCTTTATAAAGCCTCCAGCACATTGATCACCGGACAGTGAAATTTCCTCAACTCCTTTCTTTATAAAACCTCCAGCAAATTGATCATCAAACTGCAAAATTTCCTCAACTTCACTCTGTTTAAAACCTTCCGGACACTCATCAAACCATAAAATTTCCGCAAACCCATTAAAACCTCTAACACTTCCATCCTCAAGCTGCAAAATTTCTTCAACCCCCTTTTGTAAGATTCCTCCATCATAATCAATATAGTGCACAATCTCACCGAATCCATTCTGTGCAGCTTTTGCACAGAAAGCCTCAACATTAACCATTTCCTTTTCCATGTCACAGCTCTCCCAGTCACAATCCCTGAAAAACACAACAAACATAAATACAATCAGTACACCTTTAAAAATTGTATTTCATATGTTTCGAGGACCAGAAAACAAAAAGTTACTGCTTCAACCTTGTAAGCATTTTGCTTATAAGCAGGACTATGATCTTCCATATTATATGTGAAACAGCACAGAAGAATACACCCATCACCAAGCTGGAGAAAGTGAATCCCACACAGCTTTTGCATGTACAATCACAAGTCATCATCATTGATGTAAAAGCGAATGGCAGCAGAGCAATACTGGAATTTGGTACAGAAGCAGCACTGGCCCATTCATCTGCACCATTACAAAATATCACTATTATATGCACAAAGGAACCTTTAACACACTAGGCCATACAGTCCCGATAGCCTATCTAAACTAATTTAACAATTTTCCTGCAGTAATTTGTAACCTCCTTTAGAAAAGATTGAAGATTCTATCAGAGGCACTTAAAGAACATGAGACTTGAATGCACTCCTTTTAGAATTGAGTACTTACATTGATTTATAAAAAACCATCTTGGAAATAGAAAATGATATGAAGCACACTAACTGCAATGAAAGTCAAAAGGCCTATATTAGAGGCTAAGAATGGCTTCCCACCAAGGTGATGAAAGGAATTAATTTTAATGAACATTGTTAGTTTGTTAGAAGGTATTTGTAAAAATTATTTATCTGATTGGTTGGATTCAGTTCACAATTTCATTATATAAATGTACAAATGATTCAATGAATATTGTGTTTTTGGAATTTATGTGTTGATGATCTGTAAATCATTCTCGATAAACTTTTTTATAAATTGGATACTTTCATGTGAAAAATATATGAAAATCGTTGATCTAGTAAACTCACTAAGCCAATCCAAACACACCTCTATGAAAATCATTGATCTAATGAACTCACTAAACTAATCCAAAGACACCTCTCAGACAAACCTGAGCTGCAAAGTTTTCAATAATAAGATTCCTCTAAAAAATTTAATAGTTTTGTATCTGCAATATTCCATCCATTCACTTTGAGTGTATGATCAGAGATGCTCTACTTTCTGTTGGCAATCTTTGTACCTTAATTACTCTCTAATAATGTAATCTATACAAAGTTATGCTACCATATCTTATCATACAATTTAATGTTAAAAGTAATTCCTTAACAAATGTAAGCACACAAAGCATATTCCTGTCAGCAAAAGCAATGGTGTACTATTATTACCTGTCTGCAATCTCTTTGCCCATGTTTTGTATAAGAGATGAAGCTTAGAATAAATTGGGCAAGCCTTGATCCTGGTTTTCTTAATGCTGCAATACCAATGTTCTTCATGCTTTTCAATGTACACCAAAACTTTCTCAAATATAAATAAACAATGTGATGCAAAAGAGGAATTGACTGTGGGTTTAAGTTTTCAATCGCAGAAGATGTGTTGGAAATGATGTTTGATAAGACTATGTTTGGTATATGTATGACATTGATTGCATAACGGCTGGGAGAGAATAAAGTTTAATGAATTATCTTTTCTGAAAGGTTAATTCTCCTCTTTCCAATTTAAATTCATATCATGACACTCGTAAATACTGTAACTTGATGAAAATTAAAGTTAGTGCAGGCCCTCGCATACCTAAGATTCTCTAGTGGATTGGAAGTTACACCATACCTATATAAAGTAGAAGATAACACAAATTTCTAATCATCAAAAAAAGTGCAAGTTCATATATATATAATATAAAGAAGTGAGTTAGATAATAGTAATTTCTTAAAATAAATTTGATTGTCATTTATTTGTTGTACATTCATAATTCTATAGAAATCTAATAAATTGACATAGATATTTTAAATGTATCTATTTTGAGATGTCTATCTAATTTATGTTAGGAATCTAATATAAACACCTTGAAACTAATATTTCTATACATTTATTATATCTACATTAATTTAAATAAATTTTGAACAAGTTTTAAATAATTCTAGGAAGTTTTTATATGAAAAGGTAGATGATATCATGTAGATTGATACACCTACATGCTCTAAATATAGAATATTAGATTGCTCCCCAAATATTTTTTTGTAATGATTTTTTGAATGTGTATAAAATGAAATGTAGATTAAGATTTTTCTTAAAATCAAATACAAATTATGCAAAAAAAAAATGTATATATTGACGTATACAAAGGTATGTTTATAATAAAATACTTTAAAATAATGCTAATCATAGAAAAAATTCATCCTTTAGAAAGAAAACAATTAGTTAACCATTTTTGTTGTGTTTTTTATGTAGTAGGACAATGAAATTTCTTATGATTGTCATTAAAGTAGTTTGATGTTAGTGCGAAATTTCTGGATTGAAACTATGTACAATTTTTTACATAAACGATTCAGATCATACTCCATGATCCATCATGAGGGTGTTGTGCAAATTTATCATTCTTCTCTCTATCTACACAACATCTGTATAATGGATCATGCAGTATGATCCAAAATGTTGATGTAAAAAATTGCACAAAGTTTCAATCCAAAAATTCTACACTAATTTATCATGGATTGTGGAAACTTCATGCAATTAATAGTTTGATGTTGTCATAGAATTTTTAAAATGTGAATCTTTCTAAAAATGTGCAAGTCCAACTTGAAAATAAAAATTGGTGTCATTTCTAAGCTAAATATGAAGGATTTCAAACTTATGTTTGAACAATGTGTCTCAGAACCACATATCACTATAATGCTTATATATTACAATCCACTAAAGCATAATTGGTGTGTACAACCATATTGAATCAAAATATTCACAATGATCTCTTCAATTACATACTTTAATATTAGAAGGTGAAATTATTAATCAAGTTCAAAGATGTTTTACTAGTTCACATTGGTTAATTTGAATTATGATTAGAATTGAATTTGAGGTGATAAAGTGCATTTAGATTAAATTAGGGGTGATATATATGACAAATTAGAATTGAAAATGAGCATACGTTGAACAAAGCATACATAGTTTGAGCAAAAACACACATGCATACAATTACCATGGTAAGATGACCTTGATTAACATTCAATGGTAATTGTTGGTCACAAATGGTTGAATTAGCATTTTTCAGTATGAGAGTTGGTCTATTTGGTGCTAATAGCACCTAGTTGGTCCTACATGTGGTTGTAATTATTCATAGTTATCCCATTTAAAATAAATGTCATTTAATTCCAAGTTAATAACACTCAATTAAATTTTTTTAGTCATTACTATTTACTCAATTGGTCATAACTTTCCCTTGTGACTATAAGAGTTGGCTATTATGATGATAATTGTACCTAGCTGACTGCAATTGGTCATTAGTGTTCATAATTATCTCTTCTTACTAGTATTAAATTTGTTTGGTTTGATACTAAATTGCATCTTATTAAAATTATTGAATTCTCCATTAGGTATACTTTATTTTTATAAACTCCATTGTAGGGTGACTTCTTTTTACAATTGGTTCAAGTATCATGAAATTTTTTATTGAGTCACAAAGTGAAAGTGAAGATAACTTATGATCCTATATAAGGAACACATATTAGTTGATAAAATACATCAAATATTATGGTCTTACAAATATTTTTTTTACATGTTCTTATCAATTGGTTTATACTATGAAACTTATTTAACTCTAAATGATCATTATTGGTCATACTTGATATTTATTAGCCAAGGGGAGGGGGGCAAAGATAAGAGAAGAGAATGACCTATGATTTAGTTTGTTTGATTGCTATTGGCACTATTTTCTATATTGTCAATGTTATGTGTTTCAAATGCCCCTTGAATCATGTATCTTTCAACTTTATGCCTAGGGTGTGTTCATGAGCCTAAGTTATCTTTTTTGTGCTTCTAGTTTGAGATTATATATAATTTCATGATATATTGTAATGTGTTCTAAAAGATCCTAAGAGTTCATTTACCATGGTTTTACCTTAGTTCATATTTCCTAGCACGTTGATAATTTATATTATTTTCTACCACATGTCACCTTTAGCGATGGTGGGCTCAATCTTCTATGAATGTGTTACTATTCTCTTCTAGGGTGACATATCATATATGTCAAGCCTTGTGGTATCATTGTGGCTTGAAGAGTAGGGTTTTCTCTCATACATTGTACAATGACACATAATTTTTTTTATACATATTTATCACTTTCTAACCACCAAGATCTGCAAGGCTTAGGTGAGAGTATATGGTGAATAAATATTAAAATTACATATATATTAAACTTATGCCCAAAATTAACAATATAAATAGATAATGTTTACATATTCATAAATAAGGATTTCATAAACATCTTGGTGCAGATCTATATTGATCAAATTTGTAGAAAAATATTGAAAAATATTATAATTATAAATAATATAAATGATATTTAAATCTGAAACAAACTTTAGTATGTTGAAACTCCCTTCCACATAGTCCTATAAAATTTGAAATGACTAGAATCCTTAAGGATAAATGCAAATTCTCAATGACATTACTTTCAAGAAACCAAATATTGCAATTCAATCTCCAAATTCAAGGGGATTCATCCTTCGATTCAATAGACATGAAAACAACTACAAAACCTATGATATATTTTTCTTAGATAAAATAAAAAATGATAAAATTTGAAGAAGCAATCTAGAATAAATCGTAAATGTGGGTCCAACTTGGGCTCCCAAGCTCCAATTCTCCTTGATATTCCAAGTAAACATTAATTACTATATTTATGAGACCCACTAAAATGGTTGTCATAATTCCTCTTCCATTTGATTGTTTTTATCCAATCAAGGTGCTCCTCTTACACTCTCTTACAACCCTCCTAAAAATTGTTAAATAACTATGAATTTATACTCCTTCATAATCAATTTATAACTCCCCAACTAATCTCTTGTCATAGAATATATCATAATGCTCTATAACTCCCTCATAATGCTTTTTCATAGAATTTATTATAAAATTTGAGATAATGGAGATGTCACATGCCTTGGGGGTTACATTATGCCATCTTTATAAATTTCCTTGCCCCATTTTGGGAAATTACACATAAATAATAATATTAATATTTAATTAGCCCATTTTATAACTTTTAAAAGGTAATAATCAATTTATGTCCAATAACTTACTAAATATCAATTAAATTTATGTCCCCTAGAAAATTACCCTTAGCCCATGGGAAATATTTAGAATGGGATTTTGGTTCTCAAAATTAAATTATTTAAAAAGTGATTATTATAAGTCAACCCTTCCCAAAATTTCTTTCCCTCAAGTAATGCAAATTTGGATGTTTCAAGATCTCTAATTGTTCCTAAGTAGCATCTTCTATAGGTATATTATTTTAATGAACTAGGTACTTTGTAATGATTTTATTTCTCAATTTCTTCACCCTAGTGTCAATAATAGCATTAGGTACCAAGATGAGCTTTCCCTCATCATTCAAGGGTGGAAAATTCACTGAAGGTTTGACACATTATCTAAGTGCCTTTTAGAGGCATGATACATAGAAAATATTATGGATCCTGCTATTTTCTAAAAGTTCCAACTCATAAGAAGCTTCACTAACTCTCCTTAAAATTATATAAGGTCTATATGAGTGATATTTGATTCTTTTAGCTCTTGTTATTTTAATATATTTTTATATAAGGTTGTGATTGTAGAAAAATTATATCGCCAACTTTGTGAATAACTTATGATGATTTTGGGCTTGCTAGAGCTCATCTTTGAGTGAACTTAGTATCTACTAGCTATGCTTCACAAAGTCACCAATTGAACATTATCACTCTACTATCTATTAACACTAAATAAAAAAGGTTAATGGGTAAGTGCACAAAGTTGTGACACAATTAATATGTCACTTTTGTTTTTCCCCGAATTGAACATTTGGCAAGCGCCAACTATTAAAGTTGTTATCAGAAAACCAAAGTTCATTTTTTCCTTTTGTTGTTGAAACCCACGAGTGCTCTACATTTTTTCTCCTCCCCAACCCATGCTCACTAGATACATAGCCATTTTTTTACTTGGAGCTTGTGATTTTTTTTGTCACGATTTTGTGAAGACATCGAGGAGGTCAAATAGGTAAGTATCTCTACTTTTTTAGTTTCAAATTTTGATTAAATTGTAGATTGAATTATGTTTCTTAATTAAAATTTGTTTTAATTTCCAGGAAATAAATTTCCACCCCCAAATGTTGAAAATCCTCCATCACCTCCCCATGAAGACCCTCATGAACAAGAACCACATCAAACTTCTCCCTCAATTCCTAGACATCCCCCAAGAACACAATAAAATATTCTAGGGAAAATAGAAATAAACAAAAAGAGCTTGAGGAATTGATTACAAGGCTAAAAAATATTGTTGCAAAAAACCCTCATAGGAGAGGCCTTGTTGAATCTCTACAGTCTATTGTATCTCATGTAGGATCAATGAGTACACAATTTAATTTTTGGTCCAATAAGAGGGAGGAAAAAGAATAATTTTATGCAAAAAAACTTTCGTATGAGTAAGTAAATAAAATAAATAATAACAAGTTTAACTTTTGTGCCCTCTTCACCAACCCATGAACCAATCAACCTTTATCAATTGGATGCAAGAGGTTCTCCATTCATTGGTGCCACCACGAAGGGATAAAAATATTTTTTTAGGATAGGTCGTGGATGGTTTTTGACCAACCTTTGTGCAATAACTACAAGGTGACACAATACTTTTTGAGGTTCAACTCTGTTGTGATTTTTTCCTCAATGAGATTCTAAATTATTTTGACTATCTATATTTCTAGGGTAGAGGTGAGGGCTCCACACATGACATAGTGGGGGCATAATGTAACCCACAACTGGCATTGAGATCCTTGGCTAGATTCATAGTGGAGCAGGGTGATCCCACAAAGCTGGTTTACAATTTATGGGAGATTAGATGATTTTTGTTGAAATATTTTTTTTTTAGAAAATATAATGATTCAAGCCTTAAAAAGTTCCATTTAAAGCATTCCAACTGAAGAGGGTTTGGTCAAACTACCTTAGATCAAACCGCCTTGGATAGAACCCCGCTAGTTTTAAACCATACTTATAACAATGTCTCTTTTACACCTATCAAAATGCTGATAAAAAACCAGTTTTGATTTACCTTTTGGGGGATCAAATGAATTCATTTAAAATTTAGTTTTTGTAAGTATGTAGTTATTATAAGCTTCCCCAAAAGTATAATTTTATATATTTTTTTTTTCTTGGTAAGTAAATTGTGAATTGTATTAAAGGTCAAATTCAAATAATACAATGCTAGTTTTGCATAATACTATAGGCCTGGATCAAGCCCAAAACACCCAAAACACTCGGCAACCATGAGAGAAACCCACAAAGATGATACAAAGTTTCTCCTAGACCCGGTCATGCCCAAAGATTCAGTCAGGTAAGCACCAGGGTAGACCCCACGATTAGATGCTGACTCCTAAGACTCTCAGCCAATAGAGGCAAGGTCCGATGCTAGTGTTCCTGAAACATTCAGTCTTTTATAGGGAAACTAAAAATAGTGCACTTAAGACCATTCATGCCATCATTTTCCAGCTTGTTTGCTTCACCATTCGCTTCCCTGAAGGTATGTCTGATCTCAAAACAAGAAAAGACTTGGAGTACCGCTAGTGCCTCGTCCAACAGTGGTTGAAGCTTCCAATTTTGGAATTTCCCTATTTTGATTTCTTGCACTAACACCATTGAGTCGCCTTCCACTACTATCCTTGGCAAGCGCAGATCCTTGTAGAGGTAGAGGCCCCATAACAGACCTTGCATCTCTGCCACCATGATTGTGCCTTCTGGCAATGGGATGGAACAAGTTGCCAGTGTTTGACCTTAAGAGTCTTTGATGATGCATCCAGCCCGAGAGATACTTGGGTTACCTGTTGATGCTCCATCGAAATTCATTTTGAACCAGCCTTCTTGGGGTGGCTGCCACACCGCATCAGTATGGTTTGATGACTTCTTCTCCTGCCTCACTTTTCCTGGCTTGGGAACTTTCAAACCATGCCACCCTTCCTCATTTGGGCATCCCAATCTATGAATTGGATGTCATCACCCATTCTTAACATTACTCTGTTGTTTGCTGCTTCAACTATGGCAACCTCAAGGTGGCTAACAAAAGTGGGAAATCTTCTTGTTATGTCCGTAAAGAGTCTCATGTTCCTTTCCTTCCACAACTCCCATATCAAAAGAGACGGGCAAAGCTTCCATAACACATTATACAAGGATCCTTTCTTGAGAACTAGCCAATAGGAGAAAACAGACAAGATATCGTTTGGCAATGCGCAAGACCAGCCCAGCTTAGCACACAACCACCTCCAACATGCCTGCACAAAAGGGAAACATACTAGTAAATGATTTGCATCTTCTTCCACATTCTTATAGAGTACACACCAGGTTGGGCCTGCATATCCCATTTTCCTAAATTTGTCTGGTGTTAATATTTTGTCTTGCATCGCTGCCCAAGCAAAGGTTCCTGCCTTTGGGAGGCAAGACTTACCCCAGCAAAGCTTTAATGGCAGCGAATATTTTCTCTCCTCTACACAAAGTGTTAGGTAGCCTTCTTTGGATCTGTAGTTCCCTGACTTCGAATTGGCCCAAATTAGTTTATCCTCACCCAGTCTGATCTGAATGTTTCTCTTCCAGAGAATTCCCTACAATGCCTCCCTATCCTTCCCTTGAATTTGCACTATGCTTAGGTCTCTCCAAGACCATATCAGATGCCCACCACACCACTGTTCACACATGTAGTCTCTTACCTTTGAGCCCCATGATTGTTGTAGTTTTACTTTCGATTGCTCCATTGTGGTGATGTTGTAAAGGCTCGGGAAGCCTCCCGAGGAATCCTCCCAGAAGTTCGCATTCCTACCATCCTTGATGTCCCATGACAGATGCTTGAGTATGAGGGGTCTACAAGCCTTCATGAAGTTCCAAATCCTGGAGCCCTATGGAAGGTGCTTTGTTAGCAGTATGGTATTCGTATTTTGACTTTCCAAGTATTTATGTTTCAAGATCCTCGCCCATTTTTCCTCACCGTTGGTGTAGACATTCCAAACCATCTTTGTGCCTATTGCTTGGTTTTGTTTTAGGATGTTACGTATTCCAACCCTACCATTGTTTCTTGCTTTGCATACAACATCCCAAGCGATGAGAGGGTATTTCTTTTGTTCTGATGTCCCTTGCCAAAAAAATCTCCTCATACCTCGATTCATCATGGAGGCATTGCTCTTGGAGAGAGCAAGAAATGAAAGAAGGTATATAGGCAATGCCAAAATCACTGCTTTGATCATTAGGATCCTCCCTGCCCATGACAACCATCTCCTACCCCATGAAGCCATTCAATTTTCCATCTTTTCTACCAATGGATCCCATAATCTGCAATTGCTGATTCCAGTGGCAAGTGGAAGTCCAAGATAGGTGATGGGGAATTGGCCAATCCTAAAGTTGAGCACTCGAGCCAACTTACATTCCAGTCTTTGAGGTGTGTTAACAAATAAAACTTCCAACTTTGCCTCACTAAGCACCTGGCCTGAGGCTTTACCATAGTCATTTAGGATGCATTTGAATACTCGAGCTTCTTCTACCTTTGGGGTGCCGAGAAGCATAGTGTCATCCATGAACTATTGGTGTGAGCATGGAGGGACACCCCTCGTGACTTGCAGACCTTGGATCCTGCCTTCCACCATAGCCTAACTGAGAGAGCACCCCAGAGTATCTACCATCAAGATGTAGAGAAAAGGAGACAGTGGGTTCCCTTGCCTCAATCCCCTTGAGGTCGAAAAGAAACCAGCTATCTCCCCATTGATCAAAATAGAGAAGCATGGGGTGGAGATGCACTTAAAGATCCAATTGACCCAATGCTTATCAAAGTCGTAGGCTTCCAAAACCTTGCAAAGAAAGCACCAATCAACTGAGTCATAAGCTTTCTTAATGTCAAGCTTTATCAGCATGCCAGACTTTTTGTTGTGCTGCAAGGAATGAATTACTTCTTGGGAAATTACGGCACCCTCATAGATTGACCTGCCTGGGACAAAGTCGGTCTACTCCTCAGTGATCAAGGCTGGCATTAGAGGCTTTAGTCTATTTTCTATTGTTTTTGTGAGTATCTTATACAATTTGTTGCACAAAGCTATAGGGAAAAATTCCTCCAAAGAGCTTGGCTTCTCCTTCTTTGGGACAAGCACAAGAAAAGTGTTATTTACTTCCTTTAGGATATCTCCTACAGCCCTAGCTTCTTCCAGTGCTTCAACTATATGTTTTCCTAGGATGTTCCAGCACCTCTAAAAGAAAAGTGTCAGATAACCATCCGGACCAGGTGCTTTGTCTGGATGAATTTGAAAATTTGCAGCCCTAATTTCATCCTCTGTGAATGGTTTGAGAAGTGCTCTATTTTTCTCTCTGCTCACTAGTTTAGGCACATGTTTGAGGAAGGCAGTTTGTTCATGTAGGTAGGATCCTTCTTGGTTATTGAGCAGATTTGAGAAGAAATTGATAGCCTCTTGAGAGATCACCATTGCCTCATCTATTTCAGAGCCATCACTTCATTTTAACTTGGATATCCTATTGCATTCTCTCCTTTCTTGAGTGGAATTGTGAAAAAACTTCATGTTTCTATCACCTTCATGTAGCCATAGCTCTCTCAACTTTTGGCGCCAAAAAATTTCCTCCCTTTTCAGCCATTCTTCTAAACCTCTCAGAAGTTCTCTCTCCCTGGTAAATAAGTCCTCATTCATCCCCTTTGCAATGACCTCCTCATTGAGCTTTCCTAGTTCACTTTCTATTTGTGCCTTTTCTTGGAATATATCTCCAAAGGTCTCTTTACTCCAGCTTTTTAAATTCTATTTTATCAATTTTAGCTTCTTAACCTCACGAAAAAGTTTATTGCCTTTCGGATTCTCACTATGCCACCATGATTCAATCATTGGGATGAAACCAGATTCTGTGAACCACATTTTCTCAAACCTGAAAGGGCATCTTACCTTGCTTCTATCACCCAGTATCTCTAGCTTGATTGGGTAATGATCTGAACTTGATTGGGGAACGATGTTGCATTCAAATGTGAACGAAAACTTGTTGAGGTCACCACCAAAGAAGAACCTGTCGAGCCTCTCTACTATGTTGCTAAACCCTAATCTATGATTTTTCCATGTGTAGAAGCCTTCATTCATTGGGATTTCCATCAATGCATTTCTCATGATGAAATCCTTGCAGTCAATCTGTGACTGGGACCTTATGTGCATACCCCCCCTCTTGTCACTGCTGCGCAGTATTGCATTGAAATCGTCTCCCACTATGAATACACTTTCGTGCTCAGTCTGCATTAAATCCTCTACCTCCTTCCATGTCGCTCTCTTTCCTTGCACAGAGGTTGGCCCATACACATTGATCAATATGAAAAATAGATTAGCTTTGTAGCTTCTAATTCTGTAAGCTAACCATGATTTATTTGCAGCCAACTCTTCTACACAAACTACCTATGTTCTGGCCAAGGTTATTAGGCCACTAAAGGCTCCTTATGCATCTACCGAGAGCAATTTCCATGCTTTCTCATCTCGAGCTAGTTTTTCCACCCCCATTTTTCCTAATTTAGATTCTTGTATTAACAACACATCTATGTCTATGACAGAAAGGAAACACCTGAGTAGGCGTTGCTTGTTAGGGGCATTTAAGCCCTAACATTCCCAGCTATAGATCCCTCATTTTCCCCTGGGAAGGGTACCGCCCTTCCCACCCAGTAGCATGGAGATTTTTTGTTGTCCAGGAGCCTCTCCATCCATGGCTCGCATCTCCTCCTTAGATTTTCTGCCCACTTTCTTTTTGTCCCCACAGTCTGGATTACACTTCCCTTCCAACGTTTGCTTCACCCCAAGATTTCCTTTCGAAATTTCCTGGTCAGCTGGAATTTCTTGAGAAAAATCCCCTTCCTGTTCCTCGGCCAGCCTGGGTTTCACCTTTGTCTCCTCCAACTCACTTTCTGGGTCCGCCTGCTCTGCCTCCTCTAATGGCTTAGCCATTGTCCATTTTATGTCCATAAAAGGGACCAGTTGCAGGTTGTTTTCTCCCCAGCCTAGCTCATCTCCTTCTTGAACTTCAATCTGGGAAAGGTGTTCCTGAGAATTCCCTAATTCTTTCTCCATTGAGCGCAGGTCGTTACCTACCTCCATGATGGTGTCCCAATCTCTCAGCTGGGATCCGCTATCATTCTCCAATCCTCATTAGCTTCCAACCCACATTTGACTTCTGCATATGCTTGGGGAGGATCCTCATTTGTGTCTTTGTCCATCCTTTCTGGCTTTCCCTCTTTCTTTTGATTTTCTGCTGGTGCTTTCGAGGTGCCCTCACCATTCTCCATAATTCGTTTGCCTTTGGGGTCCTTGTTTATATTTTCCCAGAAGGACTTATTTACCCAAGCTTTCCTAATCTGGTTTTGTTCCTCCGAAAACTTCCAAATCACTTTCTGATAAAACCTTCCTCCTGCATGAATCAGTTCTAGGGTCTCCTCTATGGAGTTCCATGGGGCTAGCTCCACATAGATGTTCATTATACCATTATTGCTGGAGCGAAGCGTTGCCTCATCCACTTTGACTGTTTTTCCCAGGGCATCACCTATGCAAAGTAGAGCCACTTGTCACCAAAGTTCCGACGGTAGATTCGGTAGGCTGATCCAAACAAGCATTTTATTTGGGATGTATTCTTGTGGTCTAAAGTTTCGTTGCCATTGCATCAGATGAAAGCCCATGCCTTCAAACATCAAGCCTTTCTTCTTCAAGATTGCTTGCTTGGTTCGTTTCGAAGCACATTCAAGGATAAAGAATCCTTCCTATATGAATTTTATCTCAGCTTCGCCATTCCAAGCCTCCTTCCACCAAAGTGCCATCTTTTCCTTGGAGTAATTGCCTCCCCACCATTTCCCAAAAATTGCGCATTCCGCCAGTTTTTCTCTTCTTCCCTTGGTCAAAACTGGGGGTATCACGATGGTTGTGCTTGAGTGAAGTTTGCGAAATTCCTTTTCGTCTCCTAAAGGATCTCTTCCTGCCCTTTCCCCACCAGACTCCCATGGTGGTTGCAGACGGTGTTTTGGTTTAAAGTTCCTGCTGCTTGTTCTGGTCTCCCCTTTCTCCAACTGCCATCAGAATCCGCCCTAGGGTTCCGATTTTCCCAAAACCCTCCATTCCTTTTTGAGGTGGTTGTGTTTCTCTTCCGTGTCCTGCTCTGTTTAGGGTTACCATGCCCTCCCATTTTCCTTGATCCTTCCCACCTGACTCCATTATTCGGGTTTATCCATGGCGGGGGGTTTCCGTATGCCTCCCTGCCTTGAGAATTTCTAGGTTTTCGTCACATTTTGTACTTTAGTGACATCATATGGATATTTAATATCACTTAAAATCTATACCATACAAGAAAAAGGGCCTCTTGTTGAAAAATGTTTAACTGAATAATACATGATAATGAAGCCTAATGAAGTAGAAAATATATAAGTTAGATGAAGAATAAACCTTCTTAAGAAAAGTTCAACAATTGAAAGTGACCATGTAGCTAAAGTTTTATCTACACAAAATAACCAAATATTATTATATATGTAAAAAAAGTGAAAGAAAGCATTAGGAAACAATAATAAAGATATGAACTAGTGTAATAATGGCTAAATATGAAATATCCTGAACAAAGAAGTGGAAAATTATTTGAGATAGAGTAAATCTAAGTAGGAATGGTCTATTAGATGTCACCATGGGCTAATCACTCAACTGTACTAGAAGTTGTCAACTAGATGAAATGGTTTTTATGATTGTTGAATAACATGCAATGGATAATAATTATTCAATTTTATTTTTTGAGTCACCCAAAACCACTACAATTATGGAGATACATGCTTTAGATTGAAGGTCATGATTAATACATGTAGACTAGAGTATTGTGTAGTGTAATAAAACAATTCAATAGATATCACCATTGTAAGGCTCCTCCAATGACATGTGTTATTATTTAATTGATAAACAAGATGATAAGACCCACCTATGATTATCATAAAACTTTAAAAGAATTAAGCATCCTCACCATGAACAAACAAGGAATGTGTAGGATCATCATGGAAAAAATAGGCCCTTAAGTGGCAAAAAAATCAGAAAAATCAGAGTTAGGCAACTCGAAGTAAAAATTTGTATAAGTTATCTATATTATTTCAAAAATATGTAAGAATAGAATCTATAGCAAATTGAATGTAATTTCTAAACTACTAGATTTTTTATTTTTTTTAAATCTATTTGGTGAAAATTTGAAATTTCAATACAGTAGTACTTAAATTTCAGGGGAAAAATAAGAAGTAGGTGTCTGTCTGACCACCCTAACCACAATAAAATGATAATATTTTTTTATAATATTTTTGACATAAGTAGAGGACTCATGTCTTGATGTGATGCATTTTTTTTGTAATTTTTTCCCAAGTAAATTATAATTAATTATGAATTTTTTATTTTAACTTTTAAAAAATATAAAAACTCGTATTTATGACCACCTTAACTTGGTCAAAACTTCATGAAATTCAAATTTTCTTTTTTTAATCCTATAGTATGCAAAGCATAGAATGTGATGCATATTTTGAATTTGAAAAATGTGATACCATTTGAAAGCTATAGATGTTTTTCAATCAGCCTATCAATCAGGACTTTAGTCATTCAAATAGAAAATGAATAATAATTATTAATTAAATTCAAAGTAAAGCATAATTTATATTGGTGGAAAGCTGAGAATTTCCTTTAAAAACTCTTTTCATTTCATCAATTTTGAGTAAAAAAAGGGTCATCATCCACATACCCTACAAATACCCATCATATCACCACTTTTTGGCCCATCATGATCCTGCACATACCCACCAATAAGTGGTAGTAGTCATGTATAGCTAAAATATGCATTGAAAACATTAATCAACCATGTCTTGTTGATTTTGTAATCACTAAATGACCACAAGATATCCCTATGGAAAATGTCCATGTTCATATGAGCCAACATTATTAATTTGGTCATATCACTACCAGTAAGAGGGTCGCATGGTATGAGTGATAAGATGTTGGAGGGGGTTAATTCTAGGTAATTAAATGATTGGAGTAAACACCACTATATGTCACATATGGTGGGACAAATATGATACAAGAATATACATAACATAGAAGGATCTCCATATTTGATGGGAATGCATCACCATGTTTAGATGCATAAGAGAGGATAATGGTCAAATTCAATTCTAGAGTAGATTATATAGATAATTTAAAAGGTGGATTTTATCAAAATATAAAGTGTAGGGAATATAAAATGGATATTATTAGGAAAATAAGCCAATTTTGTAGTTGTTAGTAGCTAGGAGAATAAGGGATTAGAAAAAAGGAGTCATTGAGATAAATCGATAGTGAACAATAGTGTGGATTGGATCAACAAGTAAATGCAATGCTACTAATATTAACATGTGTCTTTATCTATATATTTTATAGCTATAGAAATGGAATGGAAAAATAAGTTATATAATAATGATCTTGTGAAATATTGGAAATAAGATTTAGTTTATTAAATAAATATGATTTTTTCTAAGGCATAGAATTTAGGGTGACTAACGCTTGAAGATGACACAAATCCATGAATGTACCCTTAAAATACACATAACTATTATAATTCTAAGGCACCGTGAGCCACAAGATGGACACCCATGATATAAATACACTATAAAATCCATAGAACAGGCCATCCACTCCATCAAACAAAGAATTAAGCCTAAGAGAGATAAGGATAATCCAATGATGTTATTAGATTAGCCATCCTTAAACAAAAAAATAAGTATTTATAGCTCACTTTGAAACCATTAAAAGAACACAAATAGTTAAGAATCACAAAGATAAATGTATTATATAGAATCCCAAACTACACAAATATAAGAATCCTAATGTAATAAATCATCATATATCATGTATGTAGGTGTGAGCCTAGGATCACCATTTGCAGAATAAACCTTCACAAATGCAAGAGAAGCAAATAAGCCATTTCACCGAAAATAGGGAATAAAATTGAGATGCTAAAAATACATATTGTACAAGCTTTTAAAGCTGTGAAAATATCTAACACGTGAAATACTACCCTTCGGGAAAAAACCACCCGAAGTTATTTACCCTAAGATAAAATTAATACACTAACACCTCCCCTCCCCACCCCCCCGCTTAAGTGCAAACTTAGGGAGAATTATTATGCAAAATGAAGATGCAATATGGGTCCCAGCTACAAAACCATGTTAGGTACCCATTTACAATGCAAAAAGAAATCTCTCACAACTAGAGAAAAGGAGAAAAACCCTATGGGAAAAAAACTCGTTTCAAAAAGAGAGAAAAAAAGAAAAAGAAAAAATGATGCATGGATGGAGGAATCAATCAAACCCCGAAGGACTACATGCATCATGTATATACAATAAATGATCCCCCCATAGGAAGGAAAAAAAGCAATATTATATCCCCCCCATAATGAATAAGCTCCACTACTGATGGAATATGCATGCAAACAAAAGATGATCCAATGCCTACAAACAACTCCTCTCCCCTTTAGAAGAAACAAGTCCAACAAATGATGAAGCCACTCTATGTGCAACTGAAAAAAGGAAGTATCCAAATAGAAATATTTGAAGAGTGAAGAATCTCCAAGCATGAATAATCCACCACATAATCATGATAAAAAACAACCAATAAATGTGACAAATCAAGTGAAGGCTCATTAATGCCAATCTCCAAAGATAATCTAGATGAATCAACAACCATGTTGAAACTAACATCAAAGAGATAAATTCCCTCAAGTATGTCTCCCAAATCTACAAGATGAGAGTCCATAAACAAATCTGAGATTCCTACCAAATACTCATCCAATAAAGAAAGATCTAAAAAACTATGACCAACCTTCTCAAGAGAAGAACTCAATTATGAAGAAGCGGGAGGTGAAAGAGGAGGAATCTCAACACTAGTCTCAAGAACACAAAGATTCAAGTGATTGAAATTCTCCTTAGAAACATGATTCACCCTTGATGGAAGGGTATGAACATCAGCCAAAGAAACATCATCATCAAGAATAAAATGAGAAAAAGAATATAAGTGAGATGCGTGATCCACCACCCCTATAGCAATGATATCTCTAGTTTGTATGTCCCAAATGTATACATGATGAATAGTGAACTCGACTATCTTACCTTATGCACGATGAGTAATTTGACAAACAAAAAGAATATTAGTGGTCAATGAGGGGACATAAAGAACATCATTAAAAGATCCTTCACCCGTATGAGTATAACTTTTTCCACAAACTTTCATGTAAGTTTTGTTACCCACGAAAATCTTAGGTGAACTAAAAGGCTCAAAAGAATAGAACACATCCATAGAAGATTCCATATGATGAGATGCAGCTGAATCAAGAAGCCATTGCCCATTTTTAGGAATAGTGGAAGCCAAGAGTGCTTTACCTTTCATCCCATTAGCAAATCCTACATTCCCTATCTATGTAGATTTGGATGATGATGCAGATGGAGATGTAGAAGAAGAAGAGGGATACTTTGATGAGGGTAGAAAGATATTCTTCTTCTGAAGGTGAGTAAGCTCATCAATCTTCTTAGTATAACACCTATGCTCATCATGTCCAGATCTCTTACAATAAGCACATTTGATCTTCTTCTTTTGTGATGGTTCCTCTTTGGAAGAGGTTTTGGTCTCAGGAGTAGGATCCTTAACTTTCTCATTAGACTTAGAATCCTTATTCTATTTCTTATTCTTATCACTTGAAGATTGAGCCATCAAGGCATGACTCTTAGGAAGAGCATCTATCTGAATTAACTTGGCCTGCTCCTTAGTCAATCTATCACAAAACTCCTCATTTAATGAAGGCATCTTATGATATTCTCCCATGGCATCCATAGAAGAATAGAAGGTAGAGGAAAACACTTGAAAGGGACCTCTCAATTTTGACAAGATCAAAAAAAT